>CM038728.1:27888363-27940863 GCA_021613375.1 Megaleporinus macrocephalus | reverse complement strand
TCTCAGGCATCCGCAGCTGCATTCCCGCCGTACAGGTACCCTGCAGACTGCGCTCGCACACGCGCGCCCGCGCACACAGCTGCCCCAGCAACCCAGCATGGCTCTGCAGGTGCGCCTGCTCGGCAGTGCCTTCAAACAGCCAGATTCCTTCTGCATCAGAGGACACTTCAAATACGTGCTGGAAGCTCACCACACCACTAACTCACTGCTCTCCCACTCTCCTCATAACATCTTCTCTCTCTCTCACACACACACACACACACACACACACACACACAGGAGCTCCTTAAAAGCAGCTCGCTGGCCGTCTTGGCAACGCCTCCGGGCAGTTATTTCCACTCATATAAGATCAGGCTCCTGTCTACTCCAATAGAGAGACAGCGATAAACCCAGGACCTCACGCTTCAAAGACGTGTTTGAAATTGTTGGAAAAATCTGACAAAAATGGCATAAATAATTTGAGGTCTTTGGCTCAAGTAGGAAGGAGTGATATCGCTATCACGCCCGATAATCTACCCGTCAGGATTAGACCCAACACTCCAGCACAAAATTCTCAGGAACAGCTACAGATGTATATTTGGCTTTACTCTTTTCACTGCTACTGTAGTTTAGAGTTTCTGTTGTATGTGCTGTTAAGTCTACGCGCTGCTGTTATCCTATTCACATCTTATCTTTAATAACTGTCGTATGTTTTATTCCTATATTTCAGCATCATCTTTTATGCTTATGATTATTTACAATCTCTTTTAACCTTTAAACCCTCTTTAATGCACCGAAAGCTGCTTTACATGTAAAACTCCTTCATCGTCCTTTGCATACGCTTCATATATATATATATATATATATATCGTCACTGTCCAAAGAAAACTGTGTATCTTGATTTTTGTTTATCTACATGATAACTGGACCAACAGATATGCTCCAAAATAGTAAGTTTTTGTGTTGGCTTTTTTGGAGATACTTGTTACGTGTGTGTGTGTGTGTGTATATATATATATATATATATATATTATAAATAAATAAATAAATATATATATATATATATATATATATATATATATATATATATATATATATATATATATATATATATATATTTTTTTTTTAATTTTTTTTATTTTTTATTTATTTATTATATATATATATATATATATATATATATATATATATATATATATATATATATATACACACACACACACACACACACACGTAACAAGTATTTATTTATTTATTTATTTATTTATTTTTTTCTACATCACTTAAATGCAGCAGCTGCCCTTTACATTTGGGGAATTTCTGGTTCCATTGACTTAATTGAAAGTGAAGACAGTTTTTGTCCTCTCTTGTAAAGTTGTCATTTTAAAGATACTTGTTTTTCATTAGAAAGTGATAAATATATATATACACACACACACACACACACACACACACAGCATATTTAGTATTTTTTAGTCCAGTCCAGTGCTAGAATAATCAAATCAGTTGCTTTTTAGATGGAGCTGAGTTCTTTTTTATTAGGTTCCATGAACAGAGCTTACATCAGTGGAGAAAGATGAAGGCCTCAAAGAAATAAATCAGAAATGTGTCGCCCACATTTAATGAACATATGGATCTAATTAGGATTATTTAGAGTGAAAGCAGGGAATAGCGTCTGGAGTGTCTTAAAAAGAAACAAATTGTTAAATATCATTATAACCTTAGGTTATAGCATATTCAGCATATCACACAAAGTTTCGTGTAGTACTGTGACAATACTGTAGGGTAGGACGCCAGTGACTCTCTCCTCTAAGGAAGAGGAACCTGTCCCACATCAGTCTCCATTTATTGTTCTGAATCAATTAAATCAACAAGTGATAACGGGCCGCAATTCTGCTCTAAGTGAGCTCATGCACACACATCCAAAAAGAAAGCAATCTTTTAAACAGTGATAGAAAACAAGTTAGCAAACAGAAAAGCTCTGGCTCTGAAACACTGAACTTTATAAACTGATTCTGATGGTGGTGAGCAGCGAAGCCCCACCCCTGCAGCAGGTTTAAACAGGTGGCTTTCTATCGGGCAGAGTACAGGGGACGAGGGTACGTCAGGTTAAGTGAAGAGCTTCAATTAAACAGTGTATCTGAAAGCTCAGCAGTTTTTCAACCCATGCTTTGATACCAGCACCATCTCAATCTGCGGGAACCTCCGTTCTCTTCACGTAACATCTTCACTCGCATCTCTCTGCCCTCCCAGCCCCCCACCCAACTCTCGTGAAAGTGAGAATACGGCGAGCCCCCTCTGTCTTATCGCCGTGGAGTGGAGAGCCACACAGTGCCTCTGTATTTTATCCCCCTGCCATGTCACTGCTTTGCCCCGTTCTGAATTGGGCTGCTTTGAGTTATGAGTCACACAAGTGCACCTGCGCCCATGTGTTAAGCACTGACAAATAAAAGCCTAACGTCCATTTACACAACAAAGAGATGTACCCCGCAAGGCAACCAATCTCTACCCGCCCCCCCACTCCAACCCCCGCCTTCTTTACCCACTTATTCACTTGCATAAGCAGAGAAAATGCTGCATGCTCTCCCATGATGCCCTGTACTTGCTCTCTATTCCACATGAGCCAGTATTCAAACACAAATTTTGTGGTGACGGGAAAAAAAAAAAAAAAAGAAGAAGACATCTCCTTTCATGTCCCACAGACGACTCCACGTTTCATTTTTCTCCCCCCGAGCGGGGCGACGTTGCGGCAGGCGTCTTTATCGGAAGCTTCGCTGAAGCAAATCCCACCGTCATCAAAGCACCCTTTTGTTCTAGAAGGGAAAGAACCCCCTCTATAAGAGCGCGGGGATCCTCCGACAGAACCACTTGCTATTGAAGAAGTCTACCGGCTCCAGCGAGTTTCCAAGGCCCGGGCTTTAACGCCGGCTGGCTGCGTGATTGATGCATATTAATGAGACGGGTGGGCGTGAGGCGGGACGGTGCAGGCGGACGCAAGCTGAGGCTCCGCACTTCCTCTGCATCCTTAATGGCCGCTGCGCCGCTCCGCCGGGATTATCGCCCGTGGAAACTTCGCCCGATCCGTCGCTATTAATCTCTGTCTGTCCTCCTGTTCAGGCTACATAATGACTAATTAAACATCAAAAGAGCAGCGCTGGGGATGGGCCGTGACAGCTCGAGGCCCCGAGCCCCGGCTCCCGCGGGACCCTGAGCGAGAGGAGGCCGCGGCAGCCCCGCAAATCAATCAACCGGCCCAGCCTACCTACGTACCTCACTGCTGCTCGGCAGAGCTTTTTAACAGTTGATTCAAAACTGAATGGAGAGAACATTCACAGGCCCAGTCACAACTCTAGGATTAGAATAAGTACTAGAGGGGCTGATATCATTTCATACTGTTCAGGTAAACAGGTAAACAGGTAAACAGGGCTTTACAAACTGTTTAACTCTGTTCATCACTGCTTAATGCTCACACTTAACCAAACAGCAGAAACTGCCTCCTAAATAATGTAAATATGAGTCACACAGAACTGTTTACATCTCTGTTTATAAACTATTACTCTCAATTACTTTCAGTTAAGTTCTTTTCATGAAGTTCTTTTCATTCACACACACACAAATTCAGGAGTCACTAACAGGCAGACCACAGTCCGGACTCAGACGTTGTCCTATGTGGACCCAAACTGATAAACTATTGAGAAGGATTTAATTCTGACAGTGTTTATTTTAAGCTGTGGAGCTTTGCAGTGCAGTAAACTCACAGACCAATCATGTGCCTCGTAAGATCACCAAAGACACTCAGCCAATCAGATCTGTGCAGATTCGGAAGTGTGGCGCGCACACAGGTGAGGTACAAAGTGAGACGCAGCAATGGGAGACGAAAGCAAGTCAGAGAATAAAGCGAGTCGGAGGATAAAGTGAGTCAGAGAATAAAGCGAGTCGGAGGATAAAGTGAGTCAGAGAATAAAGCGAGTCGGAGAATAACGCGAGTCAGAGAATAAAGCGAGTCGGAGGATAACGCGAGTCAGAGAATAAAGCGAGTCGGAGGATAACGCGAGTCAGAGAATAAAGCGAGTCGGAGGATAATGTGAGTCAGAGAATAAAGTGAGTCGGAGGATAACGCGAGTCAGAGAAAGGCTCGTTCAGATGACGTGCTCTAAAAAGTTTTATTTCATGTTTTCATAAATAAACACTTTAAGATGCACTTTTTTCAAAAGCGTTCTGTTTTTTTAATGTAGCTCTTGTTTTTATTGAAGTGATTAAAAAACATTTATTATTAGTTTATAAATAATTAATCAGTTCAGCTTTAAACAGTAAATATACTGAAATATACTGAACGGTATGTGTGATGTGTTGGTGTTTCAGTAGCTGATGGTATAAGATGCTGATACTTCAGTAAACAGGATACACCACTGAATCAGAACACGCGTTAGAAATGGTGACGGTCCAGACCTTGGCCTGAGGAGATCTCCTCTAACTGGACCTTACTGAACTACTGCTACTATTCTTATGCTACAGATTAAGCCTAGATACATTACATGCTTCTGCAATAATCAATATGACCAGCTGTGTTGAGATTCTCCCGTCTCTGCTGCAGAAATGTGGTTAAAAGGGGGCTAATGCCAAGATTCCTCATTACTTTCACGAGATCATAAATTCAAATCCAGCAGCTACTATTTATTAGCTATGCTTTCATGGACCCCAGGCTGTCAATACGAGCCAACTGTATATATAACTTGGGCCCAAATGCAGCCAGAATACGACTAAGGCTTGACAACATTTTCCAAAACCCCACCGCCAACGTGAGACCAAAGAACATTACTACATCCACTCGATTAATGAGAGCACCTGTTCAGTTAGTGACCGTGTGATTATATAACCAAAACGAGTTTGAATGTAACAATAATAATATACATACCAAACAATACATTCAGGCAGCAGGTCAAAGTTTATAGTCTGGATAAACTTTATACGTTTACTCACAATAAGCTTGTGTACCTTTTAACTTGTGTACTAATCAACACAACTGACCACACTGTGCTGTAAACATCTCTAAACCAACTTTCTGCCCAATCAATGGTTGAGGTGTAAACAGAGTGACTCAGAGTGTCCTGATGTATAAAGTCAGAGCTGTTTACAGTGAAATGACATGTGAAGTAGACATCTAAAGAGTTTAGTGACTCTAAAAGCTCCCTGACTCAGTACCCTGACTCATCCCTGAGACACAGTTTTAAAAAGGTTTGGCCCTTTTAGAGTGATCTAAGGCAAAAGAGTGCCTAATGAAGAGATACAGCACTACTGAGCACACTGTTATCAACTTAAGATGTGTGTAGGTTCACTGTTGGTCTGGCTTTGTTATTGTTGCACACAAGGCGGCCCCGCCACCATCACCAAAGAAATAAAGAAACCTGAGTATGCTAGTTCCTAATGAATTATGTTGTGTTCATGTTAACTCAGAATTGCGAAAAACATACAAAAAAAAATTCGGTGGAGTTCTCCTTTAAGGAAACAGAAGTAGGAACTGAAGCAGGTCTGAAAGCAGGCTTCGGTCTGTTTAAGGTGGAGGACTTAGCACTGTAAAATCTAGAAGCAGGAAAGTATTTGGCCTATCAGAGCTGCCACTTTAGGGCAGGAGGGACTCACAACATACAGTCGTGTGCAAAAAAAAACTGTGCACCCCATGTCCCGTGTAAATAAGTGAACACATCGTCTACAGAGAACACACTACTACATAGTCTAATACACCACTAATGTATGCTGTGTATTATATAATAATAAAAAAATTATATATATATATATATATATATATATATATATATATATATATATATATATATATATATATATATATATATATATGTTGTGCTTTATTGTTTCCCATGTTAAACTGTGCACCCCTGATTGAATGACATGTCTTGTGTAAATAAGTAAACACATCATCTACAGAGAACACACTACTAAATAGTCTAATACACCACTAATGTATGCTGTGTACTATATAATAAAGTATAAATATATATATATATATATAAAATCACACACATACACACACACACACATATATATATATATATATATGTTGTGCTTTGTTGTTTCCCATGTTAAACTGTACACCCCTGATTGAATGACATGTCTTGTATGAATAAGTGAACACATTGTCTACAGAGAACACACTACTACACAGTCTAATGCACGACTACTGTATATTAGATGAGTTAAAAATGTTATATATCTTGTATATATATATATATATATATATATATATAAAACATATTATATATGCCGTGCTTTATTGTTTCCCATGTTAAACTTGGCACATCTGAGTGTCTGAGTGAAGTTCCCCTTTAAGGAAACAGTAGTAGGAACTAAAGCAGGTTTGAAAGCAGGATTAAGTGTGTTCAAGGTGGAGGACCTTACACTGTAAAATCTGGGCCCATGTTGTGCTTTATTGTTTCCCATGTTAAACTGCTAAACTTGGCACATCTGAGTGTTCTCTGCAGAGGAAACAATAAAATAAAGATATGGTGGAGTTCCCCTTCAAGGAAACAAGGAACAAGTGTTTCAGGTAGAGGATTTTGAGAAACCAGAACAGAGCATCAGAACCTTGATTCGAGCTCAACATGAATAATCAGGTCGGACAAAGATTTCAAGCTCTAACACGTGCCGGCATACAGAGGACTCGCCGCTACCACCGAGCCGGAGGATGACTTTGAAGAGACGACAAACAAAGTGAATCTAAGGGCTGAGGCTTCAGTGGCTTTCATTAAGTGTGTGCGCATGTTTGTGTGTACTAGCAGCTATTTTTATATCAGAGGAAAAGCAGGCAGATAAAATGAAGCTCCACTCACGGACGATGGCAGGCCAGGGGGAACCTTGCGTACTTTCTTTGTTTGGTGAGGATCTGAGGAGAGATAAAACAACAGTAAGGCATTCGAGGAAGAAGAACAAAAAAACAAAAAACGCTTTGAAAGAATCAGCAGAGTCTGACAGGCTGTGTAGTCAGTGGATTTAAACCACACCAGGCTGTGTGTGTGTGTGTGTGTGTGTGTGTGTGTCAAGCCGTATCAGTGTGTTTATACCTCTGTGATGCTGCAGCAGGTCTGACACAGAAACGTGCTTTAAATAGTGTTATTCGTTTCCACCAAAAGCATCAAACTACGCTGAGCACTAACTTCCTAAAGTTCAGCAGACACATACGCACCCAGAGGGGAGGAGTCCTGCAGAGAGCGTCTTCGCGGATTGGAGCCGGTGAAGGAGTAAAAAGGAGCGGGCGATTTCCCGGCCGTGGTCACCGGTCCCGGACTGGCCAGTCCCATGTCCGACCGCAGAGTGGACTGTGGGGGGAAAGAAACAGGACTCCTCAGACCAAAGACAAACTGGAACAGCACGGAAAAATCTGGAGTCAGGAAAGTATGTGGTCCAAATCGAGGCTGCCACGTTAGTCACACACAGTCGTACGCAAAAGGCTGTGCATCCCTGATCAAATGAAATATATATACTACTAAATATACATATACACTGCCACTCAAAAGTTTGGGATCACAGTGAAATGTTCTTGTTTTAATGGAGTATCTTCTTCCTTAACACAACAATGGACTGACGGGTCTCTAAAGAAAGTTGTTTCTTTCTGGTCATTGTGAGTCGGTCAGCAAGCCATCAACTGCTGATCTTCAGATACTAAACTAACCTAGAATGTTGTTCCCTTTTATACTCACTTATTAGTAGAATGTTTTTCAGCTGTGCATCACAATTGAACAAGAGTGTCCTAACAACCAATTAGTCCAATAACATCCTTAACTTGGATTGGCGGTCGTACCAGGAGATTTAGACAGAGGACTGAGAATTGCTGATAATAGAACTATATGTAAAATAAGCCTCTATACAAAAATAGACTTTAATACAAACATTTTTATTCTTTAAAAATCATCTGATTTACATTAATTTACATTAATTTACATTAATTGTGAAATGGACAATATTGTTTGTGAATTGCATGAAAATTGCATGAAATTAAATTCTAAAGTGATCCTAAACTTTTGAGCGGTAATATATATATATATATAGATAAATAGATAGGCACACACACATGTACAAGTGTATTCACTTGTTTATACATTTATAAACTGCATCAAAATTAATTTTATTTTAAGCAACTGCACAGTACAGTCGCCTTTCTGGAATTTACCACATCATCTTAACATTAACATATGTTACAATATCATGTACCCCATGAAACAAAAACATACAACCCTTCCAACATTTCTCAACACTGGAGGTGATTTTTAACCTTTTTTGTTTTTTTACCCCCCTCAGTGTTTCTTATCCCCTCTGGTGCACACAAGTGTGCAGTAATTGATGTGACAGTGTCAGCGGGCTCAGTTAAGTCCAAGGAGAAATCGATCCAATCAGTCTGACCTAGCGATTGCCTCTGCTGCGGCTGGTGGTGAACTGTTATTGATCAGGGCTGATCGGGGCCTCAAGGCACATCCTCACACAGCCTGGGACACAGTCACTTAAAGCAGCGCTGACGAGGGGAGCGTCCGGGGGAGTTAGGTGCGGTGTGTGTGCCGCGTGTGCTTGTTTTAGTACATTTTGAGGACTTGACTTTGGAAGACAAACAGGAGCTACTTAAGCGTAAACAAGAAAACCTTTTGTTGTTGGGCACTGAGGTTGTGATTAGGGGTTAGGCTTATAAACCTCATTAGTTTCTGGTTTCATTCATCTGTATCTATATCAATCAATCTATATATATATATATATATATATATATATATATATATATATAAATAATATTATAAATATATATATATACAGTTAAGGTAAAAATCATTAGCCCCCCTTATGAAATTAAATAAAACCATTATCCTTCCAATGTGGGCCATGATCCCATAAGTCTTTATAGAACAAAAGACAACGTCTTTCTTGGCAAATTATTGAAGATCATGCAAATAGCTTGGTCTCCGAGCACTGACTCGAACCTTGATCTCCCTCCACAGATTCTCGATAGGATTGAGATCAGGGCTCTGAGAGGGCCACTCCAAAACCTTGATTTTGGTGTCTTTCAAAATGTTTTTGAGTAACTTTAATATTTGGGTCACAGTCTTGTTGGAGCGACAACCTAACCCTAGACTGGCAGGAGATGTTGTGATATATATATATATATATATATATATATATATATATATATATATATATATATATATATATATATATATATATTAATTAGATCTATTTGCCACAGCAAAATCTGACCTCTGCATTTAATCTGGGCATTGAAAAACCCGTGTGTGTGTGTGTGTGTATATATATATATATATATATATATATATATATATATATATACATATACTGACATATCTCTGTCATCATTCATTTAAATAATGTAAATAAAACCCAGCTAATCATCACAACGGTGTTTATTCACACAGCAGGTAAATATGCCCCAAATCTGATTTTCCCATCATATCCGGTTTTCAAGTTAAGCGGTTTATACTATCTTCTATTTTTATGATTGTATATCTATGATTATATATGATTTATAGTCTGAACATAACACTGTCCTCCACTGTAAACAGTGACTGTCAACAGACCCAGGTACGGAATTAAAAACGTCCGGATTCATTGTGTGTTCACACTGCCACACAACTCTTTCACATGACCAACCAGATCTGATGTGGGCCACTTTTACCTGCTGTGTGAAACAAATCAAATAAATCAAATAAATTAAATGAATGTTACAAAATTATTCAGCATAAAACCCTATTTTTCTTTCTTATAGATACCCTATAGATACCCTTACATATATCCTATGTCCTACAACACTAATACAGTGTATCCTATATTATACCCCGGATGTTGGGACAAAACCTTGTATTTTTATTTCACCTGTTTCACCTGTTAAAGTTAGCACGTTGGAGATATGATGACTTTGCAGCTACACATATACTCCATATAGAATATTACACGTCTTTAAATACATAAAACATACTTAACATATACTCACATAGTTACACAAAACAGATATGAAGCATATTACATAATAACACTTCCATGCAATATGAATGTCTCTATGTCCCAAGACTGTACAAAAACAAACGTGACTGTGTGTGTGTACGAGGAACGGCGAGGGGGGGCCGACGAGCCAAAGCCTCATTAAACCATCTGTCTGATCTCAGAAGCTGTCGGTTCCTCCGAAAAACACACTGGCTTAACCCGACAAAACGCTCGCTACAGAGCCCACGGAGCTGACAGGGCCACTAACCCTCAGCCTGCGAGCCAATTACGCGGGAGGGGGACAGGACAGCGGCACGGCCCGAAAGCTGCGTCTGATAAGCAAGAGATTAACATAGAAAAACTCTTCGGTGGACGGGCTTCCCGAAGCCTGCCGCACCCTTAACCGAAATCCACTCGAACGCCCTGCCCTCAGCAAACTGGGTTAAGAGGCCAATTAGAGCCGTGGCCTAATTAGCCTAATCGTTTGTAGGGTTTAAGAGTAGACTAGGTGGGGCTGGGTAAGTGAATGAGGAGGGGCAGACGCGGTCATGTGACCACAGTGTAATTTTAATGCATTCACTTGGACAGCTCTATCGCGTACACATACGCAGGACCGTCAGGCGTCTCGCCAAAATAGCAAATTTACAGGAGAGGCCAAAAACCTTCTTTACTTTTAATGTAAGTCAATGGAACCGGAATTTTCTGCAAGTGATTTTGAAGCATTTCTATTGGTCCACTCATCGTAAAAGCTTCTCACAATGTAAACGGCAGCTGATGCGTTCGAAAAATGTAGAAAATTTTTTTTGGCAAAAATTTGGGATGCTTGGTTTTCTTTCAGTAGTGACGACATGCAATTAAAAATATTATACAATATTTGTGATGTGACCTCTGAAGTGACCTGCATTATTTTTGACCACTAAGATTGGTTGAATTATGAGAACGACTCATTAAGAAGCCCATTTCAGGGTCTTGATTGGTCAGGATGTGTCCAGTCTCTGCAACATCAGTGTTGCAAAAGCTGATACAATAAAAATAAACAAATAAACACTGTATTACACATACTGTAGTCATAATAAATATAAACGAAAGGATGACTATATAAGCAATGCAGATAGAAATTCTAACAAAACTGACCTGTTAATTAAATCATTTAACCCTATGGGGACGGGGACGGGGACGGGGACGGTCTCACGTACGCTGCGGCCCACTGTACAGAGGAATTATCCACTAATTCCAAATCAAAGTCAGATAGAAGTCGTAATCAAACTCCCCATGGGGCCGCGGCGGCAGACCCACTGCGTGTCTGTGCCCAAGAATAGCCCGATTCCTGATTTTAGCAGATTAAATTGAAGGCCATCAAGTCGTGTGAGAATCAGGGCAGCCTCTCCTTAACTGCAGGAGAAATAAGGGGGGAAAACAGGCTCTCCAAAGTGACAGGCTGTCACCGAGCCTGCCGTGCTGACATTGACATGGCACAACAGACTGACTAGTGTTGCCTTTGTTCAATGATATTAAATCCTCACAGCGATATTAGCTTCTCGTTTTTAGCCACGAGACGGAGGCGAAGAGGCCGCTGGGGTCAGATGAAAGGCCGACAGAGGACTAATCTAAGAGAATTAGAGGTTTCGGAATTCCAGCGAGACCTTACTGCTGTTGATTACGCAGATTTAAAATTAGTCAAATCCTATTTAAAGATTACATAAAGAGAACTTGCTTTTTATGAAACTAAACCGATTCGATTCAGACAGAGAGCAGAAAAAATCCTACACTGAGATGATTAGAGACTCAATTAAATTTAATTATCTGTTAATGGTTGCAGTTAAAGAGAGGCATGCTTACAATGTGTGCAAACAACTGTACGCATTCATTTCTTAGTGATATGTGTGCAATACGAGTGGAGAATAAGAAGAACATAATATTCACAAAATAATATTAAACAGAACTAGGCATTGTTTTTACCTGTTTATTTGTTTATAATTGTTTTCACTGTATGCAACTATTAAAACACAAGACCACATCAAAAAACATCACACACCGCCCTCTAAAGGAGTTATTAACAAACATCAAATGAACAAACATCACACACCGCCACCTACTAAAGGAGTTATTAACAAACATCAAATAAACAAACATCACTCACCACCACCCTCTAAAGGAGTTATTAACAAACATCAAATAAACAAACATCACTCACCACCGCCCTCTAAAGTAGTTATTAACAAACATCAAATAAACAAACATCACTCACCACCGCCCTCTAAAGGAGTTATTAACAAACATCAAATAAACACACATCACTCACCACCGCCCTCTAAAGGAGTTATTAACAAACATCAAATAAACAAACATCACTCACCACCGCCCTCTAAAGGAGTTATTAACAAACATCAAATAAACACACATCACTCACCACCGCCCTCTAAAGGAGTTATTAACAAACATCAAATAAACAAACATCACTCACCACCGCCCTCTAAAGGAGTTATTAACAAACATCAAATAAACACACATCACTCAACACCGCCCTCTAAAGGAGTTATTAACAAACATCAAATAAACACACATCACTCACCACCGCCCTCTAAAGGAGTTATTAACAAACATCAAATAAACAAACATCACTCACCACCGCCCTCTAAAGGAGTTATTAACAAACATCAAATAAACAAACATCACTCACCACCGCCCTCTAAAGGAGTTATTAACAAACATCAAATAAACAAACATCACTCACCACCGCCCTCTAAAGGAGTTATTAACAAACATCAAATAAACACACATCACTCAACACCGCCCTCTAAAGGAGTTATTAACAAACATCAAATAAACACACATCACTCACCACCGCCCTCTAAAGGAGTTATTAACAAACATCAAATAAACAAACATCACTCACCACCGCCCTCTAAAGGAGTTATTAACAAACATCAAATAAACAAACATCACTCACCACCGCCCTCTAAAGGAGTTATTAACAAACATCAAATAAACACACATCACTCAACACCGCCCTCTAAAGGAGTTATTAACAAACATCAAATAAACAAACATCACTCACCACCACCCTCTAAAGGAGTTATTAACAAACATTTAATAAACAAACATCACTCACCACCGCCCTCTAAAGTAGTTATTAACAAACATCAAATAAACAAACATCACTCACCACCGCCCTCTAAAGGAGTTATTAACAAACATCAAATAAACAAACATCACTCACCACCGCCCTCTAAAGGAGTTATTAACAAACATCAAATAAACAAACATCACTCACCACCGCCCTCTAAAGGAGTTATTAACAAACATCAAATAAACAAACATCACTCACCACCGCCCTCTAAAGGAGTTATTAACAAACATCAAATAAACACACATCACTCAACACCGCCCTCTAAAGGAGTTATTAACAAACATCAAATAAACACACATCACTCACCGCCGCCCTCTAAAGGAGTTATTAACATATATCAAATAAACAAACATCACTCACCACCGCCCTCTAAAGGAGTTATTAACAAACATCAAATAAACAAACAACACTCACCACCGCCCTCTAAAGAGTTATTAACATCAAATAAACAAACATCACTCACCACCGCCCTCTAAAGGAGTTATTAACAAACATCAAATAAACAAACATCACTCACCACCGCCCTCTAAAGGAGTTATTAACAAACATCAAATAAACAAACATCACTCACCACCGCCCTCTAAAGGAGTTATTAACAAACATCAAATAAACAAACATCACTCACCACCGCCCTCTAAAGGAGTTATTAACAAACATCAAATAAACAAACATCACTCACCACCGCCCTCTAAAGGAGTTATTAACAAACATGAAATAAACAAACATCACTCACCACCGCCCTCTAAAGGAGTTATTAACAAACATCAAATAAACAAACATCACTCACCACCGCCCTCTAAAGGAGTTATTAACAAACATCAAATAAACAAACATCACTCACCACCGCCCTCTAAAGGAGTTATTAACAAACATCAAATAAACAAACATCACTCACCACCGCCCTCTAAAGGAGTTATTAACAAACATCAAATAAACAAACATCACTCACCACCGCCCTCTAAAGGAGTTATTAACATCAAATAAACAAACATTACTCACCACCGCTCTCTAAAGGAGTTATTAACATCAAATAAACAAACATTACTCACCACCGCTCTCTAAAGGAGTTATTAACATCAAATAAACAAACAACACTCACCACCGCTCTCTAAAGGAGTTATTGACAAACATCAAATAAACAAACATCACTCACCACCGCCCTCTAAAGGAGTTATTAACAAACATCAAATAAACAAACATCCCTCACCGCCGCCCTCTAAAGGAGTTATTAACAAACATCAAATAAACAAACATCACTCACCACCGCCCTCTAAAGGAGTTATTGACAAACATCAAATAAACAAACATCACTCACCACCGCCCTCTAAAGGAGTTATTAACAAACATCAAATAAACAAACATCCCTCACCGCCACCCTCTACAGGAGTTATTAACAAACATCAAATAAACAAACATCACTCACCACCGCTCTCTAAAGGAGTTATTAACAAACATCAAATAAACACACATCATTCACCACCGCCCTCTAAAGGAGTTATTAACAAACATCAAATAAACAAACATCACTCACCACCGCCCTCTAAAGGAGTTATTAACAAACATCAAATAAACAAACATCACTCACCACCGCCCTCTAAAGGACTTATTAACAAACATCAAATAAACACACATCTCTCACCACCGCCCTCTAAAGGAGTTATTAACAAACATCAAATAAACACACATCACTCACCACCGCCCTCTAAAGGAGACATTAACAAACATCAAATAAACAAACATCACTCACCACCGCCCTCTAAAGGAGTTATTAACACACATCAAATAAACACACATCTCTCACCACCGCCCTCTAAAGGAGTTATTAACACACATCAAATAAACACACATCTCTCACCACCGCCCTCTAAAGGACTTATTAACAAACATCAAATAAACACACATCTCTCACCACCGCCCTCTAAAGGAGTTATTAACAAACATCAAATAAACACACATCACTCACCACTGCCCTCTAAAGGAGTTATTAACAAACATCAAATAAACAAACATCACTCACCACCGCCCTCTAAAGGAGTTATTAACAAACATCAAATAAACAAACATCACTCACCACCGCCCTCTAAAGGAGTTATTAACATCAAATAAACACACATCACTCACCACCACCCTCTAAAGGAGTTATTAACAAACATCAAATAAACACACATCACTCACCAGCGCCCTCTAAAGGAGTTATTAACAAACATCAAATAAACACACATCACTCACCACCGCCCTCTAAAGAGTTATTAACAAACATCAAATAAACAAACATCACTCACCACCGCCCTCTAAAGAGTTATTAACAAACATCAAATAAACAAACATCTCTCACCACCGCCCTCTAAAGGAGTTATTAACACACATCAAATAAACAAACATCACTCACCACCGCCCTCTAAAGGAGTTATTAACACACATCAAATAAACAAACATCACTCACCACCGCCCTCTAAAGAGTTATTAACAAACATCAAATAAACAAACATCACTCACCACCGCCCTCTAAAGGAGTTATTAACACACATCAAATAAACAAACATCACTCACCACCGCCCTCTAAAGGAGTTATTAACACACATCAAATAAACAAACATCACTCACCACCGCCCTCTAAAGAGTTATTAACAAACATCAAATAAACAAACATCACTCACCACCGCCCTCTAAAGGAGTTATTAACAAACATCAAATAAACAAACATCACTCACCACCGCCCTCTAAAGGAGTTATTAACAAACATCAAATAAACAAACATCACTCACCACCGCCCTCTAAAGGAGTTATTAACAAACATCACTCACCACCGCCCTCTAAAGGAGTTATTAACAAACATCAAACAAACAAACATCACTCACCACCGCCCTCTAAAGGAGTTATTAACATCAAATAAACAAACATCACTCACCACCGCCCTCTAAAGTAGTTATTAACAAACATCAAATAAACAAACATCACTCACCACCGCCCTCTAAAGGAGTTATTAACAAACATCAAATGAACAAACATCACTCACCACCGCCCTCTAAAGGAGTTATTAACAAACATCAAATAAACAAACATCACTCACCACCGCTCTCTAAAGGAGTTATTAACAAACATCACTCACCACCGCCCTCTAAAGGAGTTATAAACAAACATCGAATAAACAAACATCACTCACAACCGCCCTCTAAAGGAGTTATTAACAAACATCAAATAAACAAACATCACTCACCACCGCCCTCTAAAGGAGTTATTAACAAACATCAAATAAACACACATCACTCACCACCACCCTCTAAAGGAGTTATTAACAAACATCAAATAAACACACATCACTCACCAGCGCCCTCTAAAGGAGTTATTAACAAACATCAAATAAACACACATCACTCACCACCGCCCTCTAAAGAGTTATTAACAAACATCAAATAAACAAACATCACTCACCACCGCCCTCTAAAGAGTTATTAACAAACATCAAATAAACAAACATCTCTCACCACCGCCCTCTAAAGGAGTTATTAACACACATCAAATAAACAAACATCACTCACCACCGCCCTCTAAAGGAGTTATTAACACACATCAAATAAACAAACATCACTCACCACCGCCCTCTAAAGAGTTATTAACAAACATCAAATAAACAAACATCACTCACCACCGCCCTCTAAAGGAGTTATTAACACACATCAAATAAACAAACATCACTCACCACCGCCCTCTAAAGGAGTTATTAACACACATCAAATAAACAAACATCACTCACCACCGCCCTCTAAAGAGTTATTAACAAACATCAAATAAACAAACATCACTCACCACCGCCCTCTAAAGGAGTTATTAACAAACATCAAATAAACAAACATCACTCACCACCGCCCTCTAAAGGAGTTATTAACAAACATCAAATAAACAAACATCACTCACCACCGCCCTCTAAAGGAGTTATTAACAAACATCACTCACCACCGCCCTCTAAAGGAGTTATTAACAAACATCAAACAAACAAACATCACTCACCACCGCCCTCTAAAGGAGTTATTAACATCAAATAAACAAACATCACTCACCACCGCCCTCTAAAGTAGTTATTAACAAACATCAAATAAACAAACATCACTCACCACCGCCCTCTAAAGGAGTTATTAACAAACATCAAATGAACAAACATCACTCACCACCGCCCTCTAAAGGAGTTATTAACAAACATCAAATAAACAAACATCACTCACCACCGCTCTCTAAAGGAGTTATTAACAAACATCACTCACCACCGCCCTCTAAAGGAGTTATAAACAAACATCGAATAAACAAACATCACTCACAACCGCCCTCTAAAGGAGTTATTAACAAACATCAAATAAACACACATCACTCACCACCGCCCTCTAAAGGAGTTATTAACAAACATCAAATGAACAAACATCACTCACCACCGCCCTCTAAAGGAGTTATTAACAAACATGAAATAAACACACATCACTCACCATCGCCCTCTAAAGGAGTTATTAACAAACATCAAATAAACAAACATCACTCACCACCGCTCTCTAAAGGAGTTATTAACAAACATTTAATAAACAAACATCACTCACCACCGCCCTCTAAAGGAGTTATTAACAAACATCAAATAAACAAACATCACTCACCACCGCCCTCTAAAGGAGTAATTAACAAACATCAAATAAACAAACATCACTCACCACCGCCCTCTAAAGGAGTTATTAACAAACATCAAATAAACAAACATCACTCACCACCGCCCTCTAAAGTAGTTATTAACAAACATCAAATAAACAAACATCACTCACCACCGCTCTCTAAAGGAGTTATTAACAAACATCACTCACCACCGCCCTCTAAAGGAGTTATAAACAAACATCGAATAAACAAACATCACTCACCACCGCCCTCTAAAGTAGTTATTAACAAACATCAAATAAACAAACATCACTCACCACCGCCCTCTAAAGTAGTTATTAACAAACATCAAATAAACAAACATCACTCACCACCGCCCTCTAAAGTAGTTATTAACAAACATCAAATAAACAAACATCACTCACCACCGCTCTCTAAAGGAGTTATTAACAAACATCACTCACCACCGCCCTCTAAAGGAGTTATAAACAAACATCAAATAAACAAACATCACTCACCACCGCCCTCTAAAGGAGTTATTAACAAACATCAAATAAACAAACATCACTCACCACCGCCCTCTAAAGGAGTTATTAACAAACATCAAATAAACAAACATCACTCACCACCGCTCTCTAAAGGAGTTATTAACAAACATCACTCACCACCGCCCTCTAAAGGAGTTATAAACAAACATCGAATAAACAAACATCACTCACAACCGCCCTCTAAAGGAGTTATTAACAAACATCAAATAAACACACATCACTCACCACCGCCCTCTAAAGGAGTTATTAACAAACATCAAATGAACAAACATCACTCACCACCGCCCTCTAAAGGAGTTATTAACAAACATGAAATAAACACACATCACTCACCATCGCCCTCTAAAGGAGTTATTAACAAACATGAAATAAACACACATCACTCACCATCGCCCTCTAAAGGAGTTATTAACAAACATCAAATAAACAAACATCACTCACCACCGCCCTCTAAAGGAGTTATTAACAAACATCAAATAAACAAACATCACTCACCACCGCCCTCTAAAGTAGTTATTAACAAACATCAAATAAACAAACATCACTCACCACCGCCCTCTAAAGGAGTTATTAACATCAAATAAACAAACATCACTCACCACCACCCTCTAAAGGAGTTATTAACAAACATCAAATAAACACACATCACTCACCACCGCCCTCTAAAGGAGTTATTAACATCAAATAAACAAACATCACTCACCACCACCCTCTAAAGGAGTTATTAACAAACATCAAATAAACAAACATCACTCACTGCCGCCCTGCCGAGGCAAAACGTGTATTCATTTGTATTCACCCCTACGCTAAAATACAACACCATAGGCATATTTATTCAACATAATAAGAGCCAAGAGGAAAAAGTAAAACATATAATTTATGTTTATATATGGTATAAATTATTATTATTTTTTTAATGTTATGTCTTATGAATTAACATCCAATCAGCTGCTTCTTACTGCACAGCTTTCAGGTTTCCTAGTCTAGATTAGTCTGAATTTCTCTTTAGATCAGTGCATCATGACTAATACTTCACGATTACAGTAACACATCACCATACCGCCCACCCCTGACATGTAATCGGCAGATTCATCCAGCTTCTCCTCAAACCCTCCTCCCATCTGAACGATCAGCATCTTCAGTGAAATGTCAGGCAGATTTGTGGGGATAATGGCACTCATCTGTCAGCCTCACCCTGCAGCATTAATCAGTCTAATCCTCCTCACGGGATACAGGCCCAGCCCAGCATTTACCTTCAGCGCTCGGCAACCAGCCACGGCAACCGCATCCCGCATCCTCACCAGCGCTCGCGCTCAATCAGGCTGCTTCTGTTCTGAAGGCTTCTGCAATTCCATTGTTTTCCACAAAGGGTTTTAACACAACAATGCAAGTGCCCTGCGACTGAGCCCTTCATCACAAAGGCTGGCGATGACTCAGATGTAAACAAGATGGACATGACTATCAAAACAAAACGCCTTGCTGAGAAACACACAGTGCACACCTGCTGCAGTTGTATGGATTGCGTAAGCCGGCCGGTTGCGAGGGGCGTCGGCGCTCGTTTCAGACGGACGCATTCGTGAATTAAAAGCTACAGGACGAAATATGACACGTTACATAATATCTGACCTCGAATACTGACTTCAATTTCATCAATACGCAGATCTGTCACTTTACAGACAGAAGGAAAACCAGGTTAGCGCTACAAGCTGCAGATTCTGTTGAACACGGGGGCTCAGCTGGCTGGAGCGCTTTGAATATGCGGCTCATTTATACACCCAAATCTACATCGCGCTCAAACGATGCAATAATGCCTCGCTGTGTGGAGCGCCCTGGCTGCGCATGGTGACAAAGCTCATAAACAACAGGCTGCTTAGATCTGGGGGAAAAAATCCTGCCTCTGATTTCCACCTCTGTCGTAACATGTGATTGATTGTTTGTTACCGTTCAGCTTTTTTCAATCTCAGGCCTTCAACCCAACGCACGCTTTCTTATTAAGCTGTGCACACGCTCCATATTTAACCTGACTGCTCATGATGTATCTGCTCGGCTTTGCGGAAACATCTAACGGTTGATGTCGTCTTCCTCACTTTGCCTTGCGTGTGCACGGTTCTCTTTGAACTGTGTGAAAGTTTAAACGCTCTCAGATGATCCACCACATGATGACCTCTCAGAAATGCAGCAAATAACAGTGATTACCTCGTAACGGCGGCTCACGACAACGTCTGGGATGTATTAGCGAACAAGCAAACAGGTGCTTCTCTTGGTCGACGTGTTGGTTGTGGGAGAAATGGGTGGCTGCGAAGACCTGAGCAACTCTGACAAAGGGAGAAATCCTCACAGCCAGAGAACTGGGCCGGAGCATCTCCGAAACAGGGCAGGGCTTGTGAGGTGCTTCCAGTCAGCAGTGAAGAGTGTCTATCAACAGTGATCTGAAGAAGGAAGGGTAGCTGTAGGCCTATCATGAGCATGCAAGTGTTGGAACTGGTAGCAATGGAGCAAAGTCCCCTGGTCCAATGAGCAATGCTTGCTTTTACATCACATGGACAGCTGGCTAGTTACACCAAGTGATGGCACCAGGATGCATTACGGGCAGAAAGACTAGATGATGGAAAGATTGTGATGCTTTGGATGAGGACATGCTGGGAACGCCCAGGTTTGCCTCCTACTCAAACGCTGCTGGAGACCAGATACACCCCTCTACGCCAAAGAGAAATGGTCGGCTGCGAAGACCTGAGCAACTCTGACAAAGGGAGAAATCCTCACAGCCAGAGAACTGGGCCGGAGCATCTCCGAAACAGGGCAGGGCTTGTGGGGTGCTTCCAGTCAACAGTGTCTATCAACAGTGATCTGAAGAAGGAAGGGTAGCTGCAGGCCGATCATGAGCACATAAGTGTTGGAACTGGTAGCAATGGAGCAACGTCCCCTGGTCCAATGAGCAATGCTTGCTTTTACATCACATGGACAGCTGGCTAGTTACACCAAGTGATGGCACCACGATGCATTACAGGAAGAGAGACTATATGATAGAAAGATTGTGATGCCTTGGATGAGGACCTGCTGGGAACCCCCAGGTTTGCCTCCTACGTAGACACTGCTGGACACCCCTCTATGCCAAAGGTATCACCAAAGAAAGTGGCCTCCTACAGCCTGCAACGTTGCATTGTTCGGGAACGATTCGAGGAGAATGATGATGAGTTTAATGCGTCCCGCTGGCCGTTGTGTGGGATGTGCTGGAACAACAAGTCTGATCCACTGTGGCTCCACCTCACAACTTACAGACACCAGAGGGCACCTTCAGAGGTCCACGCTGTGGCAGGCTGGAGCTGTTTTGGTGGCACATGCACCCATACAACAACAAAAAAGTTGTTTATCAAGCTAAACACCAACTGCATCACCCCAAAATACTACCCAGCTCTGCACATCAGACACATCGGAGACTGGGAGACTGATTTCTTCCTGGCAGGAAATCCTAAATACCTTAATCAGTCACTCCCCTGTTTACTGACAGTTGACAGTCACAATGCAGGATAATGAATAATAAGAATAGGACTTGCAACAACAATAAAAACTGCAATAACAGAAACAATATAAATAAAACTTTTGTTTTACATTCAAATATTATAGTAGAACACATATTAATTTAATATTCAACAGCATATGCAAACATTTCCACTATGATTCTGACTGGCAACTTAATCAAAACCAATCAGCAACATCAATAAAGTCAACACAATTTTAATTTTAGTTTTTTCTGTGTGCATTTTCACACATTTGTTTAACAATAGATTTGGTGAATGCTATTCTATTGTAGCCTATGACACTTTCAGCTTAAGCACGGCTTCAAACAAGAACTTCTAGAAGCGGCTTCAATCTGATTTGGCTTAAAACGTGTCAGCAACAAAATCACAATCACAAGCTCTTCTTTACAGTCAGCCAACTTGTATCTACTGGGTAAAAAAAACTAGACAGTAGTAGATTAGGACTGTATATACAGCTTATAAAGCGAAAGAGTGTGATTTTAATGGGCCTCTGTGGTGTTTGTGCTTTACTTGTGCATGCATGTGAAAATCTAGAACAGGGGTATTTAATTAGAGTTCAGAATTAAGGTCCAGTCAAGAGGAAACTTTATCAGACCAAGGTCCGGATCCTCATCATTTCTAACTTTTGTTATGATTTAATGCTATATCCTGTATACTGGAGGAGCTTAATATCAGTATTTTGTCATCAGCAACTGAAGGACCGACACATTACAAATACAATTTAGTACATTTCAATAATATTTATTGTTTTAAACGCTGAACTGAATTCGTTATTTATACAACTTCAAATAAATGAACACTTGTTTAGTAAGAGAAGTGAGCTTTGAGTTTTCCAGCCAAGGCTTTTTTATTTTCTAGCCATCGACTTTTTTTTTTCCAGAGCACGTCGTCTGAACGAGCCTTCCTCTCAGACTCGCTTTACTTTCCGACTGAGGCGTCTCGCTTGGTACCTCAAATCTGCTCAGATCTGATTGGCTGAGGAGTCTTTGGTGATCTTACAGTGCACGTGATTGGTCTGTAAGTTTACTGCACAGCAAAGCCAGCATAATGTAAAGACACAAAGTGCCGCCTCTTAAAATACACACTGTCAGAATTCAATCCTTCTCAGTAGTTTATCGCTTTGGGGCCGCATTGGACAACATCTGGGTCGGGACCTCTGATTTAGAACCACCTAAAAGGGCCACATAAACTTCACTTGTGTTCATGCTACTGTGACTAGGTAGGGATATAATACTGTAGGCCAAATAGGCATACATATGTGAATACACAGTGTTTTGAGAAAACACTAGATTCGAAAGGCATGCTTTTGGGGTATAAGCTCCACATATGAACTGTACAGACACTCATTTATTTGAAAAAGTGAGAGAAAGTGGGTTTTCTATGATATAGATGCTACGTGTGTAAGAAAATATCAAAAATATCGAGTATCGGGATATTATGTTTAGTGATAATGTATCGATTCTCAACAACACAGTATCGATACACAGATTCTGGCAGACAGGGAATCATAGTGTGTTGTGTTTAAACCTCTGACCACTAGATGACAGTGTTGTAATCCGCTTTCAGCTCCACTCCAACATTAACAAGCAGCACAAGGGTGCAATGCTATTGTAAGCATTGACAAACCTGTTCATACAGTGGTGTGTTTTAATAGTAGGATTAGAAAAATCACGATATATCACTTTGCTTGCAGTATCACAGTATATCACGATATATTAAATCGTGAACGCTGTATCACGATACGTATTGTATCGCCAGGTTCTTGCCAATACACAGGCCTAATAGGCGCCCCATACATGCGCGTTCAGGCACATCTGCCCCGTCAGGCTGATGAAACAAAGACGTCAGAAACGTTTTCGGTGTGAATCGGCCTTTATGAGAGCTGCACCTGATCTCCGCCTGTTTCTAAGCACGCCCTGCCTTGGTGGTATTAGCTGGCAGGCGTTTATAATATTAATATAGCCGCCCCGCAGCCTGCATTCTTCCCACATTCTCTAAGGGAAAAAACGGCTTTCTCGGCCTTCCTGTTTTTCTTCAGCGACTAGACAAACCGAGTGTGTGCCAGGCTCTGATGTGTGCAGCTGCAGGCCAGCATAAATTCCCCAGTTCCCACACCAAAAAATGTCTGAACTGGCATTCCCTTTCAAAAAGCTCTTTTATGAATGGAGCGAGCGCTCTGGAGAGCCCGCAGTGTTTTCACTCGCCCTGACTAGCGCCATTCACTCGCATGGAACCGCATGCTCGCACAGGCAGCGCTTAGAAGCCGCCGCGCGTACGAAGCTGTGCTTGTGACCGGTGTAGGGATCGGTGGGAGGTTAGGAGAGGGTCATCAGGGTTGAGGGCCAAGCTGACCTTAGGCTTAAGCTCAAGAGATAGTGTTTAGCTGTTGTTAGTTTTAAGCTGTAACCTTAATCCACGAGTTAAAGGGCCTGCGTCATGAAATCCATGACAACCGTATGAACCCTCCAGCCCAAACAGCCCATATCTGAAAACTAAACTGCAACTAAGGAATAAGAACAGCCTAAACTGAGATAATTGTTTTTGTGATGTCACATAAACTAATGGACGGACATGTATCTGCCTATTCAGCCTACACTGGTTTAGCTCTGCCCATTCATATTCTGCCCACACATCTGAATTAAGCTTAATCAGAACATTAGGCTGCCTGTTTAACTCTACTCAATATAAAGTGGTTGGAAAACACTTTATCAAGGTTAGAACAGTTTTGGATTTTTAATTATAGTTTATAGTTATAGTTTTATTTCATTGTGACTTTTTATTTCTCTAATTTACTTCATTTTAATTAGTTTTTAGAGTGGGTTTGCAAGTTTTAATTAGTTATTATTATTTTTTAATGCTTAGTTTTAGTTTAGTGTTCATTAGTTTTAGTATTAGTTAAAATAATTTTAGTTTTTCCTGCATATTAACTAACCAGCAGATTGGTCGCCGGTGAAAGGTACTCGCAATTAGCCCTCTTGTGCGAGCTTCTCAAATAGATTTTGAGATTCGTTGATTTTGAGTATGCCACATATTTAATCACCTGTTTCCGCTACAAGACACTTGCTTTTATCTTACAGTGGCGGCAGCTAATATAAAACTGCTTAAGTGGCAAGAAAATCCATTTCAAATTAGTCCACAAGGCTTATAAATAAATTGACAAACACGAAAATGAAGACTATTCTATCTTTAATTTCAGTTTGTTTTTGGTTGGGTTTTTAAACGCATAATACAGTTCCAGTTAGTTATCTTTTTTCTTTTAATCTCAATTTTAGTTTTCATTATTTCATTCATTTTTGTTAACAATAATAACACTGGTAAGAATAAACGACGCCTGCTTCTGAAACAGATCCTCAATACAATACAAAACAATAAATAAACAAAAAAAATAAGATCAAATGTAGCATATTGGCCCTTTAATATCCTTTAAAGAAGCAGTTGAGGACTGAAACTTAACTGAGGCCGCTTTCTGTGGAGCGTTTGCTGATCGGTGAACAGCACTGACAGCATAATCTACCATCTAGTGAGTGTTTCATTGCAGAAAGGGAGTGATGAGGGAGGAGTGAGAGAAGAATACCTCTGTACACGGAGCAGAAGAGTGAGAGAGAGAGGAAAGGGGATGTGGTGACATAAGAGTGCTGCCTGACATCAGCATAAAGAGAGAGAGAGAGAGAGAGAGAGAGAGAGAGAGAAAGAGAGAGAGAGAGAGAGAGAGAGAGAGAGAGAGAGAGAGAGAGTGTGTGTGGGGGTAGACAGAAAAGAACGAGGGAAAGGGTAAAGATGAGGACGAGAGAGCAAAAAGAAACACAAAGACAGCTTAAGAGAACTAGTGATAGAATGAAAAAGTAGGAGAAAGAAAAAGCTAGAGAGAGAGAAAGAAAGAGAGAGAGAAAGAGAGAGAGAGAGAGAGAGAGAAAGAGAGAGAGAAAGAGAGAGAGAGAGAGTGTGGGGGTAGACAGAAAAGAACGAGGGAAAGGGTAAAGATGAGGACGAGAGAGCAAAAAGAAACACAAAGACAGCTTAAGAGAACTAGAGTGATAGAATGAAAAAGTAGGAGAAAGAAAAAGCTGGAGAGAGAGAGAGAGAGAGAGAGAGAGAGAGGGAGAGAGAGAGAGAGAGAGAGAGAGAGAGAGAGAGAGAGAGAGAGAGAGAGAGAGAGACCTAAAGAGTAGAGTAGATAAAAAGAGCAAGACAACGAAAGACAGAGAGAGAGGAGAGAGAGTTCTCTCACACAATTCTGGCTTTGTTTTGGAACATCTGTGTCTGTGTGTGTGTGTGTGTGTGTGTGTGTGTGTGTGTGTGTGTATGTGTGTGTGTTAATGGAGGTGCTGAAAGTCATGTTCCTGCTCCTCCTCTCCTCCTCTGCGTCTCTATCTCTCTCTCTCTCTCAGCCTTGTTTACTTGCCCTGTAATCACTGACTCTCCAGCTCAGAGTGACACTCCTCAGCTACAGCCCACTGCTGAGAGACCACTGACACCTTCCTCCAGATTCACTCAGAGCCGGCCAGCCTCTGTAATCTTAACCCTCTCGACTCAGTGTGAACAGATACGGCCATAAAGACACACTTGGAGAACAGAGGGATGGAAATATGTGAAACACTGTGTTTAACTGGGTTAACACTTTGCAGTTCATAGGACTACACAACACTTCCATAAGCTGACATAACCCTACACTAGCGCTTAATCCAATACACGCTATGATGATTACAAAGACCCGTCTTGATCAAAGGAAGCTAAAGCAGCATGATATCTCTTGGAATAAGTATTTATAAGCATTTATGTAGGCTCATGTCAGTCGTCATAACATGCTTGTGTAGGTGTCATGTAGGGTTGTATTGGGATTAGAGCATCTATACAGGTATACAGTATTTCACCATTAGTTAAAGCAGCAGTTTGCTGTTCTAGGTGATTGAGGTGAAACTGAGGTGTATTTAAATATCAATTCTGAGTCACAGAGTCAGATCCGAGTCTGTGTGTGTCTGTTTTTTTAGTTTTTCTGGACGAATAAGGCGAATAAAGCATATCATCACTGTCCAATGAAAAAAAAGTGTCTCAAAAGCTGCAACTTTACAGGAGAGACCAAAAACATACTTTACTTTCAATGTAAGTCAATGGAACCAGAATGTTTTCCAAGCTATTTTGAAGCACTTCTATTGGTCCGTTCATTATTAAATTTTCTCACAATGTAAACAACCTTTGCTGTGTTTAAATGATGCAGAAAACTCAAAATCAACAAAAATGAAGATACATATTTTTCATTGGACAGTGACGATTATAAGACAAATAACAGGTTTCGGCTACAAATCAGAACACTCACAGATCTCCCCGTTATCATGTAACGTAAACCAAGCTATACCTACTGACCTGTTTGTGCTTTTATGTCCAGCAAAAACATAAACTGGGGATTAACTTGTGGTAAAAATGCAAATATCATCGACAGAGCTGGAGACTTAAACACTGACAAGCACATAAAACCACTATTTACTGTATTAATGCTCTTCTGTACTCACTCTGAATCTTTTTATCTGAGCAAATTAACGCTGACGGCTCACATCCAGAGCTTTTAAGGGGCCTAGAACTGAAAAGTCTAACTGTACGTCGTAGTGAAAGTCCCTGCTGAACGGAGAAAAAGTGAGAATGGAGAAGTTGAGGTTTTTACCTGGCACCCAGAAACACCTGGCTCTCTCCCATAAGCAGAAAACGGAGGCCTCTCAGACTTGCCTAAAGAGAGAAATAAGGAGGTATGAGACATACAAACACTATTCAGTCGGCAGATATCAGCATCGTGTACAGTCATGATGATGTTAATATCACAAAAATATCACTATACACAGTTAATGGGCAACATTTCATTTTAAGGAACACTGGATGCTTATTATGGGCATTTTATTTGCTCAATTAAGCCAAAATGAAACACAATTTTAGCTTTATTTATCTGAAAATGACAAATAACTGCATTATTACTTGCAAAAAAAAAATTTCCAATAATGCACAACACATTTCGAACCATGTTGTTCAAATGACTGAGCATAAACATACATTTATACCATCCTATTAGTAGTTAAACTGGCAGGATTTGATTCCTGTAGGTTCTAGATAAGTGTTAAGTGGCATTATATACAAGTTCAAGACGTTAACCTCATTCTAAAGTACTAAATCAGTGAACACAAGCTTATTAATAGGTCAATTTGCATCACATACCTATATATGACTGCTTGGTTAAAGGATTAAAAATGGGTTACAGTACTAATGCATGAATTCAGGTGTGGCTGTTAAAAGGGGTTGATATTAAAGTATATCTAGGAGCTACAAGTTTCATTTGCATTAAAAATGATTTGTTACTTATTAAACACAAATCAAGCCCAAATCTAGAACCTACGGGATTCAATGATGTGGTCACTGATGCACTAATAATACACAATGTAGGTCAGATTTCATGGTCAGTCTCTTTCAGTACGTCCCAATAAGTGTTTCTGATGCATTATTACAGCTCATAATAAAATTATATATTTTATATAAATTATATTATATATGACTGCTTGGTTAAAGGATTAAAAATGGGTTACAGTACTAATGCATGAATTCAGGTATGGCTGTTAAAAGGGGTTGATATTAAAGTATATCTAGAAGCTACAACAAGTTTCATTTGCATTAAACATTATTTGTTACTTATTAAACACAAATCAAGCCCAAATCTAGAACCTACGGGATTCAATGATGTGGTCACTGATGCACAAATAATACACAATGTAGGTCAGATTTCATGGTCAGTCTCTTTCAGTACGTCCCAATAAGTGTTTCTGATGCATTATTACAGCTCATAATAAAATTATATATTTTATATAAATTATATTATATATGACTGCTTGGTTAAAGGATTAAAAATGGGTTACAGTACTAATGCATGAATTCAGGTATGGCTGTTAAAAGGGGTTGATTTTAAGTTATTCTAGGAGCTACAACAAGTTTCATTTGCATTAAACATTATTTGTTACCTATTAAACACAAATCAAGCCCAAATCTAGAACCTATGGGATTCAATGATGTGGTCACTGATGCACAAATAATACACAATGTAGGTCAGATTTCATGGTCAGTCTCTTTCAGTACGTCCCAATAAGTGTTTCTGATGCATTATTACAGCTCATAATAAAATTATATGGGGTTTTTCACATTAAAGGCTGCTAACGCAGGTCACGAATAGCATTTAGCGAATAATCCCTTGTGAAGTGCTTTAATAACCTGAATATCTTCAAAGGCTCACATCACTGTGAACCAAACTCGCCTCAATCTGTTACAATAAAGAAGGTTAATACAGTACGTGCACATCTCACATCTGTCCACATATATGAAAAGCAAGCTGTATGGAATTCACTCTTCTGCCAATTGAGCTTACAGCTATATTTATAATACATGTTTTAGACCATACTGCTTTCTGAGAGAGAGGGAGAATGGCCAATCAGCTTGCCTGTTTCTTGTTCGAACCTATTCTAACCCTTATATATAACCTGTACAGCCATAAAAGGCATTGTATGTATCGTATGCAGGCTGCAACTTTGATTTTGGCTTTCTATCACTTCTAGACCAGTCAGTCTAACCCACCCTGTACTGGGGTTTTTGGGGGGCACAAAACATTAACTACTGGCTCCCCTCTGTTTTTTCCAGCAAACAAAAAAACACAAAGAGTAAGAACAGTGTGTGCATATGGGTCTCCAACACATGCAGCTTTCCCATACATGTTTTAGTATATACTGCTTTTAGAGTGAGAGGCAGGATACGGGGTGGCCAATCGGCTCTCTTGTATTTGCATATCAGTCTTAAAGGCACAGTAACAAAATCAGCCTGTTCCATTCTAAGATATAAAGAAAATGGGGATGTTTATAGGGTGGACATATATACTTACTATACTAAAGGTTAAACACCAGCTAATATGAAAGTGTCAAACACAAAAATACAGCACACAGAATTTGAGATCCTAACTTGTAATTATTAAAAATCACAAGTTTTATTGTTTACAAAGTCAAGCAATATGACTTAAAAGACTGTTTAGCTCCGCCCACTGTTCGGAAACTGCCGTAGACGTTATGCGTGTGATGTAGACGGTGGACAACAACGCTAGAAGATGCACTTACAGTAATACACAATGACAGAAAGGTGGTGGTGTTTTTGGCTGTAGTAACTGGATGTACAGTGGACCCCCGTGCACAAACAGCCAAAAGACCCCCAAAATATTCAGAAAGTGGTCTAAATCTGTCAACTTTAAACAGGGACATTGGAAAGGAGCGTCCTCTCACTCAATCATCTGTAGATCATTTCACGTCTGAAGATTATCACAGTTATGGAACGTAGACTTACACGACGACTGGATCTTAATCTGGCGCTGTTCAACAATATGGGCGTGTAGGAAACCAGAGAGAGGAGTTCAAGAGCCTCTGTGTACGTGGAGGTAAACCAGGTAAGCTCAGTTACTGAGCCTGCTTTAGCTGATGTTAGCTAACGTTAGCTTCAGTTCGGTGGCTCAAGCTATGCTAAGCTAACGTAGTTGAATTATGATTTATAGAGTCGTATGAGTGAAAGTTCTACTTTTATCATATTTACAGCAACAACTGTACCTCTATATCTGAGTTTAGCTGGTTGCTAGGCTGTTGTCATGAATACTGTTGGTTATTTATCTAGATACTGTTTACACTCAGGATGAGCTGCTGTTGTGGGTGTGGTTTGACTAAAAGTATTAGGACTAAGTGATATGGGGGTCTATTTCTACATTACAGGTCTTATAAATTCAAATACAGAAACATCATCAGAATCTGAAGAAGCAGCTCTGGAACATTCTCAGTCCCAGTCAGTCACCACGACGCTGTTCACTGTTGTCCACCAGTCAATTTAATTTAGTCCTGTTTTAATATTTTCAGTATCTAAAACCATGTGATATCAAGCAGGGCTGTCCATAAATGGTACACAGCCTTTAATATATATAATAATCTTTAATAAAGACCCCTATAAAGTGATACTGTTTAAGTTTATGCTGCAATAATTACATAACCCCTAAGAGACATGAGGAGCGCCAACAGATCTTCACCAGATGGAACACTTCCATCAGTGTCAGTGACTCTCAGTAGGAGAGACTGAGACAGGAGCTACCTAGCAGCTGAAGAACTAATAAAAGAGAAAACTAAAGAAAAAAAAAACTGCAGAGCGCACAGTCCACATGAATCATGCACTTCACCATATCTAAACTCAGCAGTTTTAGCCACAGCACAAAAAAAAACACACACGCAGCCCTAAACAAGAGACTCCTAATGCAAAAAAATGATAAACAACTCCGGCAACGTCGTACATTACACTTGTCAGGCTTTCAAACAGCGCGTTGAAGCTAAATTCTGTTTACTCCAGGGGAAGGAGGTAAATATTTCTGTAAGTAAAGAAAGAAAGAAAGAAAACACGCATGGAAAGAGATATTCGGCTCCATCCGCTCGTCTTATGCATGGGTGCAGGTCTGTGGGCGGAGTGTTAGGGGTGCTCTGGCTGCGCTGGGCTCAGGTGTGCTCCACCACACTTGGCTGTATGGCGGCGGTGTGTCTCCAGAGGCGCAGCGGTAATCAGGTAGCGCGGTTTAACTGAAACTGCTTCCCTTGCGGTGTCGACAGCGCTCATTTGATGTAACGCAGCATTTCTGGGTTAGCTCTCCTGCATGGGAAGAGCGAGCCCCCCTCGCAGCCACTGCACACAAACCAGAACATCTGTCTTCAGAGACAAAGGTCACGAGCCTTCCTCTTCCTCACTTCCTGAGCTGCGACTCAGCCAGGCTCGAGCTTCTTACTACACTGCGTTCAGACGCTCACATCACGTACAGCCACAAACGAAACCACTGGTTTCTCCCGCCGGAGCCCAGAGCCAACATCAACTGGTGCTTTGGTCCACTGTATCAGCTTCACAGGGACAGAAGCTATTTGTAAGACCATTTATTAACATAAGTGTATGAAATACTGGGTGCGATAACGAGAGCCACGATGAGATATGATTTAATAGTCATTAATGAATAATTGATTACGAAGAAAAAGCACTCGGCTCACTCGGTAGCGTGGGGAGCCCATCGGAAGTTCCAGGATTGAGACTCAAACCAGCATGGCAATTCCCAGTCCTAAACCACATGAGCCTATATGGTCGAAACGGCTGTACTGGTTTGCTGGAAACAACCTTTACTGCCATAGAAGGCATTGTGTGCAGGCTACAGCTTTAATTACAGCTAATAATACAATTATTAGTGGTTTCCACATTAAAGGTCGTTAATCCTGAATAGCGTTTAGTGAATAAGCCTCTCTGAAGTGCTTTAATAACCTGAAATAACTTAAAGAGCTCCTATAATGGCCAACCTGACGCACCTCAATACAGTATATGCACCTACTACATCAGTCCATACTGTACACTGAGAGGCAGGATACAGGGATGGCCAATCAGCTTAGTCTTAAAGGTACAGTAACCACACCAGCCTGTTTAATTATATAAATTAAACAAGGAAAATAGTGATGTTTTCAGTGTATAAACATATGCCAACACCACAAGTGGGGAAAAAAAAGAATTGCAAGAAATATACAGGATATAGGCTAGGGCTGGGCGATACGAGAAAAAATCTTATTACGATAATTTTTTTTATATCAGTCGATATCGATATATATCATAATATAAATCAAATCACTATTTCCTTTTTACTTTATGTGAGAAGTGAAGATATTAAAATTTTGTTCAAATGTATTTATTTTCTATCATTGTAAACACAGCAGGAAGACATCACCTGTTACCTTCTTTCTCCGTCAACATATATAGTCCACAAACTGATTTCTTATGCGAGGCGTGTAGGCTACGTGTCATTTGTGCCTCTAAAAGTCGAGTCAGAGCGTAGACTCTTAGTCTTTAACCATTTATAGATCTTCTTCTGAGCCCCCCAGAGCTTTGGACTGTGTCGTTTGAGGTGTGTTCTTCGGGAATGGTGTCGCTCACGTTAACGTTTGCTGTCTTCGTTTACTCTTATTTCGTTCTCACTGCTGAGTGTGAACGTCTACAGTAACCAAATTACTCTACTCTACTCTAGTTCAGCCACTTGATTGGTTTGGGGGCGGCGCTATTCTCATTGGCTATTCGTGTTGTCTCTCAAAACATGGATGGAGCTTAATCCTATTGATCTTCTATCGACTATGTCTTACAGTTCTATTGAGGAAACATTCTTTTGCAATAATTATTGTTATGGTTTTATCGCCCAGCCCTAATATAGGCCCTTTAATACACCCCCCTTATTAAGTGGTACCATCTGAGTTTAATACTATTGTATTGTATGCACAGTTAGTCTAATGGAACCTGTACTGGGGTGTTTGAAATCTGAGTAAAAAACATTAGCTATTGGTTCCCTACTGTTTTCATCAGCTAAAAAAAAGAGAATCATTTAAGTACACAAAGAGCACCGTCAGTGTAAGCCTATGCATGTGGCCTTCCGACTCTCCCTTAACAGCCTCAGAACTCCAACCCCTGCAGCTTTCCTAAAGGTTCTGATGCTGACGTGTCCTATTCGGGGCAAAAATAAACCAATCATCGTTCTCTCACGCAGGACCAGCAGGTCCTAATCATTTGCCACGCTCACACTTCTCAGACACACTTTGTCCAGCATTGAAATATTCATCTGCAGCATGTGTTTTGTTACGCGCTCTCTGTCCGAGCTGAATAATTTACGAGGCTGTGTTGTTGTTTCAAACCCTGAGTGGAGCAGCGCTCATAAAAAACATCCGCTCGGTCACTCCCTGCCCACAGCGCTCACGCACGCAGCTCCTCCAGCCTCCTCTTACTCTCTGTAGCATAAGGCAGCCATGCGTTCTAACACGTCGGGGGACTTTAACTCGATCAGCGGCGCGGCGTCCCTCAGGAGCCGGACGGTAAACACGCGTTTAACTGTTTAGCGCGCCAGCATGCATGGTCACCCAGCGCTAACAACTGCTCCTCCCAAGGGTTACTATTCTCACCGCTGTGGACAAGCGTGTGTGCGCGCACGGACGAAAAACAAAAATTAAAGCAGTGGTACGAGCGGGGATAAATACAGACACCTCGTAAAGAGTTTATGCATGACTGACCTTACCATCACCCCAATAAATCTCCAATAACACCCAGAGACAATAGCACTACACACACCCACACACAACCCACATATACATATACACTTATACACACACATACACACAACCCACATATATATACACACATACACACAACCCACATATACATACATATATATATATATATATATATATATATATATATATATACATATATATATACACACACACACATATACACACACCCACATATACATATATACATATATATTTATATATATATACACACACACACAACCCACATATACATACATATACATACATATATACATATATATACACACACACACATATACACACACCCACATATACATATATACATATATACATATATATATATATATATATATATATATATATATATATATATATATATATATATATATATATATATATATATATACATACACACACACACACACACCCACACACAACCCACATATATATACACACACACACATATACACACACCCACATATACATATATATATATATATATATATATATATATATATATATATATATACACACACACCCACACACAACCCACACACATATATATACACGCATACACACAACCCACCTACACACATATATATATATATATATATATATATATATATATATATATATATATATATATATATATATATATACACACATACATACAGCTTTAGTGTTGCAGCATAAAGCCACTACTGTACGCTCTCCTCTCAGGTTAGGAAGACTTGGTGTCTTAACATCCATCTTCTTCTTGTCTGGTGCAGTACTAAAATAATCACTACCCCAATCCATTCCTACATCTGTTTCCATATATCCTAACATATATCACTGTGTACACTTTACCGCCGTGTCCTCACATTTCTGCTGTATAACATATTGTGAACAATGAAATGCTTGCCATTCAAGTCTCCAGGGTTAAGAGGAGGTCACGTTAAAAGGAAGAATGAAACTATAAAACTATTCTGAAACTGCATTCTCCACTACTGGAGTCATTTTCAAATCAATAAACATGGAGTGGTTATGGCGTCGGTATCGAAAGCAAGCATTTATTTGTTTAAAAACCACTAACGACTGAACAAAGACAAACAATACAAACACAAAAACAACTGTGGTTCCATGACTGCCCGTGTTTGAGCTTAACCACTTCTCTCTAAATTCAATGTCAAACTAGAGGGTGAGCGTGCAAGAATGATGCAAGTAATCACAGAGATAGTAAACCATCATATAAACTACTGTAGCAAACGGCTGCAGCAGACATACAGAGACAAATCCAGAAAACACTACCACATGAAAAGAAAAGCAAATTGAAAAATGGTTCAGCAAACTCGTGGAGGAAGAAAAGGTCCACAGGGGCAGGCGAGAGAGAGAGAGAGAGAGAGAGAGAAAAGAGAGAGAGAGAGAGAGAGAGAGAGAGAGAGAGAGAGAGAGAGAGAGAGAGAGAGAGAGAGTTCTAAATGTTTTCTCAAAGCTGAAAGCATTCAAGGGCAAAAGAAGAGTAACAAAGACAGAAAGAAAGTGTGAGAGAGAGAGAGAGAGAGAGAGAGAGAGAGAGAGAGAGAGAGAGAGAAGAGAGAGAGAGAGAGAGAGAAAGAGAGAGAGAGAGAGAGAGAAGAGAGAGAGAGAGAACAGAGAGAGAGAGAGAGAGAGAGAGAGAGAGAAAGAGAGAGAGAGAGAGAAGAGAGAGAGAGAGAGAAAAGAGAGAGAGAGAGAGAGAGAGAGAGAGAGAGAGAGAGTTCTGAATGTTTTCTCAAAGCTGAAAGCATTCAAGGGCAAAAGAAGAGTAACAAAGACAGAAAGAAAGTGTGAGAGAGAGAGAGAGAGAGAGAGAGAGAGAGAGAGAAAGAGAGAGAGAGAGAAAAGAGAGAGAGAGATAGAGAGAGAGAGAGAGAGAGAGAGAGAGAGTTCTAAATGTTTTCTCAAAGCTGAAAGCATTCAAGGGCAAAAGAAGAGTAACAAAGACAGAAAGAAAGTGTAAGAGAGAGAGAGAAAGAGAGGGAGAGAGGAAGGGATGAGTAGGGAGGAGGAAAGATAGAAGGAATGCTAAAAATCAACAATGTAAGACAGCTCGTCCACCACTACTGCAAAGTGTTAGCGGTGGGTGTTTGGGCCAAGCAGGCTGCTGGAGGAAAGAAGCCAACTAAAACTTAGCTTAAGAAGAGAGAGAGAGAGAGAGAGAGAGAGAGAGAGAGAGAGAGAAAGAGAGGGAGAGAAAGGGAGAGAGAAAGAGAGGGAGAGAACAGTACAGAGAGGAGAGAGGAGAAGAGAATTAAAGGAGGTGAAGCAGTGTTAAGTGGGACTGTGCTGCTCCAGATGATCTTCAGGATGTGGGTGTCTAGGTCAGTGATGAGCTGCGTCCTCCTGAGCCTGCAATCCTGCACCTTTATCATTCTCATCACATCCCTCCATCCCCGCCCAGCCTGCCTCCTGCTGCTGCTGCTGGAGCGCTGACAGGCGGCCTGATCGATACCCCCCTCCACTGCACCCTGCTATACACACAAACACCCCCCACCCCACTGTACAGACCGTCCCATTGCCAGCATCGGGAGTTAGAGAGAGAGAGAGAGAGAGAGAGAGAGAGAGAGAGAGAGAGAGAGAGAGAGAGAGAGAGAGAGAGAGAGAGAGAGAGAGAGAGAGAGAGTTGACGCAGGGCACAGAACAGAGGTCAGAACTGTTGCACCAAAAGCAAAACACTGATACGTACTGTAGTCGGGAGACTGGCTGAAATCAGTTCTATAGACTGTTCTATAGACTGTTCTATAGACTTTTCTATAGACTTTTCTATAGACTGTTCTATAGACTGTTTTACAGACTGTTATATAGATTTTCTATAGATTGTTCCATAGAGTTTTCTATAGACTGTTCTATAGTGTTCTATAGACTGTTCTATAGACTTTCCTGTAGACTGTTCTATAGACTGTTCTATAGACTTTTCTACAGACTGTTCTATAGACTTTTCTATAGACTGTTCCATAGAGTTTTCTATAGACTGTTCTATAGTGTTCTATAGACTGTTCTATAGACTTTTCTATAGACTGTTCTATAGAGTGTTCTATAGACTTTTCTATAGACTTTTCTATAGACTGTTCTATAGAGTTTTCTATAGACTGTTCTATAGACTTTTCTATAGACTGTTCCATAGAGTTTTCTATAGACTGTTCTATAGTGTTCTATAGACTGTTCTATAGACTTTTCTATAGACTGTTCTATAGACTGTTCTATAGAGTGTTCTATAGACTTTTCTATAGACTGTTCTATAGACTGTTCTATAGAGTTTTCTATAGACTGTTCTATAGACTGTATTATAGACTGTTCTATAGACTTTTCTATAGACTTTCCTGTAGACTGTTCTATAGACTGTTCTATAGACTGTTCTATAGACTGTTCTATAGACTGTTCTATAGAGTTTTCTATAGACTGTTCTATAGTGTTCTATAGACTGTTCTATAGACTTTTCTATAGACTGTTCTATAGACTGTTCTATAGAGTGTTCTATAGACTTTTCTATAGACTGTTCTATAGACTGTTCTATAGAGTTTTCTATAGACTGTTCTATAGACTGTATTATAGACTGTTCTATAGACTTTTCTATAGACTTTCCTGTAGACTGTTCTATAGACTGTTCTATAGACTGTTCTATAGACTGTTCCATAGAGTTTTCTATAGACTGTTCTATAGAGTGTTCTATAGACTGTTCTATAGACTTTTCTATAGACTGTTCTATAGACTGGGCAATAACTGCAATAAACTGCAATGATTAGGTGATAAAGTCCGTCAAATTGTTCCATTTAACACATTTAACTGTCTTTATGTTCCTGACTAAGAGAAAGAGCTTGAGCTCAAATAAACAAACATCACTCTCCACCGCCGTCTAAAGCTGATTATAGCACCAGTGAGAGGTTTTAATGCCTGTTAAATCAATAAACATCATTAAAACACCCCTATCATCATAGGGGTGTGTTTAAATAATCAATTATTCGATTAAAATCGATCTTCATTTGAATAATCCGATATCGATTCGTATAAACCCGAGATCGATCTTTAAAATTAGCATTCCAGCCCCCCCTGCAGATGAAAGCAGATGGTATATAAACATTTGAACACTAATGTTTTTAGTAATGGTAGGTTGAGTCTTCCTTGTACATTTACCACATTAGTTCTCTGAAAATCTCTTTTCATGTTCAAACAAAACATATTATTGTAACTGAAATATCCCTAAATGAATCGAAATTGAATTGAATCTAATCGGAAATCGAATTGAATTGTGAATCGGGATCGAATCGATCTGGGAAATCAGTGGCGATACCCAGCCCTAGTCATGTCTATTCTTTTTCATTTGTATTCACCCCAACGTAATGTTTGTTGCAGCACGAACACATGGTTGTAAAGCTTCCAGAGAACATCATCATCAAATATCAGTCTAAAATATCGAGTATTTAAGATACTGATATGACACGGATATATTTTTTCTTTTCTTCTTGGACAATGTAAAAGTCTGTGATTGGTCAGGATGCTCACCTGGCCATGGGCATACCCGCCACTGGGGTCTTCAGTCATTTTTCCAGAGTCTATATAGAAATAAACTGTGAAATAATTTCCCCAAAAGTTTTATTTGGTGCTGAACAGATACTGACCAATGCCAAAATAGCAGACTTGGTCATTGCTTTACCTTGGCTGTCGTGGCTTTATTAGCCAACACAGTTGTTCTTTGACTTCGCCAACCAATTGGCCAAACGAATAACTCCAACAAAGTGCAAAACAGGTGTCTAGAATTTTACCGGCGGACCATTTTTCTCACCGCCATTCAGTCCATCTCAACTTTAAGAATCAAATAACATGTTCTCGTCTTTCTCTGCACACGTCCTTCACAGATGCTGGCTCATGAGTGGAGCTGACCGCCCTCCTAAACCCCCTCTGGTGAGCCCAGTTTCTGGAACTTCTTAAACCTTAAAGCCATGCACAGCACACAACACAATGGGCGTGTCTCAAATCCTAGTGAGTGTCTAAGTAGGCTGTCTAGGTAGTCGGCTGTGTAAGTATCAGTGTTCTCTCCTCATCTCTCCTCATAAAACAGATTACTGAGACGCTCTAGTTAGAGAGAGACTGCGTCACGGCTTGTTCCCGCCCACTGCAGCACGCCACCGGCGGTTCAGCTGGTTGCTAAGCTACCGGCCCGCATTCAAAACAATAGCCCGAGGCTTAAAAACCCGCTAGCATAAATGCTAATGTCTCGAGTATAAAAGTGTAAATGGTGAAGGACTCGTTACAGAGTTGATAATAAAAAACTGTTTTGTGTGATTATATGACCAGAAACACATTAAAACTCCAGAGAGAATCAAAATAACTCACATTTTAAAACCACTTCACTGCTCGTAGATTAGCCTGTGTTGCATCATGGGATTGTCTTAGCGGCTGAGGAAGCGTTCACGCTTTCTTAAAATCAGGTCTAAATAAGGTTCCTCAGTAGACAGAATGTTTAAGGTATGTAAGAATTGGGACAGTCTACATGTCGGGAGCGCATACTATGATGTAAAATGCTGCCTATGTAGGAGCTCACTAGGTTTTGGGACACACCTAATGTATGAATATTCTACAATATCAGGGTCACTGTTCATATTGCACTATTTATATCTGTAGTTATTGTTTACACTATTACAACTTGTTTAACATATGCTGCTCTGTGCAATCTTGGCATTTCACTACTTACTGTATATCTGTATAGTAATTTATATTCTATTTTATATACCACCCCTTATCTCACATTCTGTGTACACCTACATTCTATATATTTATTTTTATACCACTACATGTTCAATAACCTCATATTGTTAGTTCTGTTTTGCACTTTATGTAATAATAATGTATTTTGCACTTCTGGTTGGATGCGAACTGCATGGCTTTGTACCTGTACTCTGCACAATGACAACAGAAGTTTAATCTAATCTAATCTAAAATTTATTTTAACCTCTGACAGACTAAACGCCGCACATCTCTCATTTTCAATGACACTCATATGTCCAAGAAAACGTTTAAAAAAGAGGTCACAAGTGCATGGAATGGTCACGGAGGGTCAGGTTTCATCTAAAAATAGCTGGACTTCACGTGCCCCAACCCCGCTTCATTAACCTGAACGCAACGGCAGCTATTCAGATTGTTCCACGACTGGGGTAGTCCCACCACTGTCATGGAACAACATGAGCAAAGAAGTGAAACCATGTACATTCATCAGTCTTGTGATGTAAAACCCAGTGCATGGGCTTTCTAACTTCATCAGATCTATTACAGGAACAGAGCCCAATCCAGCCACTTGTGATGACCGCATTCATCAGTTCTCAAACCTGTCAGTTTATTAAACCACTTTTGGGCTAAAAAAAATAATAAAAATAAAAAAATAAATGTGCTTTTAACTAGTTTAGAAAATGAAACTGTCAAATAATGTATTAAAAGCTGCTCTTCATAGATAGAAGACACTCTGATGAACATGGAGCGTGAACATGGAGTGCTGAAGCTTAATAACTGCAAAGGATTCACACACAGTTGAAAATCATTACAGATATTTTCTTTCTAATAGATCAATTCTTTTAAAGAATTAAAAAGCAATTTGTTTATATAAGTATACAATGTATGTAATACGCCAACCATGTTTAGCTTGATTCATTTCAAGAAGCATAACTGTACAAATTTAATTAGAAAATTAATAGAATTATGAATTTTAGAATCATGCCATATATATAGTGTCGATGTTCAAAAACAAATTTTTGTTGATTTCTATTTTTCTACATCAATTAAATGCAGCAGCTGACTTTTACATTGTGGGAACATTTCATGATGTATGGACCAATAGAAATGCTCCAAAATGGCTTGGAAAAAATTCTGGTTCCATTGACTCACATTGAAAGTGAAGACAGTTTTTGGCCTCTCCTGTAAAGTTGGCATTTTGGGTTTATGTATATAGACATGGGTTTATGGATATATATATATATATATATATATATATATATATATATATATATATATATATATATCCATAAAACCCCAGGCAACCTGTTGAACTCCCAAAATACAAAGCAGAACAAAGGGGCAATTTTCCATCAGCATTCTCAGCCTTGACATTTCCCCTGGTTTAAGCAGAGCTTTTGTTGACTATCAGTTCCCGCGAGCCTGCACAGCGCAGCCCTCAGACGGCTGTGCTATCAGCCCTGCGCTGAGAAACACGCCGGATGAAGCAATATTCCTTCACTCCTGCGCTCTGAGATGCTTGTCGATGACAGTGGTTCTCACTCTCGCTCTCACTCTCTCGGGGGGAAGAACACAGACCGTGTGAGGAAAATGACGGATGGAGCCCAAAGAGAATTTATCGTTCAGACTGTGGAGGAGCCATTCAGGTGTGGACATGCGTATATAGCGTGGCTAACATCAGCACACGCAAACCCTTTCAGTCAGGAGAAATTCAGAAACTATTCCTATTGATATATTACTGACAGAGATCTTACCCAAACCTAGCAGTATATATTTATATCACATGGTTTGGGCATATAGCACAGTGTTTATGTATAAGGCTTCTCTCAGCCTGGCAACAACTGTGCTAAATAAGTCCCTTCTATACAGGACCTGTGGAGCAGTCGTGGCCTAGAGGTTAGGGATCCGGTCTTGTGACCGGAAGGTCACTGGTTCGATCCCCAGGACCAGCAGGACATGGACTGTAGTGAACTTGGCAACGCACCAAACCCCCAACTACATGGATATGGATATGGCTGCCCTCCGCTCCGGGCACGTGCCCCCTAGTGCGGATAGGTTAAATGCGGAGGTCAAATTTTCGGTGTGACAGAACAAATTCTAAACTACTGTTGGGGTTCAAGTCATTCCAGCTATCAGTATTAGTTGAGAAGATGCTGAGCCACTCGGCTTGTAGGACCAGGTCAAAAAACGCAGCGAGGGCATCAAAGGCAGAGAGCCAGCAAGTGTCCATGTTAGGCCATTGGCTAACCCTAAGAGACTGGCTTTTCCTTTCCCTTGCCTTTTAACCCTTAAATCATAACATTTTGATGTCTGTATGCATTGGTTTGAGGAAGGGCCATCAAGCCTGCCCACCCAGCAAGATAATCTCCCAAGACTCTGTGCCTCAGATGTGGATCCAACTTCTCCTGGATTTGGCATTCATTGGTAGGTGTAATGGCTGCTGTCTATTCAGTCACTTTACCTGCACTAACTAACAGTGAGTACAAAACAGAGGGCTGGAAACTGGATTCAGACAGCCAATCAGAAGATCAGAAGAGCCACCATACCTAAAATCCAGGACCATGAAGTGAGTCCAGATTGAAGTTTGATCCACATCTGAGCCACAGAGTTTTGGGAATTTATCTCGCTGGGTGGGTTAGTGGGCAGGCTTGATGGTGCTTTCTCAAACCAATGCATATCAAAATGTTATGATTTAAGCGTTGAAAGGCAGGTGCCTTTGATGCCCCTCGCTTGACCGGTTGCAGTGCTGCTCTAAAATGGCTTGGAATACATTTTAAAGCTTTGATTTTAAGGATATAAAGTTTTCCTATGATGATAATGAAATATAAAAAAGTCAGGGGTCACCAATCTTTCTCTTAAGCAGCTGGTATGGGTGCATGTTTTCAGTACAACCCAGCAGAACCGATCATCTGTTTGAAGACTGAGGGCAACTGATTAAACAAGCAGAGTTTAAATGTGCTCATGGGTGACTGAAATTAAAACCTGCAGCCATATTGGCCTTTGGGGAGAGTTATGGTGACCCCCTCACCCAAGCAGGGTCTCAACTAGAGGCAACGGTATACTGAAAACTGAAAACACACACTTAAAAGTACATAAAAGCAAAAATGATGGAGTGGTTAAAAAAGAATGGTCCCTAATCAGAAAGTCCTTAGCCTTGGGCCTGAAACAACTAAACCCCTCACTGCCCATCCATGGACTTGATTTCCTGAGCTCGCCCTTTAAGTAAACTTAAACTTACACTGAAGAACAAAAACTCCATAGACCAAAACACATCCTACAGATTTAACTACTGCATGTAAACACCATCAGCGCCCTGTTTGCAAAGCCATCTGAGGGGAGGCCTTGAAAGAGCCTGCAGAGAGTGCCTTAATACAGAGGTGTATAAATAGCTACTACATATTAAATATTGAGATTACGCTCAAGAGGCGGTCCACAATTAAAAGCCAGAGTTTGTGTGTGAGGAGAAAGCTGGTGGCGTGCGTTTCGGCAGCCCGGGCTGCGCTGTGCACCGCCGCTTGTTTTGATACTCAGGAAGGTAGTGATCTAAGCATCTCTAGGGATCAATTCAAAAGCCCAGCCACAAAAACAGCCAATTAGTAACCACACTCCACCGCCTGCCTCTCTCTATAACTCTATTTCTCATGCTCTCACATTCCAAGGGCCTCTCTTAGCGCCAGACAGTATAGATCAAATATATCAACATGCGTTATTTTATACTTTCTTTATTATTGAATGTCCATAACTGTCCATAAATGTCCCTGACGTCCATAAAAACAGTGGTATTATTCAATGTACTGTATCTCTAAGTTTGGATACCCAGATATGTGTGTCATTTAATAAGCAGTCTGGACTGAAACACTCCTTATAACTTCAGCGTTGATGGGCAGAGCATATATATATATATATATATATATATATATATATATATATATATAAAAATAAGCATCTCTCTCTCTCTCTCTCTCTCTCTAACATTTATATATATAAAATATATATGAAGAGACGAGCAGCTCCACCTTTATAAACATCACAACCCACACCAGTGACCTGTAAGTAGCAGCCATGCTGTGACAGTGTATCACTGTATGCTGGTTGAATCAGATTATCTTAAACTGAAAGCATTGCAGTGAGAGCTACCTAAACACTATGAGGACTACTCAACATGAATGTCTGTCTATTATTGTCTATTTAAGGTGCCCCAGAATTAAAAATGTGCATTTATATTGGTGTAGCTGAATAAGGAGAGCTCATTACATATAATTACAAACCCAGCATCTGCCAAAGAGGACAATAAAACGAATGAACACCAAAATCAGACTTTACTCATTAGTGTGTCTGTACAACAGTTCACACTCCAGCCCAGCAAACACCGACAAACAAGCAACACCGCTGAAAACGACGGACTGTGCAGAAATCTACTGGTTCAGGCTGTGAACGGGATGTCAGCAATTTTCCTGCCCTTTCCCAGTAAATGAACTGAGAGTGGTACATGGTTGATGTTTATTTTTAAATGAGGCTAACGTTGGCTTCCTAGTCGCCAGTTTTATGATCAAATGTCCGTTCCACCTTAAAAGCTGCAGCTTGTACATGTGCACGAATGCAACTTTGGCAAGGAGGGATGGAAAATGGAACTCTCACATCCTTAACAGACTCCTGGTGATACAATACGTATCTAATACGGTGATCAAGATTCAGTATATATCACAATATTTTCAAATCCTACTATTAAAACAAACCACTGTATGAACAGGTTTGCCAATGCTTACAGTAGCATTGCGCCCTTGTGCTACATGTTAATATTGGAGTGGAGCTGAAAATGGATTACAACCCTGCCATCTAGTGGTCAGAGGTTTAAACACAAAACACAATAATTCACTGTCTGCCAGGAATCTGTGTATTGATACTGTGTTTTTGAGAATCGATACAGTATCACCAAACATAATATTGCGATATTCGAGATTTTGATATTTTCTTACACCCCTATAGTACATTTTGCTCGGAGCAGCTTCAGCTCAGCATATAACACTGAAGAGACTGAAGAGACAAGCAGCTCCACCTTTATAAACATCACAACCCACACCAGTGACCTGTAAGTAGCAGCCATGCTGTGAGAGTGTATCACTGTATGCTGGTTGAATCAGATTATCTTAAACTGAAAGCATTGCAGTGAGAGCTACCTAAACACTATGAGGACTACTCAACATTAATGTCTGTGTGATCTTCTCAGTGTCTCACTGTAACCAGCCAATCAGAGCAGAGCTCAAGTTCTTCATGAGCTCACCAAAGAGAAAAAAAGGGAAAACAGCTTCAATCTAGGACCAAATCGTAGGATGTACATGGGCGTGTATAACTGCATCTGGGCCACCAAAGTCACAAACCTTCTATAAAGAGAGAGTAAATACAAATACTGAATAAATGACCCCTTACAGCACACGGTGAGCGTTAACCAGCCACAAACCAGGAACGAAACCCATCAACTTGGTGTATATATGCAGTATTTAGTTATAAATCTAACTGTTGTTTCAATACAATAGTTTAATACAGCCAATGATATACACACTGCTGCGAACCGGCCAGCACCAGCCTCTTTGTTTGTCCTCCACGAGGGCCGCCCTGGCTCGAAACACAAACGCCCAGGATGAGAAAATACAAGGTTTTGCTAAAGCCAAATGAACCTCTCATGGCCCCCCGCACCCCTCCCTTCCCTAGAACACGTGAAGCCCCGGCCGTGTTCCTGTCCCAGTGCTCGGAGCTCTAGAACCCCACTGCAATTCATTATCCCTGTCAAGTTAATGTTCCGTGCTGAGCCATATGGCAAGGCTAATACACGCAATAAAGGAAATTCCTTCAACTTGTTATAATCAGCACTTTGGGCCGTCCAGAAACTGACATAAACAGCTTTATTGTGTTTGCTGCATTTTCTGTTAATGTCCATGACAAAAACAGGAAAGCAGGCAGGAAGAGAGGGGAGGGGGGGCTGGGGGGCTGCCGAGCAAGAGAAAGAGAGAAATATGAGAGAGAGAGAGAGAGAGAGAGAGAGAGAGTGAAATGAAAAGATCACTCCTACTCAGAGAAGCAAGTTTACAGCTGTAAAAAGTTTCTGTCTGCAAGAACCTTGAGCCATCACGGCATTGTGCTCCACTCACAATGCACAATCTCTCCAGGAGACACAAAAGCCCCCCACCCACCTGCTGAGGGGCTTTAAAGGGGGGATTTTTCAGCGAATTCAATCGTTAAGACTGAATATTCGTCAATACAAAAACAAAACAAACGTGTTCTGAATGCAGAGAATGTCCAATAAAGGGGGACTACACCGAATTTTCCAAAATTTCTGTACAACTAAATCACTGAAACGTAAACAAAGTCAATGAAACATGATTCGAGGTGAAACGCTCTGCTGTAGAGAAACTGTTCAGAACTAGGAACCAGACATCTTAAGAGTTAAAATGACGAATGACTGTAGCTCTATGATGCAGCCTTGACCTAAAATACACTTTATATATGACACAGAGGCACATGCAGGGCACTGTAAGGCAAAGAAAGCATATTTAACTTATTAACTAGCTTCCCCCTTATTAGGGATGCACCGATACCATTTTTTCCTAACCGATACCAATACCGATACCAGCTTTTCAGATATCTGCCAAAACTCTGATTTAAATGCTCGATATAGGGCTATAAATCCTGATATTTATAGTGTTCCACTTTTTATATGTTGTATTTTTTATGTCTTATCCTGAATAAGATATAATAACCTTGAAAGAACAACATTTACTGGTTGAGTAACTGCACATTAAAAAGTTTCAGAGCTATAAAAAATAAAAATTGCCACTATGTAGAAACACAAACCCCTTATCAACATTACATACACACATATAACATAAAACATATAAAAACATTAAAGGGTACATTCACTGGTGGTTTTAAGACACCCTGGTTCCCATCACCACCACTGTAAAGAAGTTAGAGTCAATAGGTTTCTCTACAACACACCAATTCACAGCCTCTGTGAATGACTATATTTACTGTTTAAAATTTTAAAAATCTCTAAAATTCCTCTTTAATTCAAGGCTTATACTCGGCATTACATCAAAGGAGTCACAACCATGTAGTCTGGACTCTCTCTGTTTTCCCCACTGCCACCACAGGTCAACAGATGCCAGCTTCCTTGCGCTGTCCTTCTCTTCCACATACAGAACTTATTCAAATGTATTACACCAAGCTCCAATCTGGGGCTCAGTACCTCCCTCTGAAATACCTGGACGCTGGACTTTCTCACTGACCCAGCATGACCTCTTCCACACTGATGCTTAACAGTGGCAGCGCGCTACTGTTAGTCCCCTGCTGTATTCAGCTGTTCTCAAACCAGTCCTGGTGTCCACCACCCATTACGCCTGTATTAGGTAATCACATAGGTACGACTGGAAGGTGGGACAGAGAACCGACACAGATATAAAAGGAGCAGATCAGATTCTTCTTAGAAGATAGAAATCTCTCTTTCATGATACCAGGAAGTCCAAAGGGAAACCCTATCTATTTTTCAAAATTTCTTTTCCAGAGGGGCTTGAAGTGCAACGTTTCCAATGTTCACACAAGTGGTGATGGGAACCAGACATCTGGCCAGTTTAATGCATGCCAAAGACCTCTGGTTCCTATCACCACCATGTTTACACATTATAAATGTAGCTTGCACCAAAACAAACAACACCAAATCACTCTGTTCACACCTCAATGCTTAGCTTATGCAGAAATTATTTTATCTGTTGTGATTAGAGATGGAAAGATCGATCAGCTATGTATCGGTATTGGCCGATTTTTAATCAAAATATGTGATCGGCCGATATTCCTCTAATTTAGCCGATCCCGAGAGACGATCGATGGCGTTAAACAAATGAGCCTAATTTCTGTATTTACAGATAGCGTTTGGTTGAAACCCCCTCTGACCAGGTCCCTGCAATTCTCATCTGAACCACTAGGTGGAAACACATACCCTTTCATTTTCCACAGACTGACTAAAGCGGCGCACCTCGCGAGAACAGTCTTCCTCTGCATTGAGTTTCGTCCGTCTGGCAGCTTGTTGCCGTATGTGACACAGACTCATCCAGAGTTTTTAACATCTGTAAAATTAACCGTGTCTCGTTGGGAAACCAAGACAAAGACATTTAACACTACTAACCTGATACGGTTTTAGAGACACCCGCGGCTGAATACAGTGAGTATCAGCAAACAGCAGAGCTAGCACGCCCAGCTAGCACAAAACTAATAACCCAGAACACCTACAGACCAAATCTGACCATTACCAACTGAACAGCAGCAACAATTCAATATTCTACATTTAATGATTACAGATTTAGTTTAAAATAACCAGTCTGCGTTTAATGACTGCAGTTTTGACTGTATTTATTTAATTAACTTTTTTAGTTTTAAATTAAGGGTCTAAATGTAATGATTGCAGTTTTGGGGATATTTATATGATTTACTTTGTTTATTTACTGATAACTTTGTTAAAAATATTATGCTGTTTCATATGAGCTCGTTAAAAATGGTAATAAACCAGTTTAGACCATGTTTCATGGCTTGCTTGCGCTAATAACTACACGTAGCCCTGCTGTGGCACATAGCCCCGCCCTCTATTGGTATTGGCTATCGCCCAATCACATTGAAAGGTGATCAGCGATCGGAATCGGCCTCAAAAACGCTGATATAGCTAATATAAGCATGGTGTCCATTGTTTTTACAGTGTTTCAGCTTCGGTCCTTTTGTCCTTAATACACTGTATGTGACTGGAACATACCTGAGGCTTTATATAATGACACTTCTGATTAATTTACAATCATTTTACTGATATTTCTAAACTGCTGAAGGTCCCAGGCCTAGCTGTAAGTAACGTATTACAGATATATCATTATATTTAGCTTATCTGAGGCATTAAACATATGAAACCGAGCAGACATGCCACCAAATACAATTTAATAGTTGTTATTATTTAATGTCTCACACACTGAGTAATAAGTATCGCAGCATATTGTGACTTGAGTCATCATGATACTCTACAATACTGTCACACTGCCCACCTCTAGTGTGAACGAAGCCTCCTGCTGTGCTGCTGGGACTGTCAGGTGGTTTGTTAAAGTTTGTAGGAACGGGAATATAACAAGAAAGGATATAACTGCACGTGCCACAGAGCTTTGACTTGACTTCGTCACACACAAGCAATCAGACAGTACAATGCCAAACAAAGCAGCACTCACAGGCTCTGTATTCTTTTTGCTTTTGTTTCCTTGTCTGCGGTGTTTGTGTGCATATCCTCTGTTTCGGGGGGGCTTTCTGATGCGGCGACAGGTTCTGTTTAACGGTAAATAAAGTCAGCCAGGCCGGGGGCGCGTGACGGGTCAGGGCCACGCTGCCAAATAACAACGCCGGCTCAATCGAGCTCCTCCCTCAGCAGGCTTACAGCGGAGAGAGGGGACGTCCCACATGGAGCCCCGCTATAAACGTATAAGGATATACGCACACACGCAGACCCTGAGCTCAGCATCAATTTCGGTTAATTATAGCCCTGTCAGCAGAGGCATTATTCAAACAGCTAGCGCAAATGTTAATGAGCTCTTATTTGCATATTTATTTTTTCCTTTGTTGAAATGTCATTGATTATTACGTTGTACGATGATGAATGTCTCTGCTGATGCACTCTGATATGTAATTAGTCATTAGGTGGAATGAACAGATCAATTAAAAAAAAGAGAGAGGATGAGATTAAAAGGGGAGGGGAAAAAAAAAGAAAAAGAAGAATCAAGCGAGGAGGAGTAAGTGGGGAAAGGATGAAACAGACTTCCTAACGTGACTCACCGTCTCTCTGAAATAATACAAAGGCGACACCGGGACAGTGAGTACGGGAAGGCTTCAGAGTGAAACGAGGGATATATAAGAATACGGATCCAAGATGACCTCTGGAGGGACAGAGCGCGCACATCTTCCAGCCCTGATCGAGATCGCTGGGTAAAATAAAGTGCTCTAATCTGGGGCTCAGTACCACCCTCTGAAATAACTGGACCCTGGACTGACCCCCAGCAAGACCTTTCACACTGATGCTTAACAGTGGCAGCCCACAGGCAGTGTGCTAAGTTCGCTGCTGTGTTCAGCTGTTCTCAAAGCAGTCCTGGTGTTACACCTGCACTACGTATTTAATGGTTCTAACAGTTTAACTCAGGTAATATTCTGATATCAGTGAGTAATATATACTAGTATTCTTATATCAGTGAGTAATACATACCAGTATTCTGATATCAGTGAGTAATATATACCAGTATTCTGATATCAGTGAGTAATACATACCAGTATTCTGATATCAGTGAGTAATATATACCAGTATTCTGATATCAGTGAGTAATATATACCAGTATTCTGATATCAGTGAGTAACATATACTAGTATTCTGATATCAGTGAGTAACATATACTAGTATTCTGATATCAGTGAGTAATATATACCAGTATCCTGATATCACTGAGTAATACATACCAGTATTCTGATATCAGTGAGTAACATATACCAGTATTCTGATATTAGTGAGTAACATATACCAGTATCCTGATATCAGTGAGTGATATATACCAGTATTCTGATATTAGTGAGTAACATATACCAGTATTCTGATATTAGTGAGTGATATATACCAGTATTCTGATATTAGTGAGTGATATATACCAGTATTCTGATATTAGTGAGTGATATATACCAGTATTCTGATATTAGTGAGTGATATATACCAGTATTCTGATATCAGTGAGTAACATATACCAGTATTCTGATATCAGTGAGTAACATATACCAGTATTCTGATATTAGTGAGTAACATATACCAGTATTCTGATATCAGTGAGTAACATATACCAGTATTCTGATATTAGTGAGTGATATATACCAGTATTCTGATATTAGTGAGTAACATATACCAGTATTCTGATATTAGTGAGTGATATATACCAGTATTCTGATATCAGTGAGTAACATATACCAGTATTCTGATATTAGTGAGTAACATATACCAGTATTCTGATATCAGTGAGTAACATATACCAGTATTCTGATATCAGTGAGTAACATATACCAGTATTCTGATATTAGTGAGTGATATATACCAGTATTCTGATATCAGTGAGTAACATATACCAGTATTCTGATATTAGTGAGTAACATATACCAGTATTCTGATATTAGTGAGTAACATATACCAGTATTCTGATATTAGTGAGTGATATATACCAGTATTCTGATATCAGTGAGTAACATATACCAGTATTCTGATATCAGTGAGTAACATATACCAGTATTCTGATATTAGTGAGTGATATATACCAGTATTCTGATATTAGTGAGTGATATATACCAGTATTCTGATATCAGTGAGTAACATATACCAGTATTCTGATATCAGTGAGTAACATATACCAGTATTCTGATATTAGTGAGTAACATATACCAGTATTCTGATATCAGTGAGTAACATATACCAGTATTCTGATATTAGTGAGTGATATATACCAGTATTCTGATATCAGTGAGTAACATATACCAGTATTCTGATATTAGTGAGTGATATATACCAGTATTCTGAAATTAGTGAGTGATATATACCAGTATTCTGATATCAGTGAGTAACATATACCAGTATTCTGATATCAGTGAGTAACATATACCAGTATTCTGATATCAGTGAGTAACATATACCAGTATTCTGATATCAGTGAGTAACATATACCAGTATTCTGATATCAGTGAGTAACATATACCAGTATTCTGATATCACTGAGTAATACATACCAGTATCCTGATATCACTGAGTAATACATACTAGTATTCTGATATCAGTGAGTGATATATACCAGTATCCTGATATTAGTGAGTAACATATACCAGTATTCTGATATTAGTGAGTAACATATACCAGTATTCTTATACTGCTGAGTAACATATACCAGTATTCTTATACTGCTGAGTAACATATACCAGTATTCTTATACTGCTGAGTAACATATACCAGTATTCTTATACTGCTGAGTAACATATACCAGTATTCTTATACTGCTGAGTAATATATACCAGAATTTTGATATCACTGAGTAATATATAAGTATTCTGAAATCGCTAACCATATATACATATCCAGATACATGTTACTATGGTGTATGGTTGTTGCATAGGTTATGATTGCAAAGGTGGTTGCTAGGGTGGAGCTTGGTGGTTGCTATAGTTCCCTACATGGTTAAAGGTGAGGTACTAATTGACTTGCACCAACAAGGCATAAACGTTTGCACCCCATTCATTGCTAGAGACAAATAGGTTACTAATAACTAATTTGTATGAAGCTGTAAAAGAGAATGTAGAATGATTTTAGACAATTACAGTACATTCTGTATCATTTAACAACAGATTTAAAATATTAAATATTAGTATTTCTACATTCTCATTCTAAACTACATTCTGGTGTCAAGTTTTATTTGACACTGTGGATGTTATTATATATTATATTACAGAACAGCAATTATTTACATAACCAAGATCCCAAACATTTGACTGACAGCGTATGTCATCTGATGGATGCTTGTAACAGTATGAGTTTCTCTTCTGGTGGTGGTGGAAGATCTGTGCCAGGTTCTCTTTACCGTGACTGAATCAACAGGTTCTAGAACAGCAGCACTCGGGAAGCACACGTTCATTAACCTTAACATCTGATACTGTGAATAACACTGCAATACAGAATTATCACAGTGGCAGAGACAGAAAAGGCA
>CM038728.1:27828363-27885863 GCA_021613375.1 Megaleporinus macrocephalus | reverse complement strand
AAGAATCTGATTCAATTATATCAGCCATAATATTAACACCTACTTGTACATACGTGTACAGTCCGTGGTGATGAATCCACTCTGGTGGTGGTGTGTTAGTGTGTGTGGTGCTGGTGTGAGTGGATCAGACACAGCAGTGCTGCTGCTGCTGCTGGAGTGTTTAAACACATCAGTGTCACTGCTGGACTGAGAATCGTCCACCAACCAAAACTATCCAGACAACAGTGTCCCGTGGGCGGCGTCCTGTGTCCACTGATGATGAAGGACTAGAGAACACAAACTGTGCAGCAGCAGATGAGCTACTATCTCTGACTCTACATCTACAAGGTGGACCAGCAAGTAGTAGGAGTGTCTAATAGAGTGGACAGTGAGTGGACACTGTTTAAACACTGCAGCAGCAGGACAACACTAACGCACCACAACTACATCAGGGTCACTGGCAGTGCTGGGAGTGATCCACCACCCTAATAGTACTTGCTCTGTAGTGGTCCTCTGGGGGTCTTGACCATTAAAGAACAGGCTATCACAGTATACAGAGAATCAGATGGACTACAGTCTGTAAGTGTAGAACTACAAAGTGCTCCTATATGGTCAGTGGAGCTGATAACATAGACTATGAGAGTGGTTTTAAGATTTTGCAGTGTGTTTAATTGGAAAGGACAATAAGAGGGTCTTTATTTTTTATTTGGATCCCCATTAGCTTCCAAAATGTGGTTGCTAGTCTTTCTGGGGTCCACACCAAGACAAAAATCAATCAAAATAAACAATCAAGAATCTACATAAATCAAACAAATGCACCAGAAGACAAAAACTGAACAGAACAAAAATCAAAAACAGCAGACTTTAAAAATTTAAAAAGACAGAGAACACCCTACAATCATATAAGCTTAAAGAAATTTTGTTTCAATAACTTTTTAAAAGTGTATTTATTTATTATCTGCCTTATAGGAAGCATATTCCAAGCCGAGAAAGACCTATAAAGAACAGTTTTCTTCATAAAATGTAAAATAAACTAAGTAAAACTAAGTAAAAAAATTAAAATAAACTAAGAGTCCTCGAAGGTACGCAAACCAACCCCCATGTGATTCCAATGTTCACCTTAAGCTGCATGTTCACACCCCACCAAACACTTTCCGAGCACACTGGAAATATATTTAACCAGCAGTGGAAGAAAAGAGGGCAGGGACATTCTTTCATGTGCCGGGTGGGATATTGTGGTGCTCAAACCACATCAAAGGCAGATCGGCCGGCTGGTATTAGATGCCCGGCAACAGTGAGACATCGGAGGGGCCTGGTGCGAGGGACGCGAAAGGATGAATGTGAGAGGGGAATTCTGATCCCAATCCCAATCGTATAACCTTACTCATACTGAGCAAACAAGACTCTCCATGAACTGACGATAGAAACAAAAGCAAAGTATGAAGCCCTGTTGACTGTATAGCTCAGAGCTGTCTTTCAGTGTCTGAAAATATAAGCCTTATATTATATAAAATATAAGAAAATATAAGACTTTGTCACTTCGGTGGACACCGTCAATGTCCCACGAAAAACAAGCATGTTGTAAATGGCATCTTTATAGAAGAGGACAGAAACTGTCTGTACTTTCAATGCAAGTCTATGGAACCAGAATTTTAGCTATTTTAGAGCATTTCTATTGATCCATTCATTCTAAATTTAAAATACTTCAATCTAATGTATATAGTTTTAATTATAATGTTTGAACTCTCAAAAACAACACTGCTGCATGAAGATGAAGATGAAGAGCTTACAGGGTTTCTTGGAAAATTTGAATTCCTGTTACAGGTATGTGTCCTCGCGAGTACATGTCCACATGTAACTGTGTATGTGTAAACATGTATATGTAGGTTTACATGTCAGTGAATTATTAAGAATTTACACAACGTCCCCAGCAGCAATGCAACAATACAGATATTTAAAATTAGAATATTGTTTAAGATGCTGTTCTTCTTTTACAAACTTTAAAAGCTTTAAAGCTACAGGGAACCAGAATCTGTGCTTAATTTCTAATTATAATAATCAAGTTTATCTGGGCCACTGCATACATGTACAAAGAAGGTCTTAATTAAATAACTTCCCAAAGTATGCATCACCCAAGCATTCTCCTGACCAATCACAGGACTGATGTCTCTGGCCCCGCCCACAGAAATAGAGTCAGAGACACGTAGCAAGCTTAAACTAACCAGCATAACCAGCAAAAGCCTGCAAGCTAGATAGATAGATAGATATTAATACAGTTATATTGAAAGGGATAGATAGATAGATAGATAGATAGATAGATAGATAGATAGATAGATAGATAGATAGATAGATAGATAGATAGATAGATAGATAAATAGATAGATAGATAGATAGATAGATAGATATTAATATAGTTATATTGAAAGGAATAGATAGATAGATAGATAGATAGATAGATAGATAGATATTAATATAGTTATATTGAAAGGAATAGATAGATAGATAGATAGATAGATAGATAGATAGATAGATAGATAGATAGATAGATAGATAGATAGATATTAATAAAGTTCTATTGAAAGGGATAGATAGATAGATAGATAGATAGATAGATAGATAGATAGATAGATAGATAGATAGATAGATAGATATTAATACAGTTCTATTGAAAGGGATAGATAGATAGATAGATAGATAGATAGATAGATAGATAGATAGATAGATAGATAGATAGATAGATAGATAGATAGATACTTTATTGACCCCAGAGGATAGATAGATAGATAGATAGATAGATAGATAGATAGATAGATAGATAGATAGATAGATAGATAGATATTAATACAGTTATATTGAAAGGGATAGATAGATAGATAGATAGATAGATAGATAGATAGATAGATAGATAGATAGATAGATAGATAGATAGATAGATAGATAGATATTAATATAGTTATATTGAAAGGAATAGATAGATAGATAGATAGATAGATAGATAGATAGATAGATAGATAGATAGATAGATAGATAGATAGATATTAATAAAGTTCTATTGAAAGGGATAGATAGATAGATAGATAGATAGATAGATAGATAGATAGATAGATAGATAGATAGATAGATAGATAGATAGATAGATAGATAGATAGATATTAATACAGTTCTATTGAAAGGGATAGATAGATAGATAGATAGATAGATAGATAGATAGATAGATAGATAGATAGATAGATAGATAGATAGATACTTTATTGACCCCAGAGGATAGAGAGATAGATAGATAGATAGATAGATAGATAGATAGATAGATAGATAGATAGATAGATAGATAGATAGATAGATAGATACTTTATTGATCCCAGAGGATGGATGGATGGATGGATAGATAGATAGATAGATAGATAGATAGATAGATAGATAGATAGATAGATAGATAGATAGATAGATAGATAGATGGATGGATGGATGGATGGATGGATGGATGGATGGATGGATGGATGGATGGATGGATGGATGGATGGATGGATGGATGGATGGATAGATAGATAGATAGATAGATAGATAGATAGATAGATAGATTCCCTAACCTCCGGCCCACTACGGCCCCCATAGCAGGCTAGCAGGGTTGGACAGAGAGCTGTTATTTATTTTTTAGCTGTTAATTAATGTTATTAATGTGTTTTATTTTCTATTCAAGCTTTTCTGATGAGTAATATAACACTCAGGGTTAGTCAGGCCTGTAAGGAACAAGACAAGCATTTATAGATATGCTATCATGATAAAACTTCTCAAACACTACAAAGAAGGACTACACAGCTAATAATATCACATCACACAGCGGTGAGTGAGTGTCGTTTCAAGATTGGATCAAATTCATTTCTTTTCTCTCTGATCCAGCGTGTTCTGCTGATACTGGCCTGATAAAAATAGCTGGTATCAGATCCATGATCCTCCAAATTTGTTTTCTATTGTATTAAAGCTTGGATTGGAGAAAGGCACTATATACATTATTATTATAATTATAATTATTATTATTGTGTAAAATTAGTAATTACACTGCTGTAGACTTTCCAACTAAAGCTAAAGGTCATTAGGGAGCCTCTGCTATTCTGGACCTGATTAAGCTGTAAAGTACTGTCGCGCTGATGTCCCTGTAGGAGAGGAAGAGAAAAGAGGGACCTGAGTGAGTGAGAGAGTGGGGGGTCAGAGAGACGACCCTCAGAGAGATCTCTAATTACAGCTGATTTAATCTGCTGTCATTATGGGCCCACCGCAACAAGTTACACAATCCCTTCTGTCCCTGTTAATGTACGTTCAGTGCTCTCTCTCTCTCTCTCTCTCTCTCTCTCTCTCTCTCTCTCTCCACAATGCAACCCATCTTTAAAGTCTTGCCACCGCAGTGCCAATGGGGCACCGACTAGGGATGTAACGATACACTCTTCTGGCCTCAGGATACAAAAGATAAACTATGACCCACGAAGTTTTCTTTTATCATTTATCTATAACAAAACCAGAAAATGCTGTATTTTGCTATTAAATCACTATTATAAGTGAAATAAACCAAACGTTTTAATCTACCTCTCCTGTCGGCTCCTCTTCCACCGTGTTTGTTGTAGTTTGAGAGGATGTTCATAGTGAGCTGTAAGTCACGAAACTGGGTGCAATCAACCAATAGCGTTGGCCCATGTCCCGCCCCCAAACTGTCAAAACCACCCCCACTAAAAACTTGAGCACGGACAACTAATGGACTGGCATCAAACAAGGAAGGTAGACCGCGCCAGCGCCCTCTGCTGTTTCAAGAGGCTATCGATTCATTTTATATTTATATATTTGCATCGATTATTAACGATGCATCGTTACTTTCCTAGCACTGACCCCGTTTTCCCCCCAACACATTTAACATAGCAGCCTAACCCTAGACAGTCAACTCAACTCAAATGAAGGACTGAACTTGTCATATGTCGAGGACACGGGTACAGTGAAATGCTTGCGGTGAGGCTCAGGCATGTTCGCTCTTGTGAACCGAATCTGGACTCATCACTGCTCCTTATTTACTTTCACACACAAGAGCTCCACTTGAACTGTGGATCAACTGCATGATTCCATATGTCCATACTGAATGTACGGCATCACATCAGATCATTTCTGTCCTCCTGAACGCTGTTGGAAGACTGACTCTCAGGGCCTCTTCCTCACCTACCACCAGCCAGCTCTCCTGTCCATTTGTCCAACACCCTCGGTTACATCACTGAGCCATCCAGATGTACCAGCATTGAGATAGCATGGGACCTTTTCAATTCACTCCCACTTTCCATAAAGACTTATAGAGTCAAAGACTGCCTCAGTGAGAGACTGCCTCAGTCATAGGCTGGCTCAGTCAGAGACTGCCTCAGTCATAGGCTGCCTCAGGGCAGTTTCTAAAGCTTTTCTAAAGCCATCCAGACTTCAAACAGAGGTTCTCTCATCTTTTCTTGGTATTTAGTTTATTAAACTGTAAACACAGTTTGACCAGAGGAGGACGGGGCTCCACTTGGGAGTCTTGGTTCCTCCCAAGGTTTCTTTCTCACCACACTCATCAGCCAGCTCTCCTGTCCATTTGTCCAACACCCTCAGTTACATCACTGAGCCATCCAGATGTACCAGCATTGAGATAGCATGGGACCTTTTCAATTCACTCCCACTTTCCATAAAGACTTATAGAGTCAGAGACTGCCTCAGTGAGAGACTGCCTCAGTCATAGGCTGCCTCAGGGCAGTTTCTAAAGCTTTTCTAAAGCCATCCAGACTTCAAACAGAGGTTCTCTCATCTTTTCTTGGTATTTAGTTTATTAAACTGTAAACACAGTTTGACCAGAGAAGGACGGGGCTCCACTTGGGAGTCTCGGTTCCTCCCAAGGTTTCTTTCTCACCACACTCACCTCTGGCTTGCTCACTGGGATACATATATAAACTGGAAGGCACTAGTTTTATCCTTTATCATCTTTTTATGATCTTGCTTAGGCACAAAGTCAACGTTCAGACTGCAAGCAAATCGGATGTGCTTCTCAAATCAGATCTTTTGGAGACGACTGTCTGCGCCGTTAGGTTTATAAATAGGACATACAAATAACATTTCCTGTGCTGCTTTTATTATAATCAGTGGTGCACAAGCCACTTTGCACTGGGGCACTGATGAGACTTATATAAACAGGAAGTGTGTGTTGTTTTTCTTTGCTCTCACAGGTTTTTAGGTATTCTTGTTGCTGACAATCGTCGATAAATTCAACAGAGTCTTTCACTGCACTGTTATTTACAAGTGATCAGATCACATTTGTGTGTCCAGATAACACCATCTGCAAGGGTTTCAATGAAATAAGTGCCCATAGCTACACAGCAAATCCCAGCTCTTATGTCTCTCTGGATTTGACATTGTAGTTGTTGGTTGTGTTATGAATAACGCAAAAGACACTCAGAAATCCAATTTGAGCAGCTAGACTGAGAGTCATCTGTAAAAATCCATCTGCAATCACATTTCAAACCTCCAAACGTGGTTTGGATTGGATTTTGCTATCCAGACTATTAAAAGTGGATTGTGGATTGTGGAGTTTGTCTGGATATACCAAAAAAAACCCTGATTTATGTTGAACTAGAGGTGATCTACTAAAGTATTGGTATAAACTGTAATTGCACTTTATCTTCTAGAAACTCTGGCTAAGTACTGCACTTGTACTGTATGTAGTCTTGTATTTGTTCTCTTCTCTGTAGGTGTTCCAGTCTTGCCAGGTATTGCATTGTCTTCTTTCTAGGTATCAGCACTGGCCCTATGTTTATGGCAGTGTTTGAGTATAAAAGTAGTTTGGACTTAAACCTGTTTGTACTAGATAGAGATACTCAAACTCTAACCAAACACTAAGCACTTTAGTAAGTCGCTCTGGATAAGAGCGTCCGCTAAATGCTATAAACGTAAATGTAATGAAAAACAGCGCCACCTTCATAACAATCCCTTCCCAGCCAACAGAAAACTGGAACATGAGAATGGAAGTGAAGTGGTAAGTTAAAGCAATCACGTTACAACCAAATAAACCAATCAGGCAACCTCACACACAGCAGGGAGAGTGGATTGCTTCCACATGCACAGGGGACGGTACTATAGTTCTCTGGAAGCGAAACCCTGACCTCCAACTTCAGGAGAACCGGAGATCAGTTCTCTGGACTGATTCTAGGCCTAAAAGAGCTTTCATACTGAACCAAATGTACAGAACTGACAAAGAAAGTGGTCCTGCATCCAGGAAAATATGATACGTAGCTATAAAATAGAGATTTACACTAAAATAGACTAAACATCTGCTTGATAACTAAGAATATTGCAGTGCGAGGACACAGGATCAGCGTTTTTGAGACCGATTTTGATCGCAGATCACCTTTCAGCACAATCAGCAGATATCAATCGAGGGCGGGGCTATAGGCAAACTGCCAGACAGACGATGTTTTCTATCAGCGCATGCAGTGAACGCTATAAACTGTTCTCGCGAGGCCGCTGCTCTAGTCAGTCTTACAAAAATAAAAGGGTATGTTTTTCCACCTAGTGGTTCAGATAAGAATTGTAGGGAGCTGGCTGGAGGGGATTTCACGGAGGGCTCCTCTTCCTGGATAAGAAGCTAGCTGGAAATACAAATTAAGCTCATTCGGTTAACGCCATTAATCAGCTCTCAGGATCGGTTACATTGGAGAAATATCGGCTGATCGATGATCGCATATTTCAATTAAAAATCAACTGATACCGATACATAGCCGATCGATTCCATCTCTAATAAATATGCATAAACAAAAGTGCACATGTGACAAAACAAGAAATATATAGGATTAGAGCCGTTAAACCCAACAACACAAGCTCATTAATCCAAATGGCTGAACCATCTCCAGCTAAAATAAGAAAATACCCATGTAATATAAGAGTTGATGTGGATGGAGGGTTGTGCGATATTGAAAAAAACCCAATATCTAGATATTTTCTGTAATTTTGATGATAACGATATTAAATAATATTTTGCATTATTTAAAAATGTGTTTGCAAAAGTCTTATATTTTACTAGCTTTCAGCTCTAAAAGGACAATAAAATTGATCCATTCATCCATCCATTATCTTCTGCCGTATCCCGCTAGTCTGGGTCACACATTTGGCTTTTAGTTCATTGGACATAACAAAACATATTATTTTCCAAAACTCTGAAAAGTTCTACAAATAAAGAGAAAGAGCAGAAATGGGAGGAGATAGCCAGGATATAAGTGCCTGTAGTGTTTATCACATACACACCTTTGTAGTTGCCATGCACAGAACAAGTCGTTATAAAAAATTATTACTTATTATTATTTGAGACAGAACTGCATGTGAACTTTGAGCTAAGAAGAACTTACAGAGTTACGAGTGGCTCAGACTACTCTTACATTTACGAACGACTTACTACGTTAGTTAACAAGGCTGTCTGGAAAAGTTCGTAATTTTAAGAATGTTTTTAACTATTAAGTTACGAAGCGCATTAAGAATGTTTCGGGAAACGCAGCCCAGGTTAGGTTGTGGAGAGATCTTTAACGGCTGCTTACTTACAAAGTCTTTCTGAGTAACGTCAGTCTTTTCAGATCCAGACCAGCTCCACGCGAGAGAAGATGATCCTCAGGAGTTAAATCTAAGGAGGTAGACTGCGAGGCTGGCGGTGTCTGAGGTTCTTCCCCTGGCGCAGGTGTGCCCTTGGGTCTGTTTAGGCAGGTATGGGCACACAGTATGGGCACTCTCAATGCACACTCACAGCAGCCTGTACTAAAGCATGAAGTAGTGAACGCGTGGAGTCTAGGAGTTCTGATTGTTGTGTTTTTCATTACCACAGCAATTCAGATATTATCATAGACGATATATATCACACACCCCTACGACTGTGTGGTGAATCGGTGAGCGCTCCAGGGACGCGAGGTGTTTGTGCACCAAACGCTTCAGGTTATATTACACAGTCGTAGATATGTGGGTTCCCTCTGCAATATGTATGTGTTCAGTAGTGGATCATGCTACACTGCTAATGGAATGAGCACATCTGAAAAAATAAATAAATAAAAAAATCTAATGTGATTACGGAGATTCGTTTAGTGGATTCATCTTCTCTGTCTGGATCGGTTGGAAGGAGGGGGAGCGGCAGGGGGAGAGCTATTTTTAGCTGGGCCGCTCCTGGCGCACCACCTGAGACCCCTAGCCAGGTGTGTGTGTTTATATATATATGTGTGAGAGTGTGTGTGTGTGTGTGTGAATGCAGCACCTGTGGGGCGCTGTAGGAGCGTGTGGCGCACACAGGTGGCGGACAGAAGCCGCACTGTCCGTCCCACGAGTCCCCTCTGATTCCAACAGGTCTCTGAGTAATTATGCTCAGCACAGCCCATTACCCATTACCGTCCACAGAAGCTTGTTCTCCTGCACAGCAGGCCTTTCACACATACGCGCAAGGAGGACACCCTCGCTCGGAGCCTCCTGATCAACGCTGGGCCTTCAATTTCTTTCTCCGCGTGGAGTTTAAGCCCCGCATTAGAAGTAATGGCAGCTTACAGGCACAGACTTAGCAGCGTGCAAACTGGAGGCCTAAATCATCGCATACATTGAGATGTTTAGTAATCGCAGAGCTGGTTATGTGGTTTCTGACTCTGTGAGTCTGTTTACCTGGATGAACTCTGGATGGCTGGAATCCACTGAGGAGTTTTTTCATTAAAACGTTACAACATGAGCGGATCAACTGCGCTCGGATGCTATCCTCGACCTGGAGCTCGTTCGGGAAGGCACTTGGTCTGGGGTCAGTTTCAGCCTGGCATGTCCTCAGTCTTTCATTTCACACACTGCCGCCCGTGTAATTGCATGCAGATAACGAAAACACATTCGGCTTACACTTCAAATGGGGTCAAGATCTGTCTCTGACCACCGCCGTGGTTTGAGTGATCTGATTGGGGTCCATTCCAGTCCAGGGCTGGTCAATGTGGTCAAGCGGAATTGGAACGTGATCCAAAAACGCATATTAACGTCGCATGTAAATGATATATTTCAAGAATTCTGTATATTTATAAAAATGGACTTTACAATAGCAGCAATACTGAAGCCACCTACAGGCACGGATGAGAGCTGCGAGAGAGGGGGCGGGAAAGGCAGGGCCCGGACCCCACATGCCGCCAAAGGCTGCAAATTCCAGTGGAAGGAGCTGCGCAGGAGGGCCTGAGATTGACGACCCCACCTCCCCTGAGAAGAAGTCCCTATTTAACATATTTAGCTTTACTGGCAAATGAGGTTCCTCGCCCTTGCTTGCATCTCTTGTCAGTGCCTGTGGGTCAGTCGACAGGCATAGTCAGCGTTTACTAGGGCTGTGTATTGGCAAGAACCTGGCGATACAATATGTATCGTGATACAGCGATCACGATTCAATATGTATTCAATAAGTGATAAACTGCAAATTTTTTAAATCCTACTATTAAAACACACCACTGTATGAACAGGTTTGTCAGTGCTTACAACAGCATTGCGCCCTTGTGCTGCTTGTTAGTGTTGGAGTGGAGCTTACAATGGATTACAACACTGCCATCTAGATTCACTGTCTGTGTATTGATACTGTGTTTTTGAGAATCGATACAGTATCACGAAACATAACACCTCGATATTTCAATATTTTTACCCCTAGTGTTTACTGATAATAGTATGTCAGTTATGCTGCATCGGAAACTACAATAGCAAGCCTGTTGGAGACTGAACATGACATTTGAATAGTAGCTTAGTTTATCTTTCAGCTATATATCCTCCACTAAATTTCTAGAACACACAGATTTTTGATCACTGTACCCAAACCATTCATCTCACTCACATTTACTTATACAGTTCTATATGGCACTGTAAGCCTGTAACAACAGAGGAAACCATATACACCACATTCAACATCATATGAATAACATAATAGAATAATTTCGCAACTATTTAGGCCTGAAATGGTTCCATACAGACTTCTTCTGTATAAATATATTATAAATCTCAATACTTCTGCAATGTTACCCTTTTAAACATAATAGTTTGTTCAAACAATAATGTACAATATTATGATATACACTCTTCTGCCATTTTATTAGGTACACTCTGCTTGTATCCACACTCACTGTCCATGTATAGGAGCACTTTGTAGTTCTACACTTACAGACTGTAGTGAAGGTCCAGTGAATCAGATGGACTATAGTCTATAAACATAGAACTAGGAAGCACTCCTATATGGTAAGTGGAGCTGATAAAATGGAGAGTGAGTGTAGAAACAAGAGGGAGGACATATTTCTACACACAGCCACTTACATATATCGTCGGCGTCCAATAAAAAACATATATCTCCATTTTTGTTGATTTTTATTTTTCTACATCAATTAACTGTGGCAGCTGCCGTTTACATTGTGATGTAATTTCGTGATGAAGGGGCCGCTAGAAATGCTTTAAAATAGCTTGGAAAAAATTCTGGTTCCATTGACTTCCATTGAACGTGAGGACAGTTTTTGGCCTCTCCTGTAAAGTTGCCATTCCAGAGATACCTGTTTTTCATTGGACAGCGACGATCTATGTAATCTATATGGGAAATATGCTGGACACCACATCCTGTATGTGTGTTATAGAGATTTCAGCAGGTATGCTGGGCTGTAGTCTCACTGGTCTGCTAGAGCCATTCGGAGCAGCAGTAGAGAATTGCCCACGGCCCAGGCTGAATTTGTTCCACTGGCAAAATTCCTTCCTAATGAATCACTGCCCTTCAACTTTGTGTTTTCATCTAACAATCACTAACATTTTTATTGGCTTCAGCTGCTGCCAGGGCTAAAGCTGGAGAAGCCAGAGCAGGACTGAGGAGGTGGGGCGATACCAGGAGAGAGGGTTAACAGAAGGGTTTTTCCAGCAGGGGGAACACACAGAAACGAGGGCAAGAAGAAAAGCTGAATGAAGGACGAGCAAAGGAGCCATCCATGGCAGAAGGAAAATTCCACGACTATAATAAAAGAATATAGCATGCTGAAAGAGAGTGAAAGGGGTTTGGGGGGTGGGTAAGGAATGGTAGAAAAAGAAAAAGTAAAGACCGAATGACAGACACAGACTGATTCTAGATCAGTTTTCAGACAATATCTGTAAAACTGGCTTAATTAAACTTTATATAACTGCACAAAAACAAATCAGTTTTCTTAAAGGCTTGTGTTGGGAAACGCAAGTCAAGCCCAGTGCACTACATGACATCAACCAAATTTTATTCTCACAAGCCAAAAATACTTGGACATAAGTTTGTGTTTGTTTTTTTTTAACAATGCCCCTTAATGGCCAACTGACATCATATTTCATAAGATATCAGCGAAGCACTCAAGTTTTCTGTTTTTTGAGTCTATAGTACTCCTATTAAACAACTGACACCAAACTAGGTGGGCCTCCTTAAAGTCATGTGACATATTTCTGCACACAGTTACTTACATTTATGTAACCTATATGGGAAATTTGTTGGACACCACATCCTGTATGTGTGTTGTAGAGATTTCAGCAGGTTTGTTGGGCTGTAGTCTCATTCGTCTGCTAGAGCCATTCGGAGCAGCAATAAGCTGTTAGCAAACTGCAAAATGTATGTACCACTCAAGTTTCATTACGACTGACCATTTAAAGGCATGGAAAGGCATTTAAAACCTGACTGAAAGCTGATTGGCTGAATACTTGTTCAATGATAAAGTTCTTTATAGAGTACCTCAAAGATGCAGCATGCAATACATACATACACACACACACACATATATATATATACACACACACACACAATTATATATATTTATACATCTGACCGGTACGAACAGAACAGCAGCAACAATTCAAGATCTACACTTAATGATTGCAGTTTTTTGTTTAAAATAACAGAGTCTGCGTTTAATGACTGCAGTGCTGACTGCATGTATTTAATTAGATTTTTTCGTTTTAAATTAAGTAAAATATAGCCCCGCCCTCAATCGATATCGGCTATCAGCGTGATCAGCGATCACAATCGGCCTCAAGAACGCTGATATATATATATATATATATATATATATATATATATATATATATAGTCACTGTCCAATGAAAAACAAGTATCTTGTATCTAGCAACTTAACAGGAGAGACCAAAACATACTTTACTTTCAATGTAAATCAATGGAACCAGCTATTTTGGAGCATTTCTATTGGTCCATTCGTCAAGAAATTAAATGGAGACACGTTTTTCATTGGAGAGCAACAACATATATATATATATATATATATATATATATATATATATATATATATATATATATATATATATATATATATATACACATCATTTGAACACAACAGCTGCTCTTTACGTTCTGTGCAAGTTTTATGATGAATGTATCAATAACGGACCAAATCTGGGTCCATTAATTTAAAAGTTAAGACTGGTTTTGTCCTCTCTGTAAAGTTACCATTTTGGAGAAGCTTGTTTCTCATTGGTCAGTGGTGAGACATATATTTTGCCAGTCATCATGCAAAATTTTGAGGGGGAGCTATTAAACTGCAGTGAGGTGTGTTTGCAGAACTCTTGAAGGATTAAGATTAAAAATATTCACTGTTTTATGTTATATACCCTCCAAGTTTGGTGCCTGGATGACTTACAGAGACTCCTCCACAACGCAATGAAAAAAAAAAGAAACAATGAAAGAGAATAATGAAAGAGTGAACCAGAGAGAGAGAGAGAGAGAGAGAGAGAGAGAGAGCTTGAGCCAGCAGTCGTGTGTGCACACGCCAATAGCGGTTCAAGGCAGATTTAGGTGTTGTTTTCTTCAGCCTTTAGTTCTGCATATAACAGGATTGAGCTAAATAGTGGCAGCTGATGATACAGTCATCAGAGCGCGGGAAGACGGCGGGCCGTGGAAGCCCCAGCCTGTTCTACACGCGCGCACAACGTGGGCATCGCTCTGAGCAGGCTTTTTGATGTGTCATTCAGCATTATTGAGATTTCTATTACAGGATGCGCTTGTTTCGGTGCGAGGTGGGTGGATTTAAATCAGGCCACCATCGCTGCCAGGACCAGAGAAGCAGTGGGCACGAGAGCAGAATAAACAAACACGGCTTACGCTGAGATTTCCACATCTTATCAGGATCGCTGTATTGGACGGGGCGGGCTGCGAACGAACATTACTTCTATAATCGATTCATCTCTTTCTTATTATTTCATTACATTTATTATTTAATTATTGAGGAAATCATCCAGCCTTCTGCTGTTTTCTCTCCCTTTGCGTTCAAAGTTATGTTATATATAAAATATATGACCTTATACGTCATTCTTTACAACATCCTTCGAGCCATATCGCCCCCTACGCTTTTTCAGGTGCACTGCAATCTGTCAAAACGCCCACGCAGGTCATTTCTATGTTATAAAGCATTATAGAGAGCTTTCCTTGTACAAGGTATACTCAAGCATGCTTCTCAGAACTTAATGAAAGGGGAATTCCACCAGCTGTTCAAGAATTCTGTATAATTACGTGAAATGAAATGTAAAAGTTGGTTTTAATTTTAAAACTAAGACTACAACAGTGTCCCAAATTGGTTTTATGCTTATTAATTCAAAAAAAATTGTTATGCTGATCATGTTACTCATTAAACGTAACCTGTAACTGACGTTAGTCTGAACAGAACTCACTGAAACTGATCTTAACGTGCAATAAATAGCAATACCTAATGTTGACCGCTAATCCAGAGGTAATTAATCCTAACAGCCAACTGATACAGGTTCGCTCCTGGAGGTTTCGGCCCCATCACAGTAATGACCAGTGCTCCAGAGGTTGACAGCCGGGCCACAATCATCCAGAATGTATTCAGTTTCTCTGAGAAATAAGCAAGCGATTCAAACCCTGACCATACTTTGGTTGGCGTCCCTGGACTTCAACTCTTCTCGACACGACAGCCGCATTTTCCTACAGTCGCGTACGCCCACTTCTTCTGAAATCTCTTCAAACATGGTGTGATAAGTGCCTCCTAATCCTGTTTGTACAGTACTAATGTTTCTCAGCCGTGTCATATTATGACGAATGCTGAGTGGCAATGCTGCATATGTGATACAAACCAGATTTCAGCACCACATATGATGGTGGAAAGTTCCAGACCGGAACTAAAAACGTGTGTTCACTAGTGTGTGTGTGTGTGTGTGTGTGGGTGTTTCACTGCACGGATGGGTTAAATTCCGCTGTGTGCTGTATCATGTATGAAGAAACAGATCATATTTGGGATCATTTGTTTCCTGCTGTGAAACCCAGAATTCTGCATAGGGGTGTTAATAGTAACTAGAGATCGACCGATATATCAGTCGGCCGATATATCGGGCTGATATTTGCGTTTTTTTAAAATATATTGGCATGGGCCGATATGAGTGTTTCAGAGCGGCGATTTGAAGTCAGGCACGTCCGCAGGCAGCCCTGTGTTATTGGTACGGTGGAACATGCTGCTGCCGCATGTGAAGGACCCCAGGCCAAAACCTTTGGAACTGTTCAGCCAAACAAGTGAAAATGAATAATTTATAGTGAACAGTGAGGTTTTTACTGAGGCGGTTATGTGTTTCTAGTTACGGCTGTAGACGCGAACCAGAGTGGATGTTTTACTGGTTAGCTCCGGGGCTAAAGCTAACTGCTCTAGTGTAATACACACATTCATAGGTTATTGTTACACAGAGAGTCTCTCCGGAGCAGCCAGAGCTTCCCAGATATTACTCAGCTTCAAGAACTCGAGCCAAACGAGTCTTTCAATGCACTTCTTGATAACTTGTTAGTTATGGGTATAAAGAGATGTATGTTACACTCTTTCAGCAGTAATATGGTCATACTGTATTTTTTGTGGGGCAGATAAAAATATTTAGTTGTTTTCTGAAGTCTGTGGTCAATAAATGATGTTAAGTTCAGAAATGTTGTGCATCCACTTCTTATTATTACTAGTGTGAAATTTTAGCAGCAAATAAAGCAGAAAACTTCTAGATATTGGTCCTAAATATCGGCCATCAGCTGAACCTGACCTCTAAACATCGGCATCGACTATAGAAAAACCCATATCGGTCAATCTCTAATAGTAACCCAACATCTGAAGCATTTAACGCCTCTGAAAGCTCAAAGAAAGCTATTACATAAAATGGTTATGACTACATTACCATTAGAGACAATACTTTTGACCTAAAATCTCTCTTAAAACCCATTAATGAGGTTGTAAGGCAAAATAATAACCAACACAACTTACAGTTTTCAATATTTTATCCACTATATCCATATTTTTCCATTCTTCCATCACAATTAGCATTACAAAAAAAAAAAATTGGCATGCAGGTTCACTGATGGTTTTGGATAGTAAATAAAATGGCCATATTTGTGTTGCGGACTTGGTGACCACTGGTTCCCATCACCCCCACTGTAACGAAATTAAAGACTGCTGATTTCTCTGAATTTGTTTTCTTAAATCAACATAAAATGTAAGAAAATGTATATTTAAGAACAAACTAAAGTTTTCAACTATAACATTTAATTTTCATTTAATGTGGCCCTATCAATGTTTGTGCCTGCTCTTCAAGACTGACACTATGGGGATCCAATCAGTCCTACTCCCTCAGGGGGGCAGGGGAGTTTAGATATTAGTGGTCACTCTCTCTTCTCTGCAGAGTGACGTACCGATCAGTTGGGTGACCACAGAGCTGTGCACTCAGCTGAGTGATTACAGCACTGACACACAGCAATGCTGTTCGGCCACCTGGCCCAAAAACACCTGCCTGCTGACCTCACTGTTAGAATTAAGGTTGACTGATATGGATTAAACACTAGGGCTGTAATTATATATAATTGACAACAAATGGGTAAATTAATAATGTGATATATGTGACCTGGGGATCCATCTTAGCGTTGGAACTATTGTCTGGAAATCGAGAACTTGATGCCTGGTGATGCCACAGCCATCCGTGGTGAGAAAACCGAGGGAGCATGACCAGGGGCGCAGCAGCAAATTCTGGGCCCTGTACACTCTCAATGTCAGTGGGCCCCTATCCATGGCGGTACACGAGGATTGTGAGTAAAAAAAAATCTGAATTTTAATGGGCCCCTCTCCATACTTGGGCCCTGGGTAGTCAGGTCGACATATATATATATATATATATATATATATATATATATATATATATATATATATATATATATATATATATATATATATATACATATATATAAGGCATACTATATATATATATATATATATATAATGTACAACAGTGGTCTTAAGGTCTGAATATAAATAAGTAGTTTTAGTCCAAAAAAAGTTGTGCATTTAACTGCGTTCATAAGCTCATGCTTTAAAACGAATTCATAACATTAATAATAACAGCGCATCCCTAAATATGTAATTCAACAAAACACAGAAACACAGGTCACTAGGGCTGCACCTATTTAAAGATGTCTTAATCGATTAATCTAACGATTCTTTTTTCAAATAGTCAATTAATCTAATGGCTAATTTATGTGTTACTCAAATGGGAGTGTGTTAGGAATTAAAAATTTGTATTATTTAGTTATGGATTTGTAACCAATGGATGATTTTGTATATATATATATATATATATATATATATATATATATATATATATATATATATATATATATATCGATTACGACGATTACGTCAACGCCCTATGGGTCAAACAGGAAAACACATGGATTTTCATCTTCATTGTGTTGCTCCAACTCTTTGTCCAGTGACTCTCTGGCATGCATGCAAGCTCACATACACACACTGTACAAGGCTGAGATCAGACAGTCATTCTGGCCACCGTGCCGGCCACCGTGCCGGCAGGCTTCCGCAACGGTTTCCCTCCACAGCCGCTACAGCCCTGCGGATTCGGACAAGCACGCAGCCCAGCTGAAGCCTGTAGACACGGGCCAGGGCTGAGGCCGAGGCTGAGGCAGAGGGCTGGGTGGCTGGAGGGATTGCGGTGGAGGGGGGGACGGAGGGAGCGTGTAGGGGGATTTGTGCCCTTTTCTGCTCGTCTTCGGCTCTTCACGCTTGGCTGAGCGCAGTAACAGATAAGCGCACCCTGCAGCTCTGCATAATGACCAGCTCCATCCACCACACTTCACCCAGCCAAAACCGCCAACCACTACCACCAGCAGAGGCACCAGCAGGCCCAGTGCCTCCCCTTCTCAGCCTCAGCGCTGAGGGAAGCCACCCCCCCCCCCCACCCCTCCCCACCTGCCCTGGTCACTGCAGATGTCTCCTCAGCTGACTGCGTATCCCCATGCTACGGGTGCTGTGGGCGCAGCACTGTCAAAATAGGACTCGGCGTCGGACTGTCTCTCAATTTCAAAGACAAAAGGCGGACTGCACTCGTTTCGCAGGAGTTTAGCATAATTTAGTCAGCGAGATGCAAACAAAGACATTTGGATGGAGCGCTTGGATGTGAAATGCTCTGTCGCAGAGAAACTTGCCCGGTAAGAATTGTTCTCAGTGGTGGTGAATGGAACCGGACGACGAGCCTTATGCCTCTAAAATCTCCCTCACAGAAAGTTACTGCATGAAGTGGTTACACTGTCTGATGATGTTTTGGACAGTAAACAAAGTGGCTACTGCCCCCCTGGTTCCCATCCCCACCACAGTGAACTCTTAATGACTTCATTTACATTTAAAGAATTAAATTATGCAGATAAATTAAGAATTCCCCTTTAAAGCTACCTCTGCTGCGGCTCCTAGTATGTTACAGGTGAGCTAGTTACTAACAGGGCAAAACAGACTGACCATAAACAAATCATAAACAATTAATAAATCATAAAATAATTAGATTAACAAAAGAAAACATTCATAATTAGCTTGAATGAGATTTTCTTAGTAAACTGCAAAGCTTGTCCAACTTTGCAAGAGCTGCTACTAAAGACTGCATTTGGTGGGAATTACTGGCCATCAATCATCACCTGCACTCCAGAAATACCCAGCAGCCTGTTCTCAGATCAGATTAGAATGTGCCTGACGAGGCTTCTCCGTTCAGCGTCTTTTATGGGGGTCCTGACGTTCGAGGGTATGTGTATCTATACTTGTGTTGGGAAAAACACAACTGCACTCAAGAGAAAGAGAGAGAGAGACAAACTGAGACAGAAAGAGACACAGAGACAGAAAGAGAGAGAGACAGACAGAAAAAGCGAGAGACAGAGACAGAAAGAGAGAGACAAACAGACAGAGACAGAGACAGAAAACGAGAGATAGAGAGACAAACAGACAGAGACAGACACAGAAAAAGAGAGAGACAGACACAGAAAAAGAGAGACAAACTGAGACAGAAAAAGACACAAAGACAGAAAGAGAGAGACAGATCAACTGAGATAGAAAGAGACACAAAGACAGAAAGAGAGAGAGACAAACAAACAGAGACAGAAAAAGAGAGAAAGACAAACAGACAGAGACAGAGAGACAGAAAAAGAGGGAGAGACAAAAAGACAGAGACAGAAAGAGACACAGAAACACAGAGACAGGAAAGAGAGGGAGAGAGACATACACATTGAAAAAAAGAAGAGAAACGGATAAGTGAGACAGAAATAAAGACAGTGAGAGACAAAGAGAGAAACACAAAGAGACCCAAAGACAGAAGAGGAGAGGGAGAGAGACAAAGAGAGAGAGACAGACAGAAAAGAGAAACAGGTGAGACAGAAATAGAGACAACAAGAGAGACACATAGGGACATACACACAAAAATTCAGAGAAAACCCACATAGTAAAATGATAAGAGAGACTGAGAGAGACAGAGACAAAAATGAAGAGAGAGACAGACAGAAAGAAACACAGAGACAGGAAAGAGAGGGAGATAGACATACAGAAAAAAGAAGAGAAACGGATAAGTGAGACAGAAATAAAGACAGAGACAGACACAGACATGCACACACCAAAATGAAAGAGACACAGAGAGAGACAAAGAGAGAGAGAGACACAAACAGACAGAGACATAAAAAGACCCAAAGACAGAAGGAGGGAGGGAGAGAGACAAAGAGTGAGAGACACAGAGACAGAAGGAAAGAGGCATACATACAAAAAATAAAAGAGAAACACACATAGAAAAATGAAGAGAGACAGAGACACAAAAATGAAGAGAGAGAGACAGACAGACAGACAGACAGAGAGAGAGAGAGAGAGAGAGAGAGAGAGAGAGAGAGAGCAGCCTTGGCTGCACCTGTGGCCTCTCTGTGCTGCTGTTGCTCTGAGGGATTGAGCACCTGAGCAGCACCTGGTCTCTCACACACACACACACACACACACACACACACACACCTGCCGATGTCTCCACACACACCCACATCAGGGAGTCGAGACACAGAGCGGGATTTACTGTTCCATATTGAGACTTAAAGAACAATTAAAACAGAGAGAGAGAGAAAGAGAGAGAGAGAGAGAGAGAGAGAGAGCGAGAGAGAGAGAGAGAGAGAGAGAGAGAGAGAGAGAGAGAGAGAGAGAGAGAGAGAATTAAAGAAAGAGATATTAAGACAGAGAGACAGGTAGAACAGAGAAGGAGATAAATAAAGAGAGAGACTGGAAGACAAAAAAGAAGACAAAGGGAGAGCTTGGAAGAGGGGGCAGAACAAGATAGAGTGGATAAAGGATAAAGGAAGAGAAGGAGACAAAGAAATGAGAGCAAGAGGGTGTGCACGAGACAGAGAGCACATTCTGAAAAAACAAAAAGGGACTGAACAACACAAAGAAACAAGAGAGAGAGAGAGCGAGAGAGAGCGAGAGAGAGGGAGAAAGAGAGAGAGAGATGAAGAGAGAGAGAAAGAGAGGAAGAGAGAGAGAGAAAGAGAGAGAGAGAGAGAGAGAGAGAGAGAGAGAGAGAGAGAGAGAGAGAGAAAGAAAGAGAGAGAGAAAGAGAGAGGAAGAGAAAGATGAGCAAAGATGAAGAGCAGCATAATAAGAGAGAGAGAGGAAGAGAGGGAGGAGAGGAGAGGAGAGAAGAGGAGAGAGAGGACAGGAGAGGAGAGGAGAGAGAGAACAGGAGAGAGGGAGGAGAGGAAAGAAGAGGAGAGGAGATGAGAGGAGAGGAGAGAGGAGAGGAAAAGAGAAGACAGGAGAGGAGAAGAGAAGAGAAGAGAAGAGAGGATAAGAGAAGAGAAGAGAAGAGAGGAGAGGAGAGGAGAGGAGAGGAGAGGATAGGAGAGGAGAGAGAGAGGCGAGGGAGGAGAGGAGAGGAGAGGAGAGAGAGGGAGAAGAGAGAGAGAGGGAGGAGAGGAGAGGACAGGAGAGGAGAGGAGAAGAGAGGACAGGAGAGAGGGAGGACAGGAAAGAAGAGGAGAGGAGAGGAGAGAGAGAGGCGAGGGAGGAGAGGAGAGGAGAGAGAGACGGAGAAGAGAGAGAGAGGGAGGAGAGGAGAGGAGAGAGGGAGGATAGGAGAGGAGAGGAGAGAGAGAGGGAGGATAGGAGAGGAGAGAGAGAGGGAGGATAGGAGAGGAGAGGAGAGAGAGAGAGGGAGGAGAGGAGAGGAGAGAGAGAGAGAGAGAGGGAGGAGAGGAGAGGAGAGAGAGGAGAGGAGAGGAGAGGAGAGGAGAGGAGAAGAGAGGACAGGAGAGAGGGAGGAGAGGAAAGAAGAGGAGAGGAGAGGGGAGGAGAGGAGAGGGAGGAGAGGAGAGGAGAAGAGAAGAGAAGAGAAGAGAAGAGAAGAGAGGGAGGAGAGGAGAGGAGAGGAGAGAGAGGACAGGAGAGAGGGAGGAGAGGAAAGAAGAGGAGAGGAGATGAGAGGAGAGGAGAGAGGAGAGGAGAGGAAAAGAGAAGACAGGAAAGGAGAGGAGTGAGAGGGAGGAGGGAGGAGAGGAGAGGAGAGGACAGGAGAGAGGGAGGAGAGGGAGGAGAGGAGAGAGGGAGGAGAGGGAGGAGAGGGAGGAGAGGAGAGGAGGAGAATGAGTCTCGGCACTGCTGCGGCGCTCACACACAGAAAGAACAGAGCTCGGCTCTCTGCATTGTCACTAAATGACTGCATAATTTCATTTCCTGGAAAGCCATTAGCTTTGATCAGAAGGAGAGGAGGAACAGACGAGAACAATTCTTCTGCACTGAGAATTCATTTAGCCGCGCAGGAGCGCCGCGCTAACACCAAACGCACCACAGGCAGGAAATGAGGATGCAAATTTCAGAAATTAGTGTGGCATTCCCTTCGAACAGTCAGCACGCTTAAAGAGATTAAATGACCCCGAACCGCCGGGACGACACGCACAGTGAGCTACAGCGGCTCCAGCGCTCCTCACATCACCTCCACCCAGAGAACCAGAGCAGGTCTGGAGACACCTGCTCGTCCAGCGCTGCGGCTGAAATGAAGGACAACAGTTTGTCCCTCTCTCCCGCAGTAACAGCCCCCACTGCTCTGAGAAGGCTTTACACTACATGCTGTGAGGATTTGATTGAGTATTAGTGAGGTCAGGTATTGATGCTCAACATTGCTGTGTGGATTTGATTGAGTAATAGTGAGCTCTATTATAATGTACAACAAATCTTCTACATAGGACTGAGAGTTAGTGTTCTCCTCCAAGCATGTTGAGCTGTGAGGATATGATTGAGTATTAGTGAGGTCAGGTACTGTTGTTTGAACATTGCAGTGAGGATTTGTTTGAGTATTAGTGAGGTCAGGTGCTGATGAACATTGCTGTGAGGATCCGATTGAATATTAGTGAGGTCAGGTACTGTTGTTGGAACATTGCTGTGAGGATGTGATTGAGTGTTAGTGAGGTCGCGTACTTATGTTTGAACATTGTTGTGAGGATTTGATTGAGTATTAGTGAGGTCAGGTACTGATAAACATTGCTGTGAGGATCTGATTGAGTATTAGTGAGGTCGCGTACTTATGTTGGAACATTGTTGTGAGGATTTGATTGAGTATTAGTGAGGTCAGGTACTGATGAACATTGCTGTGAGGATTTTATGGAGTATTAGTAAAGTCAAGTGTTGATGTTGAACATGTCTGTGAGTATTAGTGAGGTCAGGAACTGATGGTTGAACATTGCTGTGAGGATCTGATTGAGTATTAGTGAGGTCAGGTACTGATGTTGGAACATTGCTGTGAGGATTTGATTAAGTATTAGGTACGTCAGGTGCTGATATTGAACATTGCTGTGAGGATTTGATTGAGTATTAGTGAGGTCAGGTACTAATGTGGAACATTGCTGTGAGGCTCTGATTGAGTATTAGTGAGGTCAGGTACTGATGTTAGAACATTGCTGTGAGGCTATGATTGAGTATTAGTGAGGTCAGGTACTGATGTTGGAACATTGCTGTGAGGCTATGATTGAGTATTAGTGAGGTCAGGTATTGATGTTGGAACATTGCTGTGAGGCTATGATTGAGTATTAGTGAGGTCAGGTACTGATGTTGAACATTGCTGTGAGGATTTGATTGAGTATTAGTGAGGTCAGGTACTGATGTTGGATATAATTGAGTATTAGTGAGGTCAGGTACTGATGTTAGAACATTGCTGTGAGGATTTGATTGAGTATTAGTGAGGTCAGGTACTGATGTTGGATATAATTGAGTATTAGTGAGGTCAGGTACTGATGTTGGATATAATTGAGTATTAGTGAGGTCAGGTACTGATGTTAGAACATTGCTGTGAGGCTATGATTGAGTATTAGTGAGGTCAGGTACTGATGTTAGAACATTGCTGTGAGGCTCTGATTGAGTATTAGTAAGGTCAGGTACTGATGCTAGAACATTGCTGTGAGGCTCTGATTGAGTATTAGTGAGGTCAGGTACTGATGCTAGAACATTGCTGTGAGGCTCTGATTGAGTATTAGTGAGGTCAGTAACTGATGATTGAACATTGCTGTGAGGATCTGACTGAGTATTAGTGAGGTCAGGAACTGATGATTGAACATTGCTGTGAGGATCTGACTGAGTATTAGTGAGGTCAGGTACTGATGGTTGAACATTGCTGTGAGGATCTGACAGCGTTAATTAGATAGAGGCTAAAAACATAGCCCCTCTTTCTCTTCCCTCAGTAAAACTACACCACCCCACCCGTATTCGGAGTATGACGCCCCAGCTTATTCACACAGAGGTTCATTTCATGCTTCTGTCTGTGTCTATCTACACATGTAGCTCTGTGTGATCACTGCGGCGTCTCGCTGTAAACCAGCCAATCAGAGCAGAGCTCAGAAAATTAGTTATTCTAGGACCAAATCTAGCGCGCTAATGGGCCTGTAAAACATACCGGGGGCCAAAATCACAATCCTTCTACGTAGAACATCAGAGAACTATTTAAAATACTGAATAAATGCAGCCTATGGCCACTTTACTGGCTACAAATATCACAGCACAGCTGATAAAGCATGCTGCAAAAAATACCACCGTTCTTGCTGATACTGGAAAACACAGACCCCAAAACATCATCTGATTTTATTGTTGATCCAACATATCAGTCGAGCCCTGATCACTAATATCCCAATCAACTTTATCTTCTTATAAACAAGGGCGTAGGAGAGGGTCTGTCATTTGCTAATATCAATCATCAAAGCCCACCCTATCCCCTAAAATATTACCTATAAACTGATTCCACTGTAGGCAAGGTGGTCAATCACTGTATGGATAGTGATGAAGAACAACATTTGTGGAATTACAGTAAATTAATACATAAAATAAATAAATAAAATACAACATTATCTGTTTGTCTGTTTATTAGTAGATAAATCCAATTAAAACTCACTTTACAAACTTAACTCCACATTACATGGTAGTGTTGTCAGAAAACTTTTAAACTATACATGCAATGTCTGTATTATATACATATATAACCAAAAATATATTATTTTTCTTGGTGACATAATGCAAAAATGAAATGACAAATAACGTAAGTTGAGGTTTCCTGACTAGACAGTAAGGCTGTGTCCCAAACAGCACCCTCTGGAACCTTACATACTGCACTACTGAAAGCACTTCTTTATTTATTTATTTATTTATTTATTTATTTATAGTATTCTTTTTTATTATTTTACGTATTTAGTGTAGTAGCAGTCTGCAGTTTGGGACGTGACCAGAGGGTAATGCAACTTTACGTTTCCAAGTGTGTTTCAATAAAAGTTAATATAAACGTTAGCTAAGCCAAACCCACCTAGTCTGTTACCATAACAACACATTATACTAAAGCCGTTTATTACAGTATATATGGTCATCGTTGCTATTCATTGCTCTCATCACTGACCTCGCGTTTAAAGCTGGTGTGAGCTACCCGACGCTCCAGTGAGGCGAGAGCTCGGCTCAGTGAAGCTGCTGACTGCAGGATAAGCCTTAACAATGTGAAAGACCACCTAACAACCAGAGCCTGTTGCTAACAAGAAACACAGCGCGTGACACAGCGGCTGCCAAAACACCCTTTCAAAAAAAAGTTTTTGAACCGTTTCCACTTTTTCTGTGGTTTAATTTTTGGGATGTACAAATCTACCTGTTTCTGATATTGGGTGGGACACATACACCCCCCCCACCCCCCCTAGTTCCTATGCCAATGTTTATAAATACATTTTAAAACAGCCCCCTATGTAAACTGAAGTGATCAACCTGAGTGTTTCATACTGAGCTGCTCTCTCGTGGTCTGTCCTCCTCTGAGCGTTTATATTTTGGGCTGAATCTCCGCGGAGCCTCTCCCCTGACTACTGTTGCTAGGGCTACGCATCTGCAACGCTGGCGGGACTAAAAAGCGCATCCAAACAACACGTCTAGCAGGGGAAATAACACTCGACAGTAACGGCGCGTTGTCAACAGTCTCAAGGCCCGCCTTTCCACACAGCTCCTCAGAGAGGACCATTAACTAACACGGAGGTTAGAGGTGGCAGACCAGGCACTAGACCTCTAAGGGGGGAGGGGGCCGAGGGACGGGGAGACGAAAGCACAAGGTATCTCATCCAGCAGGTGTGAAACAGGCCTGGGATGGTGATTTGTACTGGGTGTTATATAATTATAATTTGTGTGTGTTTCATTTTAAGTGAACAGTATTTTAATATTTTCTGAATTATTATTTAAAATCTGAAGATTTAATTCTTTACTGTAAGTTCTCTTATAATGTACCATCAACAGACCATGTGCTCCCACTCAGCACTGGGCTCATGACCACCAGAGGGGCCCAGTGGTTGAGAAAGCCTGTCCTAGGCAGCATAACTGTCCTCCCTGTCTCTGGGTGGGTATGGTGGTCCTCCCTTTCCCCCATTACTGAGTACAATGGGTCTAACAAGTCTTCTTCATAGAACTGAGAGTTAGTGTTCTCCTCCAAGCATGTTGAGCTGTGAGGATATGATTGAGTATTAGTGATTATGTACTGATGTGGAACATTGCTGTGAGGATTTGATTGAGTATTTGTAAGGTCAAGTACTGATGTTAGAACATTGCTGTGAGGATTTAAGTATTAATAAAGTCAGGTATTGATGAACATTGCTGTGAGCATCTGACTGAGTATTAGTGAGGTCAGGTACTGATGTGGAACATTGCTGTGAGCATCTGACTGAGTATTAGTGAGGTCAGGTACTGATGTGGAACATTGCTGTGAGCATCTGACTGAGTATTAGTGAGGTCAGGTACTGATGTGGAACATTGCTGTGAGGATATGATTGAGTATTAGTGAGGTCAGGTACTGATGTGGAACATTGCTGTGAGCATCTGACTGAGTATTAGTGAGGTCAGGTACTGATGTGGAACATTGCTGTGAGCATCTGACTGAGTATTAGTGAGGTCAGGTACTGATGTGGAACATTGCTGTGAGGATATGATTGAGTATTAGTGAGGTCAGGTACTGATGTGGAACATTGCTGTGAGGATATGATTGAGTATTAGTGAGGTCAGGTACTGATGTGGAACATTGCTGTGAGGCTCTGATTGAGTATTAGTGAGGTCAGGTACTGATGTTGGAACATTGCTGTGAGGATATGATTGAGTGTTAGTGAGGTCAGGTACTGATGTTGGAACATTGCTGTGAGGATTTGATTAAGTATTAGTGAGGTCAGGTACTGATGTTAGAACATTGCTGTGAGGCTCTGATTGAGTATTAGTGAGGTCAGGTACTGATGTGGAACATTGCTGTGAGGCTATGATTGAGTATTAGTGAGGTCAGGTACTGATGTTGGAACATTGCTGTGAGGCTATGATTGAGTATTAGTGAGGTCAGGTACTGATATTGAACATTGCTGTGAGGCTATGATTGAGTATTAGTGAGGTCAGGTACTGATGTTGGAACATTGCTGTGAGGCTATGATTGAGTATTAGTGAGGTCAGGTACTGATATTGAACATTGCTGTGAGGATTTGATTGAGTATTAGTGAGGTCAGGTACTGATATTGAACATTGCTGTGAGGCTATGATTGAGTATTAGTGAGGTCAGGTTCTGATATTGAACATTGCTGTGAGGGTGTGACTGAGTATTAGTGAGGTCAGGTACTGATGTTAGAACATTGCTGTGAGGCTCTGATTGAGTATTAGTGAGGTCAGGTACTGATATTGAACATTGCTGTGAGGCTCTGATTGAGTATTAGTGAGGTCAGGTACTGATGTTAGAACATTGCTGTGAGGCTCTGATTGAGTATTAGTGAGGTCAGGTGCTGATGTTGAACATTGCTGTGAGGATGTGATTGAGTGTTAGTGAGGTCAGGTACTGATGTTAGAACATTGCTGTGAGGCTCTGATTGAGTATTAGTGAGGTCAGGTGCTGATGTTGAACATTGCTGTGAGGATGTGATTGAGTGTTAGTGAGGTCAGGTACTGATGTTGAACATTGCTGTGAGGGTGTGATTGAGTGTTAGTGAGGTCAGGTACTGATGTTGAACATTGCTGTGAGGATGTGATTGAGTGTTAGTGAGGTCAGGTACTGATGTTGAACATTGCTGTGAGGGTGTGATTGAGTGTTAGTGAGGTCAGGTACTGATGTTAGAACATTGCTGTGAGGCTCTGATTGAGTATTAGTGAGGTCAGGTGCTGATGTTGAACATTGCTGTGAGGATGTGATTGAGTGTTAGTGAGGTCAGGCACTGATGTGGAACATTGCTGTGAGGCTCTGATTGAGTATTAGTGAGGTCAGGTGCTGATGTTGAACATTGCTGTGAGGATGTGATTGAGTATTAGTGAGGTCAGGTACTGATGTTAGAACATTGCTGTGAGGATGTGATTGAGTGTTAGTGAGGTCAGGTACTGATGTTGAACATTGCTGTGAGGGTGTGATTGAGTGTTAGTGAGGTCAGGTACTGATGTTAGAACATTGCTGTGAGGATGTGATTGAGTATTAGTGAGGTCAGGTGCTGATGTTGAACATTGCTGTGAGGATGTGATTGAGTATTAGTGAGGTCAGGTACTGATGTTAGAACATTGCTGTGAGGATGTGATTGAGTATTAGTGAGGTCAGGTGCTGATGTTGAACATTGCTGTGAGGATGTGATTGAGTGTTAGTGAGGTCAGGCACTGATGTGGAACATTGCTGTGAGGCTCTGATTGAGTATTAGTGAGGTCAGGTGCTGATGTTGAACATTGCTGTGAGGATGTGATTGAGTGTTAGTGAGGTCAGGCACTGATGTGGAACATTGCTGTGAGGCTCTGATTGAGTATTAGTGAGGTCAGGTGCTGATGTTGAACATTGCTGTGAGGATGTGATTGAGTGTTAGTGAGGTCAGGCACTGATGTGGAACATTGCTGTGAGGCTATGATTGAGTATTAGTGAGGACAGGTACTGATGTTGGAACATTGCTGTGAGGATTTAATTGAGTATTAGTGAGGTCAGGTACTGATGTTGGAACATTGCTGTGAGGATGTGATTGAGTGTTAGTGAGGTCAGGTACTGATGTTGGAACATTGCTGTGAGGATTTGATTCAGCATTAGTGAGGTCAGGTACTGATATTGAACATTGCTGTGAGGCTCTGATTGAGTATTAGTGAGGTCAGGTACTGATGTTGAACATTGCTGTGAGGCTCTGATTGAGTATTAGTGAGGTCAGGTACTGATGTTGGAACATTGCTGTGAGGATGTGATTGAGTGTTAGTGAGGTCAGGTACTGATGTTAGAACATTGCTGTGAGCATCTGACTGAGTATTAGTGAGGTCAGGTACTGATGTGGAACATTGCTGTGAGGATATGATTGAGTATTAGTGAGGTCAGGTACTGATGTGGAACATTGCTGTGAGGCTCTGATTGAGTATTAGTGAGGTCAGTTACTAATGTGGAACATTGCTGTGAGGATTTGATTGAGTATTAGTGAGGTCAGGTACTGATGTTAGAACATTGCTGTGAGGCTCTGATTGAGTATTAGTGAGGTCAGTTACTAATGTGGAGCATTGCTGTGAGGATTTGATTGATTATTAGTGAGGTCAGGTACTGATGTTAGAACATTGCTGTGAGGCTCTGATTGAGTATTAGTGAGGTCAGGTACTGATGTTAGAACATTGCTGTGAGGCTCTGATTGAGTATTAGTGAGGTCAGGTACTGATGTGGAACATTGCTGTGAGGATTTGATTGAGTGTTAGCGATTTGAGATTTTCTTAAGCCCTTTAAATTGTTAATGGTCTCAAAACAATCCCATCAGTCAGGCTCGAGTCGAAAGCAAGAGACAGAGTCGGTGTCTCAGGCTCCCCCAGGTGTGGAACACACTCTCCAGGCTGAGTTACACTCTTAACTAATAGATTTCACCCGCTCAGGGCTCTGAGGACGGAATCCCAGGATGTTGGAGAACAACAGAAAGGCCTTCAGAGATGGCTGCAGATTACCGGAGCTAAAGGAAGGTCCGTACGGGACGCGTGTGCTAGTGGAAATAATTACAGCCTCATTGAGTCAATCTAAAAGAGAGCAAGGGGGAGTCAGTTGAGCGTGTATGTGTGTGTGCGAGCGCGCGTGCGAGAGCGGTGACGCTCCTAATAATAAGCAGATTATATTAATACAACGCAGCGGCTTGTGTGGCAGGCCGCAAAAACGTGAGCGTTTCCACAGGACCAGTCAGCAGAGTTAAAAATACAGCGCTGAGGCACATGGCCCGAAATGCTGGACACACACACACGCGCGCACACGCAGCAAAGAAAGTACAAATGCCTGTCAGCAAAGTACACACACACACACACACACACACGCACAATTTGAGATAACTAAATTATGTTGACTAATCTAAACCAGCTGAAGTCTTTCATGACGGACACACTCAGCTGCAGAAGAACAGAACAGCAAAAAAGAAAGTGAATTTCTTCTTTTCTTTTTTTTTTTTTTTTTTAGGTACAAGGAAGTCCAGAAACGTCCTTGTAATATCCTTTCTCCTTTACCCAACTTTCTTTCTCTTTCTGTCTTTTTTTTCCCCCTGCCTTTGATGCTGAGTCATCAGTATGACTGGGCATGTAAATCCAGGGCTCTAAAATGAAGCTGTAACTCAGCTGAGTGCCATCGGAGTGAGCCAGGGGTATAAAAAGAAACTCTTTATATATCTATATATATATTTTAACATATACCTCCTTTTATATATATATATATATAGACATGCACAGCTGAATATAACTGTCTTAGAAGTTGCATTTGCTGCTTCTCACTAGGGGTGTAAAAAAATATTGAAAATATTGAATATTGGGATATTATGTTTAGTGATACTGTATCGATTCTCAAAAACACAGTATCGATACACAGATTCCTGGCAGACAGTGAATCACTGTGTGTTGTGTTCAAACCTCTGATCACTAGATGGCAGTGTTGTAATCCATCTTAAGCTCCACTCCAACATTAACAAGCAGCACAAGGGCGCAGTGCTATTATAAACATTGACAAACCTGTTCATACAGTGGTGTCTTTTAATAGTAGGATTTAAAATCACAGTATATCACTTTGCTTGCAGTATCACAATATATCATGATATATTGAATTGTGACCCCTGTATCACGATACGTATTGTATCGCCAGGTTCTTGCCAATACACAGCCCTACTTCTCACCATATAAATAATTACAATTTTATTTAAAGGCTAAGCACCAGCCACTATGTGTAAAATGTAACACTTAAAAACAGAATACAGATTTTTAGATCCTATCTTGTGATTATATAAAGTCAGAAAACATTTTATTTTTCACAAAAGTCAAGCTATACGGCTTAAAAGACTGTACACGTTATGCGTGTGACGTAGACGGTGGACAACAACGCTAGAAGATGCACTTACAGTAACACACAATGACAGAAAGGTTTTGTTTTTGGCTGCAGTAACTGGATGTACAGTGGACCCCCGTGCACAAATGACACAAAGACCCCCAAATATCCAGAAAGTGGTCTAAACCTGTCAACTTTAAACAGGGACATTGGAAAGGAGCGTCCTTTCACTCCGTCATCTGTAGATCATCTCACGTCTGAAGATTATCACAGTTATGGGACGTAGACTTACACGACGACTGGATCTTAATCTGACGCTGTTCAACAATATGGGCGTGTAGGAAACCAGCGAGAGGAGTTCAAGAGCCTCCGTGTACGTGGAGGTAAACCAGGTAAGCTCAGTTACTGAGCCTGCTTTAGCTGATGTTAGCTTCAGTTTGGTGGCCCAAGTTATGCTAAGCTAACGTAGCTGAATTATGATTTATAGAGTCGTATGAGAGAGAGTTCTACTTTTATCATATTTTACAATAACTGAACCTCTATATCTGAGTGTAGCTGGTTGCTAGGCTGTTGTCATGAATACTGTTGGTTATTTATCTAGATACTGTTTACACTTAGGATGAGCTGCTGTTGTGGGTGTGGTTTGACTAAAAGTATTAGGACTAAGTGATATGGTGGTCTATTTCTACATTACAGCTCTTTCAGATTCAAATTCAGAAACATCATCAGAATCTGAAGAAGCAGCTCTGGAACATTCTCAGACCCAGTCAGTCACCTTGACGCTGTTCACTGTTGTCCACCAGTGATGTCACACGGTAGCTTTCAGGATTTTTTTTAAATCATCAGCGAGTCATGTTTATATATTTTAGTATCTAAAACTGAAATCTAAAACAGTATCTGAGAACAGAAGCAGCAGCAGCTCCTTAGATTGATGCGTCTGTATCTACTTTTCTCAGCGAGGAGCTTCTTGAAGATCTACACACCCTTTCAGAGTAGCGTCGAGTTGTCTTCTCACAGTTTCAGATCTTGGACTGAGTGAGCATTGTGACTGGACATTTTGACTGTATGATACCTAAATGCTCTTCTTATGTGAGGATTGTTAAAACAAATAATGAGCTTCTACATTTTAGAGCAGGGGTCACTAATAGGCGGACCGCGGTCCGGATCCTGACCCAGACGTTGTCCAATGCGGACCCAAACCGATAAACTGTTGATAATGATTTAATTTTGACTGTGTTTATTTTAAGCGGTGGAGCTTTTCTTGTATTTACGGTATACGGGCTTTACGGTGCAGTGAACTCAGAGACCAATCGCGTCACCAAAGGCTCCTCAGCCAATCAGATCTGTGCACATAGGGGAAAGGGGCATGCGGACACAGGAGAGGTACGAAGCGAGGAGCAGCAGCCGGAGACTAAAGCGAGTCAGAAAGAATAACGAGCTCTAAAAACAAAGCTCTGAAATTGACCTGCTCGTCTAGTTTTGGAGAATACCGTCAATCTGTGAAGCTGAGTTTACAAGAAGAGGCACGTTTTACTTACTTTCTCTATAAATAAACACTTTAAGATGCACTTAAAAAAAAAACGTTCAGTTTTTAAATGTAGTCCTTGTTTTTACTTGAAGTAAGGACAAAAAATGTATTAGAAGTTTATAAATAATTCATTCAGCTCAGCATTCAAACAGTAAATACACTGAAATATACTGAACGGTATGTGTGATGTAGCTGATGGTATAAGATGCTGATACTAGACTACTTCAGTAAACAGGATACACCACTGAATCAGAACACACGTAAGAAATGATGATGATCCGGACCTTGGCCTGAGAAGATCTCCTCTAACTGGACCTTACTGACCTCTAAATAAACACCCCTGTTTTAGAGCATTGCCCACTATTGATACACCCACAGGACCTTAATACAACTTAAATATTATTGGTCATCTGACAGTCAGCCTTAGTGGTTTTCTCTTTTTTGTTTTTATTTTAATAACTGCCTTGTTAGGAGCAACTCCACATCATCAGAATCTACATTCATGTGCATGTTCAGCCCAGCAAACTCCAAAATGTAGCTCCTCTCCGAAACATATAGAGCCTGTGACCTTCTTTCGTGTCAGGCGGGCAAGCTAAGCACATTATTCCCCTCCTGTGCACCCAAAGGCTTTCCTTTGTGTGCTCAGGCACCAGAACGAACCCGCGGCTTCGGCTAGATTAAGAGCTAAAATAAAGTTTTAAAACTGTGTGCTCTTTATTTCGTGCGCTCAATCTAAAACGCTTGTATCGCTCCCAGTTATTGACTGATCGGGTCGTAATGCCGGGGCCGAGCGTTCGGGCCAACTGCTGCAGCCGAAGACGGGGATGTCAACAAAAGACTAAACCAATTTGTCTTTTGTGATCGTAATCTGTTTGACCAGTAAATACTGGCCTCGCTGAAGAGGCAGGATTTTCGATCTGCATGCAGATTTCTTTTTAATCTAAAGCTGGATTAAGCCTTATTAAATATTGCTTTAAACATCTACTCAAACAGAGCCATCATTATGCAACACCTTCCGACCTTACAGGACAAACATACACACACTCATCCCCACTAATACCCTCCATCTCGCCCAACCCCCCCCCAAAAAAAGACCCACAGCAGCCTCCTTGATTAAACTCAGACCCACTCGTGAAACACTAGCATGGGAGCACGTCCAAGCACTAATGAACACGTACCTCCGTGCATTACGGCATCACTTTGAAATCATGATGAAGGCCGACATAATCAGGAGGGGTCAACACATATGACTACATATGGCTCGTTTCGTCACGCCAGGCTAGCCGTCTCAGCTAATCTGTCCTGGAAAGAAGCCTCGTGGAGTCACCGAGTTCGGCCCGTTGCTGGCACGTGCCGAGGCGTGGGCTGGAGGCCGAGGAGGACGCCGGGTAAGAGGATTGGAGCGGGCCGGCCGCACGTGAGCCCTAGACTGCCCGACCTCCGACCCCCGAGGCCTGCGATGACACCAGCAGGCGCAACAGGCAAGCACGAGCCGTCAGCATTATCAGTGGATCTTTCTAGCAGACACGCGGCCCGGGGGCGGGGCTTTTAATGGCATTAGAAAATCAGGACAGTGTCAAATTTCTGGTGCACACTTATTCTGGTGCACACTTATTCACTAAGCAAGCAAATGAAGTTCAGTTCGCTCACTAGCATCCCTGTAGCTGACGGTACTGACGCTGGGCTGTTAGATCCACAACAGCCGACTTCTTTAAACACATGACAAGGGAGTCAGTGTACTAGCTTTAGTTTGATTAATCTGCTTTAGAACTTTGTGGTACAATATTTTACAACGATACCAAAATGTAATGGTGCCGCATAATGAATATAATAATAATAATAATAATAATAATAATAATAAATAAATAACGATAATTTAAATTGTCAGTTTTGCTCATTAAAGAGCAAATAATGATTTCAAAAAAGGTGAATAAATGGAAGCAAACTTTAAAAACATAGCTGGTCCAACGTATCATATTAAATTCAGTTTGCTGGTCACATGGAAGCACCGATTTTAAACAATATAACTGGAAATCTGTCAGTACTATACATATGATACAGAGGGTACAATTCAATATTGTTTTTTTTATTGTATTGCAATAATACAGTGCAATGTATTAAATATATAGTACATATATAGCATATATGAGATGTAATATGCACCACCAGGGACGCATGAAAATTAGTATCTAATAGACATATAGATCAAAAACAGACGTATATACACCTATAGAGCAAAAAGTTTGGTAGACACTGGGTTACTGTGATGAAGTAACTGGTTAATCTGTTTTCGAACTTTGTGGTACAATATTTTAATGACGCTACAACTATACCAAAATGTAATGGTGCAGCATAATGACAGATGACTTACTGTAAATAATAATAATAATAATAATAATAATAATAATAATAATAATAATAATAACGATAATTTAAATTGCCAGTTTTGCTCATTAAAGAGCAAACAATCATTTATTTTAAATTTCAGCAATTTTTAAAAAAGGTGAATAAATGGAAGCAAACTTTAAAAACATAGCTGGTCCAACGTATCATATTAAAGTTTTCTGGCCACATGGAAGCGCCGATTTTAAACAATATAACTGGAAATCTGTCTATACATATGATACAGGGGGTACAATTCAATATTGTTTTTTTATTGTATTGCAACAATACAGTGTAATGTATTAAATATATTGAACATATATAGCATATATGAGATGCAATATAATGCAATTATATATATATGCGCACACACACCACCAGGGACGCATGAAAATCAGTATCTGATAGACGTATAGATCAAAAACAGACGTATATACACCTATAGAGCAAAAAGTTTGGGAGACACTGGGTTACTGTGATGAAGTAACTGCATTTTATTCTTTTACAGCATTTGCAACCCTACCGATATAAATACTACATTCCTCTTTAATGATCATTATTAAATACTTTAATTTGTGAATGTTTATGTATCAGCAGCTATTTTTATTAAAATAAATACTGGGGGCCAATCCTCACCACTTAGAAGACAATGCAGAAACTGCAGTGAAATTGCAATACTGTACTTTACACACAACCCAGCCCATCCATGCCAGCCCCCCTCCACAACCCCCCACAACACAAATGAGAGCACGCGCATCAAACGATTAGATAATACAACATGTTTAATTTCGACACCACGGGCTGTCATGAGCCAGAATATCTTTTTTTTGTTGTTTTTAAATATCATGCGTGAACATGTCCTCCTTTCCTCAGTGCCATGCAGGCTGCAGCAATACCATTAAAATGCACTTGAACTAAAGATGACCTTTTAAATGAATCTCCATTATTCAAGACACACGGCGAACTGTGCTGGTTACCCTAATTAAAATGTTATGTCAAATAAACAGTCATTACCAGCCATCTGCCTCGCACTAAAAACTGTACCAGGTTCATTATCATACACAATGGGTGACCTCCACTAACCCCAAGCTGCTTTCAACATGCCATACTTCACGGTGAGTAAAAGATGGAAGCGGGTCAAATGCACAGCCTCGCCGAGGTCGTTAAAGAATACACGCAATAAAACACTGGAAACGAAGAAGAACACACACACACGGAGGGAAGAGAAAAGAAAAAAACATCACACAAAACAACCAGGAGAACGACGGCCTTCAGGCTTTCTCTCTGCCTCAGTCACTCCTCAGTCTACAAACACCAGTATCTAGAACTAACGCTGATGTTTTTCCAAATATGTCCCCTGGCTGTAAACGTACGGTGCTGTGGAAAAAGTTCCGAGCAGCCAAGAAACAGTGTAAATCTGGCAGAACGTGTGTAAAAACACTGTGTAACGTTGGAATAGACTGAACTGAGTTATGATGTTTACAAAATACAGAAACTCTTCAATCATCGCATGGATTCATTACATTGCATCATCAGAAGGATTGAATGAACAGGTAAACAGGTATTGGGTGGTACCTGTAAATACTGGACATCCTTAAAGAAAGGTTTGGAAATAGCGAAGCCAGGAGTCCAAAGCCCAAACGTTAAGCAGAGTCTTGTTTCATTTTGGGGGCCACAACATTTTATTGTGTCCCATCTTATTGGTACAACATCTTAACATCTGCTGCAAAGTATAGGCCAATATAATATAATATAATATAATATAATATAATATAATATAATATAATAAGCATAGTGGTGTAGTGGTTAGTACGGTGGTGTAGTGGTTAGTATGGTGGTGTAGTGGTCAGTATGGTGGTGTAGTGGTTAGTATGGTGGTGTAGTGGTTAGTATGGTGGTGTAGTGGTTAGTATGGTGGTGTAGTGGTTAGTATGGTGGTGTAGTGGTCAGTATGGTGGTGTAGTGGTTAGTAAGGTGGTGTAGTGGTTAGTATGGTGGTGTAGTGGTCAGTATGGTGGTGTAGTGGTTAGTACGGTGGTGTAGTGGTTAGTAAGGTGGTGTAGTGGTTAGTACGGTGGTGTAGTGGTTAGTATGGTGGTGTAGTGGTCAGTACGGTGGTGTAGTGGTTAGTATGGTGGTGTAGTGGTTAGTATGGTGGTGTAGTGGTTAGTATGGTGGTGTAGTGGTTAGTACGGTGGTGTAGTGGTTAGTATGGTGGTGTAGTGGTTAGTACGGTGGTGTAGTGGTTAGTATGGTGGTGTAGTGGTCAGTACGGTGGTGTAGTGGTCAGTATGGTGGTGTAGTGGTCAGTATGGTGGTGTAGTGGTTAGTACGGTGGTGTAGTGGTAAGTACGGTGGTGTAGTGGTTAGTATGGTGGTGTAGTGGTTAGTATGGTGGTGTAGTGGTTAGTATGGTGGTGTAATGGTCAGTACGGTGGTGTAGTGGTTAGTATGGTGGTGTAGTGGTTAGTATGGTGGTGTAGTGGTTAGTACGGTGGTGTAGTGGTTAGTATGGTGGTGTAGTGGTTAGTATGGTGGTGTAATGGTCAGTATGGTGGTGTAGTGGTCAGTATGGTGGTGTAGTGGTCAGTACGGTGGTGTAGTGGTCAGTATGGTGGTGTAGTGGTTAGTATGGTGGTGTAGTGGTTAGTATGGTGGTGTAGTGGTCAGTATGGTGGTGTAGTGGTCAGTACGGTGGTGTAGTGGTTAGTACGGTGGTGTAGTGGTTAGTACGGTGATGTAGTGGTTAGTATGGTGGTGTAGTGGTTAGTACGGTGGTGTAGTGGTTAGTATGGTGGTGTAGTGGTTAGTATGGTAGTGTAGTGGTTAGTATGGTGATGTAGTGGTTAGTACGGTGGTGTAGTGGTTAGTATGGTGGTGTAGTGGTCAGTATGGTGGTGTAGTGGTTAGTATGGTGGTGTAGTGGTTAGTATGGTGGTGTAGTGGTTAGTATGGTGATGTAGTGGTTAGTATGGTGGTGTAGTGGTTAGTATGGTGGTGTAGTGGTTAGTATGGTGGTGTAGTGGTTAGTAAGGTGGTGTAGTGGTCAGTATGGTGGTGTAGTGGTTAGTAAGGTGGTGTAGTGGTCAGTATGGTGGTGTAGTGGTTAGTATGGTGGTGTAGTGGTTAGTATGGTGGTGTAGTGGTTAGTACGGTGGTGTAGTGGTTAGTATGGTGGTGTAGTGGTTAGTACGGTGGTGTAGTGGTTAGTACGGTGGTGTAGTGGTTAGTATGGTGGTGTAGTGGTTAGTACGGTGGTGTAGTGGTTAGTATGGTGGTGTAGTGGTTAGTACGGTGGTGTAGTGGTTAGTATGGTGGTGTAGTGGTCAGTATGGTGGTGTAGTGGTTAGTATGGTGTTGTAGTGGTTAGTACGGTGGTGTAGTGGTTAGTATGGTGGTGTAGTGGTTAGTATGGTGGTGTAGTGGTTAGTATGGTGGTGTAGTGGTTAGTACGGTGGTGTAGTGGTTAGTATGGTGGTGTAGTGGTTAGTACGGTGGTGTAGTGGTTAGTATGGTGGTGTAGTGGTTAGTATGGTGGTGTAGTGGTTAGTATGATGGTGTAGTGGTTAGTAAGGTGGTGTAGTGGTCAGTATGGTGGTGTAGTGGTTAGTATGGTGGTGTAGTGGTTAGTATGGTGGTGTAGTGGTTAGTACGGTGGTGTAGTGGTTAGTATGGTGGTGTAGTGGTTAGTATGGTGGTGTAGTGGTTAGTACGGTGGTGTAGTGGTTAGTATGGTGGTGTAGTGGTTAGTATGGTGGTGTAATGGTCAGTACGGTGGTGTAGTGGTTAGTACGGTGGTGTAGTGGTTAGTATGGTGGTGTAGTGGTTAGTATGGTGGTGTAGTGGTTAGTACGGTGGTGTAGTGGTTAGTATGGTGGTGTAGTGGTTAGTACGGTGGTGTAGTGGTTAGTATGGTGGTGTAGTGGTCAGTACGGTGGTGTAGTGGTTAGTACGGTGGTGTAGTGGTTAGTATGGTGGTGTAGTGGTTAGTATGGTGGTGTAGTGGTTAGTATGGTGGTGTAGTGGTTAGTATGGTGGTGTAGTGGTTAGTATGGTGGTGTAGTGGTTAGTACGGTGGTGTAGTGGTTAGTATGGTGGTGTAGTGGTTAGTATGGTGGTGTAATGGTCAGTACGGTGGTGTAGTGGTTAGTACGGTGGTGTAGTGGTTAGTATGGTGGTGTAGTGGTTAGTATGGTGGTGTAGTGGTTAGTATGGTGGTGTAATGGTCAGTATGGTGGTGTAGTGGTTAGTACGGTGGTGTAGTGGTTAGTATGGTGGTGTAGTGGTTAGTATGGTGGTGTAGTGGTTAGTATGGTGTTGTAGTGGTTAGTATGGTGGTGTAGTGGTTAGTATGGTGGTGTAGTGGTTAGTACGGTGGTGTAGTGGTTAGTATGGTGGTGTAGTGGTCAGTACGGTGGTGTAGTGGTCAGTACGGTGGTGTAGTGGTTAGTACGGTGGTGTAGTGGTTAGTACGGTGGTGTAGTGGTTAGTATGGTGGTGTAGTGGTCAGTATGGTGGTGTAGTGGTTAGTACGGTGGTGTAGTGGTCAGTATGGTGATGTAGTGGTTAGTATGGTGGTGTAGTGGTTAGTATGGTGGTGTAGTGGTTAGTATGGTGGTGTAGTGGTTAGTAAGGTGGTGTAGTGGTCAGTATGGTGGTGTAGTGGTTAGTAAGGTGGTGTAGTGGTCAGTATGGTGGTGTAGTGGTTAGTATGGTGGTGTAGTGGTTAGTATGGTGGTGTAGTGGTTAGTACGGTGGTGTAGTGGTTAGTATGGTGGTGTAGTGGTTAGTATGGTGGTGTAGTGGTTAGTATGGTGGTGTAGTGGTTAGTACGGTGGTGTAGTGGTTAGTATGGTGGTGTAGTGATTAGTATGGTGGTGTAGTGGTTAGTACGGTGGTGTAGTGGTTAGTACGGTGGTGTAGTGGTTAGTATGGTGGTGTAGTGATTAGTATGGTGGTGTAGTGGTTAGTACGGTGGTGTAGTGGTTAGTACGGTGGTGTAGTGGTTAGTAAGGTGGTGTAGTGGTTAGTATGGTGGTGTAGTGGTTAGTATGGTGGTGTAGTGGTTAGTAAGGTGGTGTAGTGGTTAGTATGGTGGTGTAGTGGTTAGTATGGTGGTGTAGTGGTCAGTATGGTGTTGTAGTGGTTAGTATGGTGGTGTAATGGTCAGTATGGTGTTGTAGTGGTCAGTATGGTGGTGTAGTGGTCAGCACTCTCGTCTCACAGTAAGATGATCCGGGTTGGATTCCCGGTCCGGGTGGTTCTGTGTGGAGTGTGTATGTTCTCTCTGTGCTTGAGTGGGTTCCTCCGGATACTCCGGTTTCCTCCCACAGTCCAAACACATACATGTTAGGTGGATCGCTCACTCTCAACTGCGATAGGTGTGAGTGAGTGTGTGTTGGCCATGAGATGGACTGGCGAACTGTCCATGGTGCAGCCCGCCTTTGCCCGACAATTGGCTCCAGCTCCCCCTCACGTGACCCAGGATAATATAATATGATATAATACAGATTTTAGAAAATGAAAATGGTTATACTTTAGTTATTTTCTTCAGAGGCTCTTATTGTGAGACCTTCTTTCACTGTTTATGGGAGTTCAGGGAGAGCAGCCCGAGTTTACAGCTGACGTAGACATAACAGCACTCTGTTAATGTATTCCAAATGAAAACGTAGATGTAATCGAACCTGCTTTAAGCGTTAGCTCAGCTACAGCCGTTCTTCTGGCATCTCCAGCACTTCTGAACAGCTTCTTGTAAAACTTCTCAGCTTTTTGGTGGTTTCGTGTCTCAGATTAAATGTGCTGAGAAACCAGCTGGAGCACATATAATCACAAATGAATGTCTATTCGTCTATCTTGAGCTTCTATGTGACCAGCAGTCTGTACGTTGGGTTGTGGAACTATTTGTTTATTAAAGGGTTATAGCAAGATTCACTACCTCTATACTCAGGTTATAGAAAGTCATGTGTTTATAGACATTCACTGTGCAGCTTCTAAAGCTTTGCTATCCAGATTTCAAACAGAGGCTCTTTTCTTTGGTATTTATTTCTTTGACCAGAGGAGGATGGGTCTCCCCTTGTGAGTCTGGTTCCTCCCAAGGTTTCTTCCTCCAGTCTGAGGGAGGTGTTCTTGCCACTGTTGCCTCTGGCTTGCTCAGTGAGAGATATATGTTATAACTGTCTGTTTTCAAAACTCTGTAAAGCTGCTTTGAGACAACATCGTTGTAAAAAACACTATATAAATAAACTTGACTTGACAGACATTCACACTTGTGTTCACTTACTGAGTCAAATCAAATTAGCCCCAGTGTTTAAGACCACATTCAGCAGAGGATTATTTTATTTTCACTGAAAAATCTAATTCTGCTGCAGACCTGCAAGGTTACGGACCCCAGTGCTGCAGACGAGGTGTTGTCTGTTTGAATTATCAATGTTTTTTGAGCAAAACAAATGCCTATTTCTCCAGATAAAGAGCTTTACATATCACTTTCTCAGAAGACAGCATAGCACTGTATTTACATTATGCTCACCAAACGCTGGAAGCACATAAAGTGCAAACTCCACTAATGTGTGGCCAACTATCAAAGCACATCAAACAAGGACTTTTGCAAGGACAACGTTTCTTCTATCTTAGCAAAACGAGGCGGACGCACACGTTAAGAAACTCGAGCACCTGGCTAAAACTTTAAACGTCCCTGAAGCACCTAAGCACTTTATTTCCAGCGACAAAGTCATCTCGCACACGGCAGCCTGCAACGCACAAAGCAGGGACGTCCTGAGGTTTGCATTCACTTAAACAGACTGCTGGGCTTCTTCACTTACATTACTGTAGCTCTGTCTTGCAGCAGCTCACAAACAAGCAAATGAATAAATGAATCAATAACGCGGGTCAGGAACACAGCGGCGGCCCCGGCGGTGCTGGTGAGCTTTCAGCTGTACTCTACTGCGCCTCTCCGTCTGGGCTGGGTTCTTTCGTTACTGAGCAATGGGGTCTGAGGGTTGTTTTAATGAGGTTGCTCCAGAAAGGCATAATTCCATGTAAATCCCAGATACTGTTGCCGAAATTCAATTCGATAAGACTCCAGCTCGTCGTCCAATCCCGGCCAGATAAGCGCAAGCAATTCAGCTCCGCTATCAGATCGTCTAATTCCCCGACACATCATTGTTCCTCGACATTTCCATATTTCGCTACTTACGGGCGTAATTAGCATTACATCCGTGAGACTGAGGAAGCAAACATGCCCCTCCCCCTCCCTAAACACACTCACACACAAGCACGTCGCACACTCAGGGATCAATTGGCTGAAAGATAACATTTTGTTTCGGTGGTCTCTTCATCCGTAAACTTGCCACCTTGCATGGCAACCGGTCTCCAGGGCGAAGCTACAAAGCACTGGCGTTCAGCAGCCCATAAAGCTGTCATGTGCTAACACATCACGACTGAGTAGGGCGCCGACGTCGGACTCTCGGCCGCTATCATCCGTCACTCGCGCTCCAGATAAATGCCCTACGGTTTATATGAACCAATCAATCAATTTCGGGAAGAGTCTCCGGAACAGGAGCATCTAATTAGCATCTCTTCAGAGCAGCATCTATCCTTACCTCACTTTCATCTCAACGTTAGGGCTGAACCTAACGATTCGTTTCTTAACCGATTCATCTAATGATGCTTCTTTTTCCAATTAATCGATTAATCTAACGATTGATTTTTAGATTACTCTAATGTGAGTGTGTTAGGAATTAAAATTTGTATTATTTTGTTATGGTATGATTAGTTTGGGGGGCTCAGAACCATAAGGAAAACGCATGTCTATTCTAAACTTAACGTATTAAATGGTAGCTTAAACGCACATGGTCTATAAATGGTTAAAGACTAAGAGTCTACACTCTGACTCGACTTTTAGAGGCACAAATGACACGTAGCCTAAACGCCTCATGCACAAGAAATCAGTTTGTGGACTATATATGTTGATGGAGAGCCATTAGAGAAGCAGCTACGTGTGTTCTGAAGCTCCGGCGGTATCTAGAACAGTCTTAGGTTCTACACTGGACGATTAAGAAACGGTTAACAATGAGACTTTTCAAGAGACACTACTGAAAGAAACATGTTACACGTGTTAATAATATATAAATAATCTATAATCTATAAAATAATCTATTGTGATCATCTCCACTGCAACTAATATATATATATATATATATATATATATATATATATATATATATATATATATATATATATATATATATATATATATATATATATATATATATCCCTGTTTGTTTGTATGTTTATTGTCCTCTCTCTACACGATAACAGCATAAATTAAATGAAAACATATAAAACTAGAAATACAGAAACATTGGTCCTCCGAAGAGGGGGGTGGTGGCTGGCAAGAAAAAAAAAACAGAGCTTTAAAAGCCAGGAAATTAAAATAAAACATGGTAGACAATAAAAAATACGAATCAGCAGTAAAGTCCCAGAAAGACTTCAGCCTAAAAGTGTCAACGTCTACAGAAAAAAACAAAAACACCAACAATATTTACAGCCATCATAAAACACTACGCCACAATTTGCTTCTCTGAGCACATCGAGGACATGTATCATCTTAAAGATCACTGAACTTCATGTTTCTTTAAAAACACTCCAGTTAAACTGGATTTACTGCACCATCTTCAAATTACTGACTCCTGGTTTAACAGTATTTAAGAACAATGGCATTTCGACTCTGTCACTATCATAATAAATACTGTTGGTGTAAATTCAGGCAGGCACTTGGTGGGTGAGGTTGAGGGATAAATAGCAGTACACAGCTGATCTAGTGGATATTAATTATTATTTAACCACCAATTACAGTTGGAAACTCATTAAACAGACTTTGGCTGTGTTTAGTTATAGCCAGTAATGACACAAATACAGAAGCATTAACCTGCTTCACTGTTTTATGATTAGTTGTTGAGTTAAGCCAGAGGTTTAGCCAGAGGTTTAACTGTTCTTCCTTTGTTCTACCCAATTATTAGCAGATTTAATTTAATTTAGCATTACTGCTAATGTTTACAGCCACAAGCTGATATGTTGTAAAAATCCATTGCAGTAATCAACAAACCTAAATATGTGTGAACTTGTTATTCCTGCTGGTATTTTTTTATTTTAATATTGATTTAATTAATTTTAATATTGTCCTGATATAATCAATCCATTCATCCATTCATCTATTATCTTCCACTTTATCCCGCTAGTCAGGGTCATGGGGGGTCTGGAGTCAGTCCCAGCATCATCAGACGAAAGCTCTTCTTTAGTGAGCCTTAGATGTTTAGGTCTTTCCCAAAGCTCTTGAAACTCCTCATACTCTCTTCATACTCCTCATACTCTCTTCATACTCCTCATACTCTGTTCATACTCCTCATACTCTCTTCATACTCCTCATACTCTGTTCATACTCCTCATACTCTCTTCATACTCCTCATACTCTCTTCATACTCCTCATACTCTCTTCATACTCCTCATACTCTCTTCATACTCCTCATACTCTCTTCATACTCCTCATACTCTGTTCATACTCCTCATACTCTCTTCATACTCCTCATACTCTCTTCATACTCCTCATACTCTCTTCATACTCCTCATACTCTCTTCATACTCCTCATACTCTCTTCATATTCCTCATACTCTCTTCATACTCCTCATACTCTGTTCATACTCCTCATACTCCCTTCATACTCCTCATACTCTGTTCATACTCTCTTCATACTCCTCATACTCTCTTCATACTCCTCATACTCTCCTCATACTCTCTTCATACTCTCTTCATACTCTCTTCATACTCCTCATACTCTCTTCATACGCCTCATACTCTCTTCATACTCTCTTCATACTCCTCATACTCTCTTCATACTCCTCATACTCTCTTCATACTCCTCATACTCTCTTCATACTCCTCATACTCTGTTCATACTCCTCATACTCTGTTCATACTCCTCATACTCTCTTCATACTCCTCATACTCTCTTCATACTCCTCATACTCTCTTCATACTCCTCATACTCTCTTCATACTCTCTTCATACTCCTCATACTCTGTTCATACCCCTCATACTCTCTTCATACTCTCTTCATACTCCTCATACTCTCTTCATACTCTCTTCATACTCCTCATACTCTCTTCATACTCTCTTCATACTCCTCATACTCTCTTCATACTCTCTTCATACTCCTCATACTCTCTTCATACTCCTCATACTCTGTTCATACTCCTCATACTCTCTTCATACTCCTCACACTCTCTTCATACTCCTCATACTCTCTTCATACTCCTCATACTCTCTTCATACTCCTCATACTCTGTTCATACTCCTCATACTCTCTTCATACTCCTCACACTCTCTTCATACTCCTCATACTCTGTTCATACTCCTCATACTCTCTTCATACTCCTCACACTCTCTTCATACTCCTCATACTCTCTTCATACTCCTCATACTCTCTTCATACTCCTCATACTCCCTTCATACTCCTCATACTCCCTTCATACTCCTCATACTCTCTTCATACTCCTCATACTCTCTTCATACTCCTCACACTCCTCATACTCTCTTCATACTCCTCATACTCTCTTCATACTCCTCATACTCTCTTCATACTCCTCATACTCCCTTCATACTCCTCATACTCCCTTCATACTCCTCATACTCTCTTCATACTCCTCATACTCCCTTCATACTCCTCATACTCCCTTCATACTCCTCATACTCCCTTCATACTCCTCATACTCCCTTCATACTCCTCATACTCTCTTCATACTCCTCATACTCTCCTCATACTCTCCTCATACTCTGTGTGGTGGTTTGTTGGAGATGATGAGCAGGTTAGCTGTGTAGATCTTTAACGGCTGCTTCCTTACAAAGTCTATAAACTGCCATCTTCTGAGTAACGTCAGTCTCTTCAGATCCAGACCAGCTCCACACGACTGAAGATGATCCTCGTCTAGGAGTTAAATCTAAGGAGGTAGACTGCCAGGCTGGTGGTGTCTGAGTTTCTTCTCCTGGTTCAGTGTGTTCACTCAGTTTCAGCTTTAGGTGTGTTGTTTAGGCAGCTATGCCAGCTTTAGCCTATGCTAGCAAACAGTATGGGCACCTTCAATGCTCACTCACAGCAGCCTGTACTAAAACGTGAAGTAGTGAACGAGTCGAGGAGTCGAGGAGTTCTGATTGTTGTTTTTTTCCCCAGTCAGCAATTAAGATATTATCATAGACTATATATATATATATATATATATATATATATATATATATATATATATATATATATATATATATATATATATATATATATATCAATCACACAACTACCTGGAAAAATGTACATTACAGAAAACTCACCATTTAATGTAATGATAATTACATGCAATCAGAAATAATAATAATAATAATAATAATAATAATAAACAAAGACAAACACAGGCCAGAATGTTTTACAGCTGGATTTTCCCTGCGTTACTGAGCGACAGGCTGTCACAGGCCAAGTAAAGACAAAAGGCTGACTTTCTGTATTGATTCAGACGGAAAATGATTTGAAATATATTTGGAGCAAAAAGAGGAACTCGGCCGACTTCATCTCGCTTTCACACATACCTCTGCGCCGCCAACGCCGACAGAAATCTTATGACCTGACTTGGTTTGTGTGAGAAATGATCTCTGGCACATCTGCTTGTTTCGCCTCTACAGCCCACCACTACCCCCCCCTGCCCCCCACTCCCCCACACCTCTCCCCTTCGCGAGTGGCCGCTGGCTTTTCTGATGATAGCTAGAAGACAGTCTTTTGTGATGGAAAACTGTACTGATGGCGTGACTTCCACCCTGAAGGGGGAGGGGGGGTCAACTTCTGAGAACAGTCACCACAGGAAAGGGGGAAGGGAGGGTGGAGGGAGGGAGGGAGGGAGAGAGAGAAAGAGAGAGAGAGAGAGAGAAAAGAGAGAGCGAGCACAGTTATGCTATACTACTGCTGGCTGATACTGATATAACTGAATATTCAGATGTTTTAATGCTGTTTAAATCTGAAATAATAAATAATAATAATAAAACCTATGCTTGTATATACTGTGCCTGTATAAAAAAGACTGTCTAATAAACCAGCTGGCTTTGATGGGATTGTTCTTAAACATGGGATTGTGTTAAAACGATATATATATATATATATATATATATATATATATATACTATACTGCAGTTTTCAGACAGGAAAGCCATTGTGTACATTATTTATTAATTAATTTAAATCTATTTTTCTTTTAACCTTTTGATGCAGAACCTAGTTCAAAAGTGGCCCGACTAAGATTTTATTCTCTATATATTTGCAATTAAATAACTTTATCATTCAAGCTTCCATCAATTCCTAATTGTGCTTGTTTCTGTTCATCAGAAATCCTTATTATTATTTTTTTTGTATCACTGCCTTCTAACACACAACATGGGTAAGAATTAACTCTAACGTGTTCACTGTGGAGTTTTATCATATCTGTTGATATTTGTAAACATTTGCAGTCAGGAACATATTTACAAACACTGCTTTTGTTCATGAAGTAAATAAATAAGAATTAAAATAATGGTTTAAAATCAAAACCAAGATTTTTAATGAACACGTGGAGCATTAAATAATGAAATAAACTGATTTCAATAGATTTACCGAAGAGATACTCAGCAGTACATACAATAACATAGGATTTTGATATCGTTGTGCAACCCTAGCATTTAGTTAAGCTTTCTATTAAAACAGACCAATGACAAATAACGTTGTTACAAGGACAAGATGTGTATTTTACATTGACATATATCTGAATTGCCCATTTTCTATCCTAAATATAGTTTTTAATTATCTGAGTTATAGTAATATAGCTGTTCTGGTCTGGTTTTACCACATGACTCACTGGTTGTGCCACATGACTTTTCATACTGATCTCAAATTAAACAGGCATCTACTGACACACCTTTGTCTTTGAACTTCAGTTTACACTTACATACTCAGGTACCAGGTTGTACCACATGACATGGTAAACGGAACCAATCTCACTAAAATCACTTTCAAACTTTGTGAAAGAGCGTCTGACCTTGACTTTGCACCATTAAAGTCTTCTTTATGATGCAATAGCCAGACTCTTACATATAAACATGTCAAATTAAAAGTCTTTAGGTTTTGGTTGTGCCGCCTGACATCTAAGAGAAAAGGAATTTCCCAAAAAGGACTTTTGGAGGGAAAAAAGAAATAAATTAATTTGATATGAAACCCGTTTCACACATAAAAAAGGGCTTGTTAAATAATTTGATGTACTTACAAGTACTTAGTATATGTTTTATGGGAAAATAATGGGCCAAAAAACAAAGCAAGTCATGGGGCGTAAACGAAGCTGCAGCTCAAACAAAACATAATGTTTCACTGTGTGAGAAAAATGTTGGCCTACAGACAATAAACCTCCCAGCACCACAATTACGGACAATAGAATGAGACCAGACTGTGTGAAAACCTTAAACAAGGATAAATAAAAAATCTCTCCCTCTCTTTCTTCTCTCAGGATGTAAAGAGTAAGAATCACCTTGGCTACTCACCCATTATGTTGGAGCTCATGAAAGGTGTCGGGGACAATCCTTCATGGGACACTAATCGACTGTCACTCAAGTGATCACCATAATGAGGGCTGTCTGCGAAACCCTGGGGGAAAGAGATCACAGCATTAAGCACATTATTAGCCAGCTCTGCTAATTGAGTGCTATGACACTCCTCTAATTACTGAAGCAGAAACGGGGGAGTACAATTGGTCAACTGTCCCCTCAAACGATCGATTTCTTCTCAGCTCCTGTTGTTAAGAAACACTTCTTTTTTTTTTTTTTTTTTTTTTTTTTTAAACCTCCGATGCATAAAAGGGAGCAAACAGTGCCCTGGAGAAAAAAGGTGGTGCTCAGACCGTGTGGTTGTGAAGTCATTAAATCACAAGAGCTAATAAATTAAGAGGGTTTTCTTTAAAAATGCTTACTGTGTAGAAAACAACGTATTACATATTACAGGGAGGTATTTTGATTTGTAGTGACACTGTTTTGATGATGATTGACTGTAGATGCTTCATATATTCGCACTCTTTGAGCAGAAATTCATCTAAATATCTATTAAATTTAACTTTTCTCTGAGCCTACGGCTGTCCTCTGTACTAACCTCAACCCAAAACCTAAATTTAACGCTGGCGATATTAATAAAACTAATATATCATTGTATTAATAAATAAAACATATATATAATGGTATTGAATGGTATTTGTAAGCTTAAATTAATGCATTACACACACACACGTGATGATACAAGGTGATGTCATCTCATAACATAATCCTTATTGCCCGCCTACCGGCAAGCTTGGCAAACCTTACAATAGTACTGCATTCAACTGCTCTGGCAGTTAACAAAGCGGAAAATAGTGGGCGAGCTGACCAATCAGGGGCTCTAAGAGACTGAGAGTGAATACAGACGTACAGTATGAGAAAAAGACATGTATTTTAATAGATCCAAAAAAACTTATCAATAATAAATTTAAACTTAATAATAAATAATAAACTTTATAAACTTAAACTTTAAAAGTCCTAGCTTTAGCTTATGCTAACACAGACACTTTCAATGAGAAAGCGTGAAGTAGTGAGTGCGTGGAGTTCAGGCGTCGTGTTTTATTACCCCAATCAAGAGCGTAATCAATAACATCAGCTCGCACATCGTTAACATGGCAATCCAAATATTATCGTAGAAGATATATATCACACACCCCTACGACTGTCCAAGCTATATGGCCTATACTCGTTCTTAACATTAGCACTTCAAGATTCGTCTGCAGTCCACTGAAGTCTGTGACCTTTGGGTTTGCAAGGAATTAATGTCAAAATTAAGTCGGCTGCCTCTGATGCCAGAACACATTATACAGGAGACCATACGTGCTACTACTGAGCTAAACCAGACTAGTACTGAGCTAAACCAGACTAGTACTGAGCTAAACCAGACTAGTACTGAGCTAAACCAGACTACTACTGAGCTAAACCAGGCTACAACTAAGAAAAACCAGGCTACATCTGAGCTAAATCAGGCTACAACTGAGCTAAACCAGACTACTACTGAGCTAAACCAGGTTACATCTGAGCTAAACCAGACTACTACTGAGCTAAACCAGGTTACATCTGAGCTAAACCAGACTACTACTGAGCTAAACCAGACTACTACTGAGCTAAACCAGACTACAACTGAGCTAAACCAGACTACTACTGAGCTAAACCAGGTTACATCTGAGCTAAACCAGACTACTACTGAGCTAAACCAGACTACTACTGAGCTAAACCAGGTTACATCTGAGCTAAACCAGACTACTACTGAGCTAAACCAGACTACAACTGAGCTAAACCAGACTACTACTGAGCTAAACCAGACTACTACTGAGCTAAACCAGACTACATCTGAGCTAAACCAGACTACTACTGAGCTAAACCAGACTACTACTGAGCTAAACCAGACTACTACTGAGCTAAACCAGACTACTACTGAGCTAAACCAGGCTACATCTGAGCTAAACCAGACTACTACTGAGCTAAACCAGACTACATCTGAGCTAAACCAGACTACTACTGAGCTAAACCAGACTACTACTGAGCTAAACCAGGTTACATCTGAGCTAAACCAGACTACTACTGAGCTAAACCAGACTACTACTGAGCTAAACCAGACTACTACTGAGCTAAACCAGGCTACATCTGAGCTAAACCAGGCTACAACTAAGAAAAACCAGGCTACATCTGAGCTAAATCAGGCTACAACTAAGAAAAACCAGGCTACATCTGAGCTAAACCAGGCTACAACTAAGAAAAGCCAGGCTACGACTGAGAAGAGCCAGGCTACATCTGAGCTAAACCAGGCTACAACTAAGAAAAACCAGGCAACATCTGAGCTAAACCAGGCTACAACTAAGAAAAACCAGGCTACATCTGAGCTAAACCAGGCTACAACTAAGAAAAACCAGGCTACATCTGAGCTAAATCAGGCTACAACTAAGAAAAACCAGGCTACATCTGAGCTAAATCAGGCTACAACTAGGAAAAGCCAGGCTATGACTGAGCTAAACCAGGCTACAACTAAGAAAAGCCAGGCTACATTTGAGCTAAACCAGGCTACAACTAAGAAAAGTCAGGCTACGACTGAGAAAAGCCAGGCTACATCTGAGCTAAACCAGGCTACATCTGAGCTAAACCAGGCTACAACTAAGAAAAGCCAGGCTACGACTGAAAAAAGCCAGGCTACATCTGAGCTAAACCAGGCTACAACTAAGAAAAAACAAGCCTACATCTGAGCTAAACCAGGCTACATCTGAGCTAAACCAGGCTACATCTGAGCTAAACCAGGCTACATCTGGGCTAAACCAGGCTACATCTGGGCTAAACCAGGCTACATCTGAGCTAAACCAGGCTACATCTGGGCTAAACCAGGCTACAACTAAGAAAAGCCAGACTAGAACTAAGAAAAGCCAGGCTACAACTAAGAAAAAACAAGCCTACATCTGAGCTAAACTAGGCTACATCTAAGCTAAACCAGGCTACAACTAAGAAAAAACAAGCCTACATCTGAGCTAAACGAGGCTACATCTGGGCTAAACCAGGCTACAACTAAGAAAAGCCAGACTAGAACTAAGAAAAGCCAGGCTACAACTAAGAAAAGCCAGACTAGAACTAAGAAAAGCCAGGCTACAACTAAGAAAAACCAGACTAGAACTAAGAAATGCCAGACTAGAACTAAGAAAAGCCAGACTAGAACTAAGAAAAGCCAGACTAGAACTAAGAAAAGCCAGGCAACAACTAAGAAAAGCCAGACTAGAACTAAGAAAAGCCAGACTAGAACTAAGAAAAGCCAGACTAGAACTAAGAAAAGCCAGGCAACAACTAAGAAAAACCAGGCTACAACTAAGAAAAACCAGACTAGAACTAAGAAAAGCCAGACTAGAACTAAGAAAAGCCAGACTAGAACTAAGAAAAGCCAGGCTACAACTAAGAAAAACCAGACTAGAACTAAGAAATGCCAGACTAGAACTAAGAAAAGCCAGACTAGAACTAAGAAAAGCCAGACTAGAACTAAGAAAAGCCAGGCAAAAACTAAGAAAAGCCAGACTAGAACTAAGAAAAGCCAGACTAGAACTAAGAAAAGCCAGACTAGAACTAAGAAAAGCCAGGCTACAACTAAGAAAAACCAGGCTACAACTAAGAAAAGCCAGACTAGAACTAAGAAAAGCCAGACTAGAACTAAGAAAAGCCAGACTAGAACTAAGAAAAGCCAGGCTACAACTAAGAAAAACCAGGCTACAACTAAGAAAAACCAGACTAGAACTAAGAAAAGCCAGACTAGAACTAAGAAAAGCCAGACTAGAACTAAGAAAAGCCAGGCAACAACTAAGAAAAAACTGGCTACAACTAAGAAAAACCAGACTAGAACTAAGAAAAGCCAGACTAGAACTAAGAAAAGCCAGGCTACAACTAAGAACAACCTGGCAACAACTAAGAAAAGCCAGACTAGAACTAAGAAAAGCCAGACTAGAACTAAGAAAAGCCAGACTAGAACTAAGAAAAAACAGGCTACAACTAAGAAAAACCAGACTAGAACTAAGAAAAGCCAGACTAGAACTAAGAAAAGCCAGACTAGAACTAAGAAAAGCCAGGCTACAACTAAGAAAAACCAGGCTACAACTAAGAAAAACCAGGCTAGAACTAAGAAAAGCCAGACTAGAACTAAGAAAAGCCAGACTAGAACTAAGAAAAGCCAGACTAGAACTAAGAAAAGCCAGGCTACAACTAAGAAAAACCAGACTAGAACTAAGAAATGCCAGACTAGAACTAAGAAAAGCCAGACTAGAACTAAGAAAAGCCAGGCAACAACTAAGAAAAGCCAGACTAGAACTAAGAAAAGCCAGACTAGAACTAAGAAAAGCCAGGCTACAACTAAGAAAAACCAGGCTACAACTAAGAAAAACCAGACTAGAACTAAGAAAAGCCAGACTAGAACTAAGAAAAACCAGACTAGAACTAAGAAAAGCCAGGCTACAACCAAGAAAAACCAGGCTACAACTAAGAAAAACCAGACTAGAACTAAGAAAAGCCAGACTAGAACTAAGAAAAACCAGACTAGAACTAAGAAAAGCCAGACTAGAACTAAGAAAAGCCAGACTAGAACTAAGAAAAGCCAGACTAGAACTAAGAAAAGCCAGGCTACAACTAAGAACAACCTGGCAACAACTAAGAAAAAACTGACTACAACTAAGAAAAAACAGACTAGAACTAAGAAAAGCCAGACTAGAACTAAGAAAAGCCAGGCTACAACTAAGAACAACCTGGCAACAACTAAGAAAAGCCAGACTAGAACTAAGAAAAGCCAGACTAGAACTAAGAAAAGCCAGACTAGAACTAAGAAAAGCCAGGCTACAACTAAGAAAAACCAGGCTACAACTAAGAAAAACCAGACTAGAACTAAGAAAAGCCAGACTAGAACTAAGAAAAGCCAGACTAGAACTAAGAAAAGCCAGACTAGAACTAAGAAAAGCCAGACTAGAACTAAGAAAAGCCAGGCTACAACTAAGAAAAACCAGGCTAGAACTAAGAAAAGCCAGACTAGAACTAAGAAAAGCCAGACTAGAACTAAGAAAAGCCAGACTAGAACTAAGAAAAGCCAGACTAAAACTAAGAAAAGCCAGACTAGAACTAAGAAAAGCCAGACTAGAACTAAGAAAAACCAGACTAGAACTAAGAAAAACCAGGCTACATACACCAGGATTTTATAAACCAGTATTTATAAAATCCATCATTTCCAGCACTCACACCCAGACTGCTTTATTATTAAAATGCAGGTTATAAACAAATAAGACTGGAAATGTTTATAAAACGTGATATTCTTAGTACGGAATATTAAAAACGTGCTCACATTTTTTAAACGGTTAAATCGTGTTTACATATTGCAGACCTGGGTGCAAGCGGTTTATCCAACCAAGGTGTCTGGCTGGCCAAAAAAGAAAAAAAAACCTTCCCTTTCCTTTCTTCTGAGGCTAAACACTGCCCTTTCATGACCGTTATCAGCTTCAGGGGCTTAGGTCTAAATATCGGTCACAGTATGGTCCTTTAAAACTCCGGGTTCCCTGCCATAAAAGAGACTCTGTAGCTGTTCTAATCCCACGGCCTGTAAAAATCCGCCTGCCGCTGCAGTCAGATGTGTCCCCCCAAACTACATTAACTCCCTCCGGAGGCCCAGAGCAGCTGCTGCTCCTCATTTCTATGGGCTTTACCTCTCCCAACTCATATCCTCCACATTCAAACAGAGACAGAAAGAAAGAACGAACGAAAGAAAGAAAACACATACACACACACGCACACACACAATCTTATTAAGCATCTCTTCTTTCTTTCTTTTTTTTTTTTTTTTTGGTGATGGAGTCATTTCAAAGGCGGCGGAGTGTTGTTCTGCGCGGAATCAATCCGAGAGAAAAAAAAAAAAAAAAAAAAAGGTTCCTCTATTGTGTGCCTGCCAGGCCACCGTCCGTGTTAATCATGCCATGAACTGCCTCGCTAATAACATGAACCCTGGAGAGATGGCAGCAGGGATTCTGGCAGGCAAAAAACAAGCTTCCAAACCGCTTTTCCTACTCTACAAATCAGCGTGAGGCGCTTTAACTGACACTCCATGAAGCAGGAGAGTGCGCACGCTGCTTTTACTAGGAGTGTGGGTACTTGTACACGTACACATATGCTGGTGCAACACAGTGGCTACTGCAACACAGCAGCGTTTTCTTAATACATCACAAAATATGATGATATTTTAGTTTAGCACTGATAAAAGCTTCCCGGGAGCCGACTCTAGATTCTCTTTTCTCTTAATATTCCAACAAAAGAGGACCTACGACTGTATTTTAAATGGTAACCAGACAAACATCTCCAGAAAGTAACCTACTGTGAAGAAGTATATGTAGTTTTAACTGTATTTTATCAAAACAATCTATACCAAACATCTACACACACAGAAGCTGAAAGGAAAAAACAAAGATTTTTCAAAAGCAATGTGTAATTCAATCGAGGAGATGCCAATGTTGGGGTGGCTTGATGTGTAACTCATTTTATTGATTATATAATATCACCACTGAACATACAGGTAAGGATTTTATATACATGAGTGTGTTTGTGTGATGTAAATTAATGGTCTATCTGAAAAATAAATAAATAAAGTAATTAATGAATTAAAAATAATAATAATAATAATAATAATAAATAAAACATTTATTTGGGTCCAATTTTGTCGTCCAATAACCCGCTGTGCATGAACCTCTCTGGACTCAAAAGCAACCCAATTTCAGTTTCTACTAAACTACTAACTACTGACAGAACAATGTATTCGGCTTATAGTTGTAACCCTCCTATGCAGTGACTTGAGAGGCAGCCTTTAGCTAGACTGAACTGATGTCTGGTTCCTATCACTGTTATTATTAACAATTCTGACTCAACAGGTTACTCTAGAACAAAGCATTTCACATCAAACTGACAGTCTCAGGAAACACAGTCGAAGTACTAAACTATTTGTTTGAGACTAAACTTAAAAGTTATAACATCCAGTGAAAGTTAAATAAAATAAAAAAACTATTATATAAATCTAATAAACAGACCTGTAATAAATAACCTCTCATACTGAACTAAAATCATCATCCAGCTTTCATGGGAAGCTAAACGGACCAAATAAATAAATAAATAAATAAATAAATAAATAAGTCATTGACGGACAGACCAGCAGTGATTTCTCCAAGACTGCAAGGGAAGCTCAGCTTCCTCTGAACTGTCATAAATTAATTGGTGATGTATGTACAGCTGTGTTAACATTTGATTGGCTACAGATGCGTTAGAACACGTTCACCTCGAAGGCGAGTTCATTCAGAATGAGCGAATCTCGAGTTTGTTAACTTCACATACATTCCTGTAGCGTCAGTGCATTTACCCGTAGAAGCCGAGCGTCTGTTTACTTCAGCTGGACCGCATGGAACGTTTGTTTCATTGCTTCGAAACTCGCCGCTCGTTGGATAAATGCCACGATTTAGTCCCACCACCCCGGATGCTGAGCATCACTGGGGCTCAATGGAGCCCAGATCAACAGATACGCTGAATCCCGTTTTGATTGACAGCTACTTTGAGATCTACACCATCACTTAATTGCTGGGAGCTTCAGTCCAATCGTAGGTTTGGTGAGTGAAGTAGAAAGACGAACCGCAACCCATTACTTGGTGAACTTGAGTGTTTCCTTGTTTTAGTTTAATCTCAACATCTCCTTGTTTGAGTTTAAGATCGTTTCGTTGGTTCATTCAATCAATCGTTCATACTGTTGGCCAGATACTAATATTGTGGACCTGATTTTTGCAAAGCCGTTTGATAGTCCTCCTTACGAGGGCAGATCAACACCTACGATTGATTTGGTGCAAAACGTAGGAGATGGTAACAGATCTCTTCAGCTCTCCTGGTATGACGAAGTTAGCTGGCTGACTGGAAGTGCACAGGCCATTCTCTTGAAAAGGAACAGAGGTAGAATATTTGTGTAAATAAACTGAAAAATTTTATGATGTAAGCTGACGATGAGCTTCCCCCTTTGAGAGACCAGCAGCCGCCACTGGGACAGACATAGGGTGGCTGTCCAATGAAAAACAAGTATCCCCAAAATGGGAACTCTACAGTACAGGCCACTTTCAGTGTAAGTGAAGCCAACAGAACCAGCATTGTTTTCAAGATATTCCAGAGAATTTTCATTGGTCCATTCATCATAAAGTTTTCAAACAATGTACAAGGCAGCTACTGTGTTCAATAATGATGTAGAAAAATAAAAATGTACAAAAACAGAGATACATGGTTGTCTTTGAACAGCAACGATATGAAGAAACGTGAATATCGGAAGGGATAAAGGTGTTGGTGATGGATACAGCTACAGACAGGAGATTTAGCTTCTCAGCTTTTTGTTATGACCCTAAAACTCTTGTGGGGGGCGGGGCTAGAATGATATCAGCCTTGTGATTGGTCAGGAGAATTCTTAGAAAAGCATTAGGATTAGATTGGTTAGCATGAAGAGGAGAGAAATATCTTCAGGTCATTGAAACATTATTCAAAGTGCTTAGTACATGTTTACTGTTTGCAAGAACAAAAACAGAAAGAAAACAGAGATTTATTGGGTATTTATTTTTTGGGTATGTAAATTTGGTATTATAAGTCCTTCTATATACCTGTTTATTGATGTTTTTTTTTAAATATGTTCTATTTTATATGAGTTTAATAAGAAGCTTTGGTTTATTATTGGTCACTTAAGTCCATTTTTAAAGTTTAACATTTTAAAAACACCGCAATTACTCATTCAACCAAGTTCACTCAGTAGTTACGTAACTAATGATCACTAATCGATGGTGACAGGCCTGCTTTCAGGTTTCCCTATCATTACAAGGACAACTGTTT
>CM038728.1:27818363-27825863 GCA_021613375.1 Megaleporinus macrocephalus | reverse complement strand
AGAGGACAAGAGAGGAAAAGAAAGAAAAAAAGAATGAGCAGTATAGAGAGAGAGAGAGAGAGAGAGAGAGAGAGAGAGAGAGAGGAAAGAGGGACAAAGGGAGGCAGAGACAAAACATGAATAAGAGGAAAAGGACAGAGAGAGAGACAAAAAGAAAAAGACAGAATTAGAGAGAGAGAGAGAGAGAGAAGGAAAGAAAAAGAAAGATAAGAGGAAGATAAAGGGAGGCTGAGAGATGAAACATGAGACACTAAAAGAAGGAAAGGACAGAGAGAGAGAGCTAGAGGCAGAGAAAAAAGGTGAGGGAGTGAAGAGATGAGGCGAGGCAGTGAAAGAGTGGGAGCTACAGATGGGGAGAAAGGAAAAAAGAGGAAGAGAGGACTTTAGAGGAGAGCGAGTCAACCTGTCCTGAAGTGGAGGGAGAAATCCTGAATCCAGAAAAACCAGTAAATAAACAGTCCCGGCTAAACAGGCTCATCTATCTGAGCCGAGATTAGAGATGCTGCTGAACCTCCACACAAGAGCTGCCACACATGAAGACGCTGATAAGACTGAAACAAGCGCTACAGACTGCGGGGGGAATTCTCGGCCTCTATCGAGCGTCTGTGGTTGATGTGCGCGATAGCATTTCATGAACAAGCCACAGGAGGATAACACAGCTTCCACACAGAAGAAGAACACGCTGGTTCCTTCACTGCTCTCAGGCTCTTGGAGAGGCTCAGCTCCCCACAGGGAACTTACAGAACCCAGTCTGGCTCACTGGGACTCAAATCCCTCCCCGTTCACTGCATGATGCAGCCACTCTGGACCTCCACACAGTGGTCAATTCACCAGAGGGGGCGCTAAACACATCAACAGTACACCAACAAGGTGGAGCTATTAGCACGGGAGGTTGGCCACTGAATGAACTCCCCACAAATTAGTAATGCACTCATTCTCAGCACTGCAGAGGCACTGACGTGGTGGTGGTTAGGGTTAGGTGTTAGTGTGTGGTGCTGGTGCGAGTGGATCAGACGCAGCAGTGCTGCTGGAGTGTTGAAACACTGTGTCCACTCACTGTCCTCTCTATTAGACGCTCCTACCTTGCTGGTCCACCTTGTAGATGTAAAGTCAGAGACGACAGCTTCCCACAGGACGTCGCCCACAGGACACTGCTGTCTGGATAGCATTGGTTAGTGATTATTCTCAGTCCAGCAGTGGCACAGAGGTGGTTTTAACACTCCAGCAGCACCGCTGTCTGATCCACTCACACCAGCACCACGTCAGGGTCCCTGCAGTGCTGAGAATAATCCGTCACCCAAATAATACCTGCTCTGGAGTGGTCTTGTGGGGGTCCTGACCACTGAAGAATAAGATAAAGTATACAGAGAATCAGATGAAGTACAGTCTGAACTATAAAGTTATATTAAAAGTAATACATTCAGTGATACGTTATATTATATGTAAGATCTGTCGAAGCAAGAGGTGTTCTTTAATATGACCGCTACAGAGGCAGAGGAGAGCAAGAGGAAGCGAAGGAGACGAAGGAAGGAGGAGAAGCACTTGCGAGTAAGCTCTCTTTTACCAATACACATAACTAGCAAAGCTGTTCTGCCTGATTTAGATCATCTCAGCTCCAACGACTGACTAGTTAATTCTGTTTATAATCAGATCTGCCAGAGTCTCCAGCTACACTCTGAAACACTTCTCATCCTCCACACCAGGAGTATTTAATTAGAGTTCAGTAAGGTCCAGTTAGAGGAGATCTTCTCAGGCCAAGGTCTGGACCATCATCATTTCTAACGTGTGTTCTGATTCAGTGGTGTATCCTGTTTACTGAAGTAGTCTAGTATCAGCATCTCATACCATCAGCTACTGAAACACCAACACATCAAACATACCGTTCAGTATATTTACTGTTTAAATGCTGAACTAATGAATTATTTATAAACTATAAACACAAAAAGTGCATCTTATAGTGCTTATTTATAGAAGAAGTAAATATAAAGCGTGCATCTTCTTGTTTACTCAGTTTCACATCCTAACATGTTGGTTTGAAGCTGCCTGTGAGAAGAAAGAACAGATAAGTCTCTCCATTCCTGGTTTTCGCTCGTATACCGTAAAGACAAGAAAAGTTCCTGTTTTAACATTGAATCCTTCTCAATACTTTATCGGTTTGGGTCTGCATTGGACAACGCCTGGGTCTGGACCCAGAACGCAGTCTGCCTATTAGTGACCAATGCTCTATACTAACCCAAACCAGAACTGAGCACAGTTGATCCCCAAAGTCCAGTCTGTTTGACTGGTGTGATCACTCTGCACCGTACCCAAGCACAGTTGATCCCCAAAGTCCAGTTTGTTTCACTAGTGTGCTCACTCTGACTGTGCCCGAGCACGTTTGACTCCTAGAGTCCAGTTTGACTGACTGGTGTGATCACTCTGTATCGTGTCTGGGTACGTTTGACTCCCAAAGTCCAGTTTTTTTGACTAGAGTGATCACTCTGACTGTGCCCAAACAGAGTTGATCCCCAAAGTCCAGTTTGGTTAACTAGTGTGATTACTCTGTACCATGCCAGAGCACAGTTGATCCCCAAAGTCCAGTTTGGTTGACTAGTGTGATCACTCTGACTGTGCCCGAGCACAGTTGATCCCCAAAGTCCAGTTTGTTTGACTGGTGTGATCACTTTGTACCGTGCCAGAGCACAGTTGATCCCCAAAGTCCAGTTTGTTTGACTGGTGTGATCACTTTGTACCGTGCCAGAGCACAGTTGATCCCCAAAGTCCAGTTTGGTTGACTGGTGTGATCACTCTGACTGTGCCCGAGCACAGTTGATCCCCAAAGTCCAGTTTGGTTTACTAGTGTGATCACTCTGTACCGTGCCCGAGCACAGTTGATCCCCAAAGTCCAGTTTTTTTGACTAGTGTGATCACTCTGACTGTGCCCAAACAGAGTTGATCCCCAAAGTCCAGTTTGGTTTACTAGTGTGATCACTCTGTACCGTACCCAAGCACAGCTGATCCCCAAAGTCCAGTTTGTTTGACTAGTGTGATCACTCTGCACCGTACCCAAGCACAGTTGATCCCCAAAGTCCAGTTTGGTTTAGTAGTGTGCTCACTCTGACTGTGCCCAAACAGAGTTGATCCCCAAAGTCCAGTTTGGTTAACTAGTGTGATTACTCTGTACCATGCCAGAGCACAGTTGATCCCCAAAGTCCAGTTTGGTTGACTAGTGTGATCACTCTGACTGTGCCCGAGCACAGTTGATCCCCAAAGTCCAGTTTGTTTGACTGGTGTGATCACTTTGTACCGTGCCAGAGCACAGTTGATCCCCAAAGTCCAGTTTGTTTGACTGGTGTGATCACTTTGTACCGTGCCAGAGCACAGTTGATCCCCAAAGTCCAGTTTGGTTGACTGGTGTGATCACTCTGACTGTGCCCGAGCACAGTTGATCCCCAAAGTCCAGTTTTTTTGACTAGTGTGATCACTCTGACTGTGCCCAAACAGAGTTGATCCCCAAAGTCCAGTTTTTTTGACTAGTGTGATCACTCTGACTGTGCCCAAACAGAGTTGATCCCCAAAGTCCAGTTTGGTTTACTAGTGTGATCACTCTGTACCGTGCCAGAGCACAGTTGATCCCCAAAGTCCAGTTTGTTTGACTGGGTTGATCAGTGTGCCCGGGCACTATACATTGGTTCAGTTGGACTTGAACACAGCACACATCAAGCGTGATGGCCAACCAAGCCCAAAGCACAGAACTAGAACACGTAAATGCTGTGTCTGTCCCATTAAACAAACAGCAGCAGAGGGACTACTCTGGTCCACGGCGCCAGAACGTAACTGCTGCACCATTTCAGGTGTAACTGGAAAATTTGAACAAGAAGCTGGCAAGTAGGGAGCCAACAGCCTCAAGTGAGATCAGAGCATCAGAGTTCTAGATAATTTAGAAGCTCTATGGCTCTGAGAAAATCATGAATACTCAGGTTGACGCTGTGATTGTGTTATTTTTGGGGCACACGCCTCTGCACCACTTCAAGCACAAAGCTAGAATATTGCTAGAACGACCTTTGGATTGAATGCTCAGTGCAATGTGTGCCCAGGCCGGTGGGCAAGTGGGTAGTGGGGATAATAGTGCTCGGGCATAGTACAAGGTACCGGGGCATAGTTTAAGTCCAGTTTAAGTCCACCCTCAGCATTAAACAGGCATAAACGATCTATCTTCCCACTGTTTGCCCAGAACTGAGTGAACAAGCCTGGCTTTAAATATGGCTTGTAACTTCAGTGAGAATGATGTCGCCTGAATAGGTGAATGTATGTAAATATGTTGGTTTTTGTGACATCACGAAAGCAATCCATTCAAATCGGGCTGTTACTGCAGCTTTGTTTTCCAAATGCAGACAGACCAGGGAGTGAACGGCGTAAACTTAATCAGCCTCGCATTTCAAAAACACTAAGGGCATTTCAGTTTGGGTCCAGTTTGCGTTCCAGTGCGGTTTTACCTTAAAATAACAGCCTTAAAGTAATTTTGATGGTACACTGACTTATAATAGGGAGACTTGCAGCCCAGACCACTTGCTATAGTACTACATAACATTGCAGGAGTGGACACAAGACCTCTCGAGACCTCTCCTACCTCAGACTGGCTTTAACTTGTTGGTGGGAGCCAAAAGAGATACAAGACAGATGTCAATCTGGCCTTCTTCTTGTTGGACCAGTATGAAGTAACGTGTTAGCTTGTTTTGAGTTTTTCCATTTATTTGATATTTTACTGTGGAAGAGTTATCAATTTGCCAGTTCTTAATCAGATTTATCTGCTGTCTAGGCGTTTGGAGGTGAAGTTACTGGTACTATCCTTCAGCTTTTCAAGAGCTGTCCATGAGGGGGGCTCACAGGACAATTCTTATTAAAGAAAATGGTGTAAAAGTCAGTGACGCTTGGACCCCAAGACCAAAATAATAGCATTTCTTGCATAAGGCTGCTGTAAATTAAAAAAAAGTAAAAGGCCACTGCGATCAGAAGGCGGTATCATGGTACTGACATCACAGTACTCAGCATCAGCTGGAAAGAGAGAGTCCAAGAGAACATAATGGCCCCCTTCCCAGACTTCAGGTGGCAACTGAAACTTAAGATTGCAGCGCTGTGCGACTGTACACTCAGCACACAGTTTGTACGCTGAAGCACGGTGGACGAACGTGAACATGGCTCACTGTGGCCAAACAGAGCATCAAACACAAAGACTATAGGCGGGCTGTTTGTGTGGACGCTGGGGCTGATAAATGGACGGATGGAAGGGCATGGGCAGAGTTCAGCCTGAGCTGGGGATTAGAGGGAATCTCCCCATTCTTTCTGCTCAAAGTGGGCCGGATGAGCGTTTGACAGGTTGGAAACCCCGCGGTCTATGATAGGTATGCGGCTTTTCTCTCCGTCAGTCTGCCGGCCGCACACCGTCCTTCCACTGACAGCAGACACGTCCGCGAAAACAAGGCCAAATCCGGATGTTAGTGGGGGTTTGCTGGGGGGAGACGTGGCCGTTTCTGCTGTGTGCTATGGTTTGAAAATGACATTGATTATTCTAGCTTAGACGCTCGAGCAATGATAAATGATCACACACGCTATTAAAGCTGCAGCACGGACGCGTACGGACGCATCAGCGCTGCTATGTTTGTTGCATGCGTGTGTGTTACGTTACCAGGACCAAAGAAAATGCTCTTAACTTCGTGAAGTGCTTTTTCATAAAAGAAGCATTGGACTCAAAGATTTTATTGCATATAGACATATACACTTATGTCTAATAAATATAGGCGATATTTGTATAACAGGTACTTTTTATTACATATATATAACGTCTTATATACTTTACATTGCATATATAATACATATACGATAATCTATGTTTACCTCATGACATGCAAATTATATTAAGTCACATATCGTTGCTGTCCAAAGAAAAACAAGTATCTTAAAAATAGAAACTGTACAGGAGAGGACAGAAACCTTCTTTACTTTCAATGCAAGTTAATGTAAAGAGGATTTACTCCAAGGAGCATGATATGAAGAGCAGCTGTCGCATTTAAATGATGTAGAAAAAAGAAAATCAACACAAACGAAGACGCATGTTTTTCTTTGGCCAGCAACGATATATCAGATATATTGTCCAGTCTTTATCCAACGTCTGAAAAACAAACAGAAAATTAAGCCTCAACATTTAAATATAACAATTCTCTGACTACTGCAGGCTTCTACACACACACATATATATTATGCATATATATATATATATATATATATATATATATATATATATATATATATATATATATATATATAAATAAATATATATATCACGATATTATGCTTAGTGATATTGTATCGATTCTTAGAAACACAGTATCCATTTATAACTAACAGTTTACATGCAAAGATTTCTGGCAGACAGTGAATCATTGTGTGTTGTGTTTAAACCTCTGACCACTAGATGTCAGTGTTGTAATCCATTTTCAGCTCCACTCCAGCATTAACAAGCAGCACAAGGACGCAATGCTATTGTAAACACTGACAAACGTGTTCATACAGTGGTGTGTTTCAATAGTAGGATTTTAAAATTCACAGTATATCACTTTGCTTGCAGCATCACAGTATATCGCAATATATCGAATTGTGACGCCTGTATCACAATACTTATTGTATCGCCAGCACACAGCCCTAATTTTTATTTTTATATATATATATATATATATATATATATATATATATATATATATACACACATACATACGTACACACAGCATTTTAGTTATTTTAGTTATTTCACAGTGCCTCTACTGTAATGTATTTTAACAGTATTGTACTGTAAACTGAATTACAGTATATGTCAGTAAAATAACTGCGTATTTATAGTACTAACCAACTAGCCAGCCAGCTAGCTAGCTAACTAGCTAACACTGTTCAAGCTACAGTTTCTTTGCTAAATTAAGTCACTAAATGAAACAGACCTAACTAACAACATCTTATATCTTAAAAGTTTAATAATTATTCTGACAAAACCACATCACTGCAAACATTAGGAGACACAACGTTAACAGCTACCTTTTTCTTGAGTTTCACGAGGACCACCATAGCTGAACCAGCGCGCGTCTCCTCACCTAAGAACTGATTTAGATTATCTTTCTTTATTTTACGAACGAACACAATACAAGCTGCCCAGCACTTCCTGCACTGACTGAATGAGCTGAAAGAGTCTTAACTCAGCGGAGCCCAATAGGCTGGCCCCGCCCACCGCATATATTTTGTCACTTAAATAAGTAGAAGCAGTTTGGACAGTTTATTAAAAAAGGGTTATCATTAAAAATAAACATTAGTCTGCAATCACCAGTATGAGTTTAATGGATAGTGACTGGACTATAAAGGGATGATGGTGCATGTTTCTGATAAATGTTGCTGATAAATTGGTTATTGGCTGTTACTGGGCAACTGATTGCATTACTGTTCATTTACATACACCATGATTAATTAATAGTATTTTAT
>CM038728.1:27813363-27815863 GCA_021613375.1 Megaleporinus macrocephalus | reverse complement strand
GAAAGAAAGAGAAAAAGAGAGAGAGAGAGAGAGAGAGAGAGAGAGAGAGAGGGAGAGAAAAATAGAGAAAGAAAGAAAAGAGAGAGAGAGAGAAAGAGAAAGAGAGAGAGACAGAGAAAGAGAAAGAAAGAGAGAGAGAGAGACAGAGAGAAAGACAGAAAGACAGAGAGAGAAAGAAAGAGAAAAAGAGAGAGAGACAGAGAGAGAAAGAGAGAGAGAGACAGAGAGAGAAAGAGAGAGAGAGACAGAGAGAAAAAAAGAAAGACAGAGAGAGAGAAAGAAAGAGAGAAAGAGACAGAGAGAAAGAAAGAGAGAAAGAGAGAGAAAGAGAAAGAAAGAGAGAGAGAGACAGAGAGAGAGAAAGAGAGAGAGACAGAGAAAAAAAAAGAAAGACAGAGAGAGAGAAAGAAAGAGAGAGAGACAGAGAGAGAGAAAGAACAAAGAGAAAGAGTCAGAGAGAGAGACAGAGAGAGAAAAAGAAAGAGAGACAGAGAGAGAGAAAGAAAGAGAGAGAGAGAGAAAGAAAGATATATATATTATATATATATATATATATATACACAAAAATCTGACCTCTACACCAACATATACACACACACTAGGGGGCAGTGAGCACACTTGCCCTATCCACAGTACCCGGGGAGCAGTAGAGGGTTAGGTGTCTTGCTCAAGGGCACTTCAATCGTGTCCTGTTGGTCTAACAAATCGAACAGCTACTACAACCACCAGAGTACAGCAACCGCACATACAGAATACTAACAAACAGCTGATTGGACGATCACCCATTACAACTAATGATTCTATTGTGTGTCTTTAAGTAGTTTATTTAAGCTACACACTCAATAGAAGACTTCTAGAGAGAGTTTATCACAGCCCTTTAAATATAACACTGCTGCTCCGCTGGCGTGTTACGTCCACTCCCAACCTGTGGGTAAAACGGAGTATTATGATGTCATACTTTGAGCGCGAGAGGAAGAAGAAGAAAAAACTGAATCGTTTCTTTTAAAAAAAAGAAAGAAACAATGAACGTCAACGAGCAGCCATTCATGTGCAGTGAATACGTACGGTTCAGACTAAGCGGGCGTGCACAGCACCGTAGCGCTGGCAGAGGAAAGAAAGAAAGAAAGAAAGGAAGAAAGAAAGAGTGGAGATTCGAGTGACTAATCCATTCTACTTCCATTCAAGAGCTGGGCTCTACACGCCGGCTGCCAATTCGCACTGCGTCATTTATTTTGCTTTACATAAATCAGGCTCAGAAACATGTCGCGGGCCCGTCGGAGCGCTGGCGCTCGCACCGGAGCGACTGGGCCGCTCTGTGATTTGGCAGTGATGTATAGCCGAACCTCGTCAAAACAGCTGAGCACTGAAACCTGATGAAGCTCATATTTTATGCCGCTCTCAAAGGCAGCCGCCAACAACACGCAGGCACGCACATACAAAGAATTATTAAAAAATAAAAGTTGACAATTGAATAGATTCAACATCTGGTATGTGATGAACAAATACAATCTCTAGTTCTCTCTAAATTGCATTTTGTCACCACTGTTGGGTAAAGATATATGAATCCTTAGGTCTTGGCGCTGTTTGAGCCAATATTGTTTTGCAGGTAACAACATTCCATTCCACGGGCTCATGTACGAGCCGCAAAATTGCAGAGAAGAAGAAAAAAAAAAACATCAATATCTCCGAGTTATTGATAATCCATCTCAGTAATTTCACCCCAGTACAACGCTCTTCATTTGATTCCACCCTGTCACACCACACAAAACATATCAGAAGAGAGGAAAACCAATTGAGGGGGCCGGCGGAGTCCCCCGCGCTGCCGCTGAGCTGAGATTACAGAAATAATAATAAAGAACTGATAAATGTGGGGCTAACATTTTCTTAACTACATGCAAAGCCTTACTGGCTGTAAACAGCCTCGCGCTGCATGGCTGGGCAGGACACATACTAAACAGCAACTACGAGCTGGGAACATTTGCATGAACAGAACAACCAGAGCCAGAGAGAGAGAGAGAGACAGAGAGAGACAGAGAGAGAGAGAGAGAGAGAGAGAGAGAGAGAGAGAGAGAGAGAGAGAGAGAGAGAGAGAGAGAGAGAGAGAGAGAGAGAGAGAGAGACAGAGAGAGAGAGAGAGAGAGAGAGAGAGAGACAGAGAGAGACAGAGAGAGAGAGAGAGAGAGAGAGAGAGAGAGAGAGAGACAGAGAGAGAGAGAGAGAGAGAGAGAGAGAGAGAGAGAGACAGAGAGAGAGACAGAGAGAGAGAGAGAGAGAGAGAGAGAGAGAGAGACAGAGAGAGAGAGAGAGAGAGAGACAGAGAGAGAGAGAGAGACAGAGAGAGAGAGAGAGAGAGAGAGAGAGAGACAGAGAGAGAGAGAGAGACAGAGAGAGAGAGAGAGAGAGAGAGAGACAGAGAGAGAGAGAGAGACAGAGAGAGAGAGAGAGAGAGACAGAGAGAGAGAGAGAGAGAGAGAGAGAGAGAGAGAGAGAGAGAGAGAGA
>CM038728.1:27780863-27810863 GCA_021613375.1 Megaleporinus macrocephalus | reverse complement strand
TTATCCGCCTCCTGCCTCTCTGTAATAACACAGTCGGGCCAGGGCTCACGTCCAAAAGTATCCAAAAGTAAACGGACACTTTAGACTGCTTTTACACATCCACGCAACTGCAGCAGCTTGAAACCTGCATGAAACTAAAACACACTTGAGCTTCGGGCAGGTGTCGATAGGATTTTACTGATACAGATACTGTTCACTGCTCTCCTCACATGGACCAATGCGCCCCACCTGATGATCCCGTCTGGCACCAACCATATGAAAACGCCAGCTGTGCTAGAATGAATTACCATCACATCCACATTGACAGCTGCACTGTTAGTCCAGGAGCTTATCAGTACTTTGATAATGATCAATGTAGTACCGTCTTCAGTTGCAAAGATCTCCACCTCCGTAAAATATCCAAACAAAAGCAGACAATGCATCACACGATCACATCAAACCATTCTGTCAACATTTCAATTCATATTACAGGGTCGGTGGACAACAGATTAAAACAGAACACAGAGTACTAGAGTAGACAAGGCTGAACCATGAAACTAACGCATCTGTAACAAGCTGGCTTATCTGCTGTGTTTATTTATGTAGCTAGACCTAAATTACCTTCTCCTGCAGCTCACTAGACTTTACAAAGAGCTCTAATTCCTTTGGGATCCAAATGATAAACATGATTATAAAAAAGTACACCATGATGCGCAGCTCGACAGTATGACAGAGGCATCAACAGTGGTGACATTCAACACAGAGCTATATATATATATATATATATATATATATATATATATATATATATATATATATATATATATATATATATATATATATATATATATATAGAGAGAGAGAGAGAGAGAGAGAGAGAGAGATGATGTCTATTGGAAAATAATATCTCCAAAATTGCAACTTTACAGGAGAGATCAAAAACATACTTTACTTTCAATGTAAGTCAATGGAACCAGAATTTTTCCAAACACTTCTATAGGTCCATTTTTCATGAAATGTTCATGCAACTATTGGCATATTTACATTATGTAGAAAACTCAAATTCAACAAAAATGGAGATGTACAGTGTTGATATACATATATATATGCTCTGTGTCATTAACATACATACATACGTATTCATCACTGTCCCTTGAAAAACATGCATCTCCATTTTGGTTGATTTTTATTTTTTTTTTTATCTCATTTGACTGCAGCAGCTGCCGTTTATATTGTGTGATTTTTTTTTATGAATGGACCAACGCTCCAAAATAGCTTGGAAAAACTTCTGGACCAATTGACTTGCATTGAAAGTGAAGAGGGTTTTTGTACTCTCTTGCAAATTAGTTTGACGATATATATATATATATATATATATACATACATACATACATACATACACACACACACACACACACACACACACACACACACACACACACACACACATATATGTATATATACATATATATACACACATATATATATATATATATATATATATACATATATATACATATATATACACACACACACACATATATATATATACACACACACACACACACACATATATACATACTCATATATACATACACATCACACGTGTGTATATGAAAAACAAGTATCTACAAAATTGCAATTTTACAGGAGAGACCAAAAAACATACTTTACTTTCAATGTAAGTCAATGGAACCAGAATTATTTCCAAGCTATTTTGAAGCACTTCTATTGATTATAAAACTTTCACACAAAGGAAACGACCACTGGTGTTCAAATGATGTAGAAAACTCAAAATCGACAAAAATGGAGATACATGATACAGGTGGAAAGCAACAAGATATATATATATATATATATATATATATATATATATATATATATATATATATATATATATATATATATATATATATATATAAACATATACTGGAAAGAATCACAGAATAATGGATATAATTTGGATACATACATGGCTTTACATCAAAATGCTGTGTATATGTAAATAACAGCACCCACACGACTTCTACAGTGACAAAGATGACATATCAAAAAACTGAATCTGCAAAATCTTTGCAAAAGAGCACAACTTTGATTATTTATGACTGCTTTCCACTTAAGTTTCAGCATGTATCTCTATAGAAAAGCACAGACCAATTGAATAGGGTGCTTTGGAGCAGCTGCACAAGTTGAAGGCACTGACCTGTGACCTGAGTTCCACCCAATACCTTTAAGATGAGTTCGAAATTTAGGGCTGAACGATTTCTATAAAACAGCTAATTCCGAGACTGCAGTGTTGAGTGCAACATAAGTTAGAAGTGGTTGTGTTACCATGTAAGCTTCTCATTGGTCTAGCTCATCCGTACAATTAAAACTGTAGCTCTTGCACATTGCACAATTAATCTCTGAGCTCGAGCCCCCACTAATGCTTGCACGGCTGAATGCAATTAAAACCTCACAGCAAGGTTCGAATCTCCCGTGCAAGGACTTATTAGAAGAGTAGAGGCTGTTACTACAGCAAATGGGTACAAACTTCCAATTAACATCCTTCATTTCAGAAGAAATGCTAGAGGAGCAGGTGTGGGCAAACCTCTGGACAGCTGCCTGCATACGTTTTTGAAGCCCCTCGTGTTGATTCCTGTAAACGGGACCTATTATGCTTGTTTTCAGTGTTTAGAATGCGATTATCATGCTCTACAGGAATCTTCACAAAACACAATATTTCTTATACTCTACATCTGTTTTCACCCTCTGTCTGAAATGTTCTGTTACAGTCTATACGACTCGTCTCTTGATGAGCTCAGTGTGCCCTGATTGGTCAGACCGCCCACTGTGTTCTCACTGATCAACTGCCAGAGCAACAATCTGCTACCAATTCCACCCCCAGGCAGTTTTGCTGTATCAGTTTGAGTCAGAGTCAGATCCTGAAAGTCAGGCAGAGCAAGCTGGTAGATCCAGCTTCGCCGGCTAGACTGGAGCAGGACGTTTAGGAGTGGTTCATTGTTTTCCCTTTTTAGCTCTCTGTTGTGTGGGCGTGGGTCAAGCTTGCCTGTTGGCGGGCAATAAGGAATGTGTTACAAGATTACATCACCTTGTAACAGAGAAAAGGGCTGGGGTGTTTCAGGCAGCTGAGAAAAATTTGCCCACCCACCACAGTTTGGGGGTGAAGTCTACGCACACGACTGTAGTGTATTTTAGAGTTTTGAGTAAACGACATTGAGCAGCAATCATTTTTGGCCTGTGTGTTTATACTATCTGAAATAGAGGAGTGGTGGGCCAGGGAGGCGGGGGGGGGGCCGTCGAGAAAAAAAGGCCTCATTCTGGAAACAAAACCGTGTTTGAGAGCAGAAATTGGGCTGGGTCACTAATTCACACTAACTCTGAGCTGGAATGTGTCAGAAACTGAAAGGACATGTGTTCTGTATTTACAGCAGAGGAAATGACCTCACAGGGAAGTCCTCCTCAGAGGAGCGCTGAGGAATGTTTTGGCCGTGTGTCTTTACGGTGCTATCCATTACTTTCACTCCTGTTAAGAATATTAAATAAACATGTGTTATATAGATTTCAAACTAACACACAACTCATGTAGTTTTCTTTTTTTAAGCCGTTTTGGCCGAAACACAGCGACTGAGAGAAGTTTTCAACTGTTATAGACCCTCAGAGAGCAGGTACCGAGAGAGAGGGAGGGAGGGAGAGAGAGAAAGAGAAAGAAAAGAGCGAGAGAGAGAGGAGGCAGAGTGAGGAAGAGAGAGAGCAAGAGGAGAGGTGCCATCTGATAGTGAGAGACATGAAGGAGAAACAGAGAAAGACAGAGAGAGAGAGAGAGATGGAGAGAGAGAGAAAAGAGCGAGAGAGAGCGAGTGAGAGAGAAAGCAAGAGGAGAGGTGCCATACGATAGTGAGAGACATGAAGGAGAAACAGAGAAAGATGGGGATTGTGTGTGTGAGAGAGAGAGAGAGAGAGAGAGAGAGAGAAAGATGGAGAAAGAGGGAGAGAAAGAAAAGGAAAAAGAGAGAAAGAGAGCAAAAGAGAGAGAGAGGAGACAGAGCGAGGGAGAAAGAGAGCAAGAGGAGAGTTGCCATATGAAGAGTGGACACGGAGGAGCAACAGAGAAAGACAGGATTGGGAGGGAGGGAAGGAGAGAGAGAGAGAAAGAAAAGAACGAGAGAGAGCAAGAGAGAAAGAGAGGAGACAGAGTGAGTGAGAGAGAGAAAGCAAGAGGAGAGGTGCCATATGATAGTGAGAGACATGAAGGAGAAACAGAGAAAGATGGGTATTGTGTGTGAGATAGAGAGAGAGAGAGAGAAAGAAAAAAATGGAGAGAGAGAGAGAGAGATTGTAAGATTGGTAAGAGGTAGATCAGAAAGAAAAAGGGAGAAAGAGGAAAAAGAATACAGAAAAAAGAGTGATGAGAGCAACTGAGAGTCATAAGGAAAGAGGGAAAGGGAAAGAGAGAGAGAGAGAGAAAGATTGAGAAAGAGGGAGAGACAAAAGATGGAGAAAGAGGGAGAGAAAGAAAAGGAAAAAGGGAGAAAGAGAGCAAAAGAGAGAGAGAGGAGGCAGAGTGAGGGAGAGAGAGAGCAAGAGGAGAGGTGCCATACGATAGTGAGAGACATGAAGGAGAAACAGAGAAAGACTGGGATTGTGTGTGTGAGAGAGAGAGAGAGAGAGAGAGAGAGAGAGAGAGAGAGAGAGAAATGGAGAGACTGCAAGACGGGTAAGAGGTAGGTCAGAGAGAAAAAGAAGAAAGGAGAAAGAGGAAAAAGAATACAGGAAAAAAAGAGTGATGGAGAGCAACTGAGAGTCATAAGGAAAATCCAGAGAGAGAGAGAGAGAGAGAGAGACCAGAAGAAAGATGAAGGAAAGGAAAATGATGGAGGAGTACGAGACAGGGGGTGAGCCACAGTAGGAGAGAGTGATAAAGATGAGGGAGAAAAAGAGAAGAAGTGGGAAACCAGCACAGAGCAAGTGAGAGACTGATGTTGATTTAAGCAGATACAGAGTCTACAGTAAAGGTTAAGAGAGAAGAGCAACAGAGAGACCCCCGTTTGTATCAGGGAGAAGCTGAATTTGTCCATGAGGTTTCAGTCACTGAGGGTCTCGTTTATAACTCTGTCTCTCTCACGCCTGGACAGTTAAGTCCAGCAGGCTCCACCTGCGCTGCAGACACGTTCTGCTACCGTTCATCACTTTTACAGCTGCTCTCCAGATCCGACTGTAACAGATCACATCACTGAAACGTTACCTCAACAGGGTCACCACCTCACTTCTCACACCTGCTCACAACACAAGACCCTGCTGTGCGGAAACGTTACAGTACAGGACTACTTCTTTTTCCAGACCCTCACAGAGGGTCTGACATCCACACTGTATGAATTATAGGGGTGTAACAAAATATCAAACATCAGGATATTATCTTTAGTGATACTGTATCGATTCTCAAAAACACAGGATCAATACACAGATTCCTGACAGACAGTGAATCATTGTGGGTTGTGTTTAAACCTCGGACCACTAGATGGCAGTGTTGTAATCCATTTTCAGCTCCACTCCAACATTAACAAGCAGCACAAGGGCGCAATGCTATTCTAAACATTGACAAACCTGTTTATACAGTGGTGTGTTTTAATAGTAGGATTTTAAAAAATCACAATATATCACTTTGCATCCAATATCGCAATATATTAAATCGTGACCGCTGTATCACGATACATATTATATCGCCAGGTTCTGACTGGTGACTATTAACTGGTGCCATATTAGCAGGTTTAGTTGAGCCATTCACTTAAACCTCATTTGGTTCTTATTTTTAGATTGTATATCACAATGCGATTCATGCGTAATAGAACATTATCATTATCTAAAGAGACAATATTCTATGTTTTTAACTATTTCTGTGTTTGTTTATGCAACAAAACAGCTCGGATTAATTTCAACATGAGCGTCTTCAACCCCCCGTTAACGCTACTGAGCCATCAATACTGACATATGTAAATAACCTCTGTTCTGATTGGTTGCCTAACATGGCGTCTCATTCAAAAAGAATGGGCTGTTAATGCGTATACAAGGGCACACTGAAGAGCAGCAACCTGCTACCAATTCCGCCCCCAGGCAGTTTTACTGTATCGGTTTGAGTCAGAGTCGGATCCTGAAAGTCAGGCATAGCAAGTTGGTAGATCCACTTCACAAGCTAGACTGGAGCAGGACGTGTAGGAGTGATTCATTGATTACGCCTTTTAGCTCTCTGTTGTGGGGGGGTGGGTCAAGCTTGTCGGTAGGAGGGCAATAAGGAATGTGTTACATGATGACATCACCGTGTAACAGAGAAAAGTGGTTTCTATAGGAGTTTCTGCCTCTACACTGTACAGAGAACACACACACTGCACATTTTATGTTTCATTTGTTTTTTTAATCTGTTAAACTTGCTAAAACATGCACAACAAAACCACACAATCATGAAAAACCTGTTTTATTCCAAACCACACAGACTTAACTTGAATATCAAATTAAGCAGAAAGAATTTGGACATTTGTGTTTGATCACTGTTCAATGAAAACCATGTAACTAAAAAGACATAATTTTTTATAAATATTAATATAATTTGGTCCTAATCTTGGAAAATTTCAAGCAGGCCTGTTGCCATGATCAAATGACATAAAAAAATTTAAACTGACTGGCCCCACCAGCCCACCCACCAAAAATAAATAAATAAATAAATAAATACATAAATAAATAAAAACACACAAGATGCATTTCAGTTTTATTCTATGATATAGGCCCCGCAGAGAGTCCTATCTGAACCAAACCGTTTGAGAGGTCAGAGATTTACACTCCTACACGGCGCGAGACTTTCCCCACACCTACATCTGCTGACAAACGCGCCGCTCCACTCGCACGCTCGGCTCCGTCTGCAGCCTGAGTGGGAATGTGCTGCAGGATCTGAAGTGTTCAGGGCCTCCAACCAGGATCTGCCTCCCCCTCACCAGCCGCATCCAACGCGTGTATCATATAGCTCATCTTTATAATTATTTCACAGGCGTAATTTTTTTTTCATGCTTAATTATGAAAATTAGCTCCGAAATAAATGCAAATTATGCACGCATAAGCGCCCCTACCTAACTGCCACGGATTTCGCGCTCTCGTTCGGTGCCAAAGAGCATTCATTTACATGCGATGTCTGTTGAGAGCAGGATTTAAATATGGATTTAACTTGGCACGGGTGCTGCCTTGTGAGCAAATCTTTGTCTTTCCTATTTTAGAGCCTGGCAGCCATGACAGATTGTTCTTTAACTTTCTTTTTTTTTTTTTTTTAAACCCTCGTTTGAATTTTCAGGAAGAATTTAGACTTGCCTTCTGATCGATTTCAGTAACAATTAAAGGATTTTAATATTAGCTATATTTTATGGGTGTGGTGAACATGCAGACTATGTGGTGACAAGGTGAGTCTATGTGATACATCACAGAGGTACTACTGGTGTCAGTAACAAACAGAGGCTAATATGACAAACATGGCCCCATTCAACATTTTTAAAAGTCTTAACATTTTTAAAAGTCTTAAATGTTACTTAAATGTATATTCTAAAATTCTACAGTGGATATAATTTAACGAAACATATTACGAATATGCTACATGTTAAATTGTCCACTTTGCAAAGGTATTAATAAATAAAATATAATGAATACATAATAAAATAATAAAGAAAACACACATTATTCATTATTATAAATTCTAAATTATAGATATTGACCCTGAATACTTTAGTTCAGCCAAATAAAAAAATCTGTTATACAGTATAGTATACTATATAATAGCACTGCAGCTCTTCAACACACTCTTATATCACTGAATACAGTATACAAAGCCAGAGTAGTCAGAATATCAGAGTATCATTGTAGAGAAAACATGGATGCGTCCCAAATCGCATACTAAGTCAGTAGGTACTAGGCTGGACCCAGTATATACTGCTCGAGTGGTAGACTAGTAGCTGTTTCAGTAGCGAGTGTTTAGTATACACACAACCTCAGACGCACTACGTCCACTATCTTACCAACATCCTTTAACACAAGACCACCACTGTTCATTAAAAGCCCCAGACTTTATTTTAGATCCTGTTTGTGACACTGAGCTGCATTTTTGTCTGATTCCGTACTCAGGTGGTGTCGAGCGGTAACTTGTTTTTTAACCTCTGAAGAAATGTAAGTAGCTGCACACATACAAACAACTTAGATACAGCTTTCCTCTGTTTTTACCTCCGCTTTGAACTCCTCTGCAGCTCCAGGAGAATCCTGGATTTGGAGCCTACTAATGGCTCCCAATCCAGGAGGTCATACGGTACCGTTCACATACAGCTCAGATAAATAGCCACGCTCCGCTACTGATGTCACCCACTGAGTAGTAGGCAGGTAGGCGATTTCAGACCACATGTTTATAATTTTAATTTCTGTACAGCTAAACCTACATATGATCTTTGTGAAGACTTTTACTACCATTTTCCTTTTTCATTACGTATCAGGAAAAGATTCACTTTTGGAGACTAAATAATCAACACAGTCACGACAAATGCAAGTATACATCTGATCAGTGTTCTCTATTGGTTTTGTCTTCTGCTGTTAGTTTGTATAAATGTATAAAACGTGTTCTCCTCAGGTCTTAGGTTTTCTCACATTTATCAGATGAGTCAAGCACTTTTCTAGTAGGGATCAGTTTACTGACTAAGCGTGTAGTGTGGAACAACAGTGCCTGCATGGCATGCCAACATGCCAAACAGCTAGGGCTGTGTATTGGCAAGAACCTGGTGATACAATACGTATCGTGATACAGCCGTCACGATTCAGTCTATCACGATATATTGTGATACTGCAAGCAAAGCGATATACCGCAAATTTTCAAATCCTACTATTAAAACACACCACTATATAAAGAGGTTTGTCAATGTTTACAATAACATCGCGCCCTTGTGCTATTTGTTAATGTTGGAGTGGAGCTGAAAATGGATTACAACACTGCCATCTAGTGGTCAGAGGTTTAAACACAACACACAATGATTCACTGTCTGCCAGGAATCTGTGTATCGATACTGAATTTTTGAGAATCGATATCCCAGTATCCCAATATTCGATATTTTATATAGAATAATGTTTCTATATAAGCACTTCTCTTTAATGTAAATCTTTATGACATGACAAAATAAATCTCACAGTGAAATACGGCCTGCTTTAAGCTGTGAAGATGTCCACAAGGCAAAGACACATAGTTGCGGTGAAAAACGCTATATAAAAAGTTGAATATGATTTGATATGTATATAGTACCAATTCCACTCAATCTATGCAGCACATAGTGTTGGGCGGTTTTTATTTTTGTTGTGATATTATTTTTTTGTTTCACGAGGGACGGTACAACTTGTGGTTCAGAACTTCCCCTGTCCAAGCTCCACAACTCCACTAAAACTTGTGCTCCATTCCATGCGTGTTTAGCGGCGCAGCAATGAAAAACAGACATTGAGTCGTGTCTGGTTTAAAAGGTCAGACGTGGACCAAACAATCACTTTCTGTTGTCGCAGGAGGTGGTAACACGTGCCATTTGCTGCACCACCTTAGCTGCAAACATGCTTTGGAGTAACAAGAATGTATGAAACTGAAATCAGTGCTTCCACAACATCAGCTAGAACTGACAAAGCTAGAGGACGGGCGTCACTTGTTGAAGCGTTTGCTGAAGGTACCCTTTACTAGGGGTGTGCCATATCGTACCGTACACAATAATATCACCAACATTTTAAAATATGGTGAACGATATTATACCCTGAAATATCGTGCCATATCACCCATCACTAATTATCACATCAGGTACTACTTTTTACTGTTTTTAGCAAAAAAAAAAATTCACACTTTTCTCATTTCTCATTCTATATCTACTAGAGACAGATTTTATCTGTCCAGTATCATTCACTTTACTTCAGTTCTGGATATATGGAGATATTCGGAGTGCATTATTTAGTATCGTGACATTCTGGATCATTGACTTCTGTTAAAATCTGATAAAAATTCTTGTATTTATTAATATCTCAGTTAGGGGTGTGCCATATCATATCGTATGCAATAATAACATTTCATTTTCATTTTGTTGCAGTAGTGTATTGTTAAAATATTTTTTTAATTCAATGTTTTGTCATATCAACAAGAGTATCGTTAACACAAAAATACCATGAAATATTGTGATATTATTGTAGGGCCATATCGCCCACCCCTACTCCTTAGGACAGAAAAAGCAAGCTCTGGTTCTGGCCAACTCCAGAACAATTCAAAGCCAAAGACACGGTTCCTATAAGCATAGTTAAGAAAGACACTACCAGATATGACAAGTCGGAAATACTTTAGTGAAATAGTGATCCCTAAGTTGCACCACGAACACAGAGGGAAGATACAAGCTGAGCTGACTACAGTCCCCCACTATTCGACGACAGGTTTGTGGTCAAGCTGCACAGTGGAAGCTCATCTGAGCAGTAATTCTTCTTGCAATCAATGGTATAACTTTGAGAAATACCATGATATAGAATTTTGGTCATACCCCAAGCACTGACAGCACATAAGGAAGGCTCCCATTAAGTGTGGCACTTGCCAGTTAGGCCGATTCCAACCATCCACCCGAATGGAAAGGGCAGCTTTGCTGTGTATACATAGTGAACACGGACAGCAACGAGTGCAGAGCGTTCCAGCACAAACACGTAGAGTCCAGCGTACAATCAGCCAAATCACAGCCAAAGTACTGTAAGGAACAAACACGTAATATCCTCACCGCTTCACACCAAATACGCTCGCATGAGAACACAACCTTGACTGGAAGGCAAATATTTCTCTTGGCAGAAGCCGCTTCTCTTCTGGAGCTTAATCGCCAAACAGGTGTCCGCGTCCCCTCGCACACACAGTCGCACGGGGCAGAAAAACTTACTCACGGGGAGCCAGCGGTTCGCTCATGAACCCTGGCGACAGCACAGCCCTTAAAAATAAGCCATGCATTCATCGCTCTGGCTGACCACTGCCGGCCACCGCGGCGAAATCACGCAAGCCAGACGTGACATCACAAAATCCGAAGGTCCAAGACGCTCGCCGGAATTCGCGGCTTTCCAAATCGGTGCAGAAATACGAGGTGATGCTCTGGCGGGCCAGACGGGCATCGCTTGTGGAATCCGCGGCGGAGCTGCAATCAATACAAACCCACAGGGAGGAGGCGGAGGAGGGAAGACGTGGGCTCCGGCAGCGGGAGTATCAGCCTTTCTGTCCTCTACTCTACATGATCAGAGCAGAGGGGAACACAGGACAAAGGCTCCAGGCTAGCGGTTCTGCTAAACAGCACCCATTAATGAAAAGCTCCACTCGCCCGTTCTAAACATTACCATGATTTTAAAACATAACACTCATCAGACCTCAGATATTCTTCAAATAGGACGATGTTTCTTGTCCGCCCCAGCCTGAATAGTCAAGCTAGGGCTATAAAACGTATCAGTATGGGCCCATTGAGGACGTTTGTTGTATGCAAATGAGCACCCTGGCTAACCACAAACATTCGGTTGCTGCTCATTTGAACTACAGCTTCCACATTAACCGTCGAGCGTAAACACTGTCACGCTAATAAACAACCAACTCAAGCTGGCGGTGAACGCGAGGCTGCAGGCTCAGCGAAATGCTGGCTGCTGACAGCGTGGCAGTCAGATGCAAAGTCGCTCGCCACTTTAAACATACCGCCTTGATATATTCCCACTTGTTTATTACACAAACAATCACTCCCGGAGGCCAGCAGGGAGACTGTTGCACAGTTTTATGGGTGTAAGCTGCAAAGGCCTGGTCCCTCTTTTAGATTTTAGTCAGGAAAGCTTTAGTCAGTGTGAAACAAATAGGACATTTTTTGCTCAGTACTTGGTTGTGCAGCGTGTTGTTTTGAAATAGACAGCTTGATTAGACACTGTATATAGAGAGAGCTTTCTGTAGGAGCTGCATTTCAAGACAACAGTGTGAGGATATAAATCATACGCTTTGTTCAAAGTTGACTAAAATGGCCCAGTGTATGACTGGCCCAATCTGAAGACACCAATAACACGTGAAACTGGAAACGTGAGATCCTTGGATTAGTCCCAAGTGTGATTCCTGCAGTCACAGTGCTACAGAGGCTGTGTCCTACAATTCAGATAGATCAGGGATCAAAACTATGAAATGTTCTTCATTTACAGCTAAAGCTGGGCGATAAATCGATTTTATCGATTAATCCGAATTCACAGTTAGGGACTATGTGTTTTATGAAAATCTGTTTTCTGTCAGTTTTAACCTCCGCCACCGACGTGCCCATATATATACACGGTGGAAAAGTCTGGGTTCATTAAAATGTTGAACAATTTAGGCCAGAAGTGTGTACTTTAACTTTAAGCCCAAAGGGTAAAACTTGTTTTTAATTATTTCTTTGTCTGAGTTTGATTTTTAGTAGGATTTTTTTTTTTTAATCTTAAATCTGATTTTTTGTAAAAAATAATAATAATAATAATAAAAAAATCAAATATTTTTTTAAAGGGCCATATTGGCCAGCTCTAATTACAGCTGTACAAAAAGTTATTTTCTGACGAAGAACAAAACCCACTCTCGTCTACAGCAACGCTACTAGATCCTGTTAACGCACTCAGTTGGACTTGAACTAAACTGTTGACGTGCCGTCACATTTCCCTACATCTACTACACTAACAGCTATAAAGTAGGTTGGTCCCCTTGGTACAGGTATTTATACCAAGTACCAAAACCATTACAGTGAAAAAGGGATGCCTTTCTATTTAGAAACATTAGCATTTTGAATTAACTACTCCTCTTAATTTCAACCTACAGATGAGCTCAATAAAAACCCACACACTGAGTGGAAGTACAAACATATAACCTACACATATACGGGGATTAAGATAATCTAAGACTGGGAGGAAGCACTAGAGCAGTCACTGCTGAAGTGTGCCATGAAAAAAAAAAAAAAAAAAGAGTGAAACAGAGCTGAAGTGCAGGATGCTGGTGGGGGCTTGATGAAGCGCAGTGGCAGTGGCAGGGGAGTTTGTCATGACTACAGCATCGTCTTCATTAGGACTGCCTCCTGCTTTCCAAACTGCAGCCAGCCACACAGCGCTGTCTGTCACGCTCTCTCTCTCTCACTCACACACACACACACACACACACACTTCAACATATCAAAAAGACACACAAACAATCCAGTCACCAGATACGGAGGTGGGGAAATATACAAGGGAAAATGTGTGACTTGAAGGAGCCAAAAAGAAAAAACAAATTCTCTGAAAGCGGGGCGGATATGGAGACGCCAGGCTCATTTGACTATAAGCAAAAGAGAAAACTATTTTCAGCACCTCGAGTCCAATGAAGTAGCTAGAAGAAGAACGATGATTCAAGGGTCCTCAACAGGGCAGCAGGACGGTTTCATAGTTTGTGTGTGTGTGTGTGTGTGTAATAATAATAAATAATATATATTATCAGTTATTAAATAATATCAGAATGCCTCTGAGACTGAAAAAGTGTTTTCTATATACAGATAATAACTGTGTAATGAATCATTATCATCGTCCCCAAAATACTTCTACTAACCCGTCCTAAAAGGGATCTCTGCCTATTTATTTATCTAAACATTTACATAATTAACCGACTGAGATGTAAACAAAGTCATTCAGAGCAGTTTGGTGTGAAACGCTTCGTTAAAGAGAAACCTGGCAGGTCAGACGTCTGAAGAGATTAATGCCTTTAAAAGTTTCCTCACAGAAGTCAATTACATGACATTACATACATTACATGTGCTGCCTGATGTCTGACACACTGTTTAATGACCGCTTGCTGACCGTGCTTTGGCCTAAAATATGTATTTTAATCCATTTATTTGAATCTGTCTATGGTGGAGAGGTACATGCAGAGCACTGGGAGGCAAAATAGAGCCCAAAGAACTCTTTACCCATTTCATACCTTTATTAACATCTCAGTCACTGAATTATACAGTAATTCTGAAATATTGGTGGACCTTCCTGTGAAAATCATAAGTTATTATTGAATAAAATAACAATAAATATTAATTTAATAAAGCTTTTCAGACTTTCCAAGAGTAGCATAACATATCCCTCCCCTCTTCTACATCCACTACCTGCCCTCCCAGATGAATCCACAGTATTTCTAAGTATCTTTACTTTGTTATGTGTTTTGTGATCCTCTATCTCTTCATCGGTGGTCATTTTCTGACCAGTCAGCTGGATTTCTGGTTGGTAGGCTCCTTTAAACATGTTTACTAAACATGACAGCTCTTTTCAACACTGGCTTTTAGGCATTCTAATGACTCTAAACATACAAAACAAGGCATTTCCAGGCAAGACAATCCAGTGTTAGGCTTTGGAAGGCTTTTTAAGGGAGCCATGAGTTTAATATAGGATGCAAACACTGTTAACTCCCCAGTACATGTAGCCTGTATATGGAAATGAAGCTCTCAGGTATATATAGTTTTATTTTTTATGTCGATTAGCATTACATGCGTCGATGTGTCACCGTGTCTACTGAAAGCATGGATTTATCCGGAGCGTGAGCTGCAGCTACAAACAGTAGCTCGCGTGTATCTAGAGTTGTGGGAGTGTTTCACACAGAAACTCAACAGTGTGGTGCTCTGTCAGCTTTACACAGTGGAGATGATCACAACAGTACATCTGCTATACACGAGACCTTGAAGATCAAACATCCCGTAGAGCTTCATCAACACAGCAGCAGGACAGCACCTGTTTACCTGTTTATCTTATCTTAGAAGATTATTTATAGATTATTAACATGTGTAACATGTTTCTTTCAGTAGTGTCTCTTGAAAAGTCTCATTGTTAACCGTTTCTTAATCGTCCAGTGTAGAACCTAAGACTGTTCTAGATACCGCCGGAGCTTTAAAACACACGTAGCTGCTTCTCAAACGACACTCTGACAAAATATATAGTCCACAAACTGTCCAAGCTCTTGTGCGTGAGGTGTTTAGGCTGTGTCATTATATATACACACACACAAAATCATCCACTGGTTACAAATCCATAACAAAATAATAAAAATTTTGATTACTAACACATTCACAATAGAATAATCTAGAAATTAGTTAAAAAAAAAACAAACATTAGATTAATTGATTAAGAAATTAAACGTTAGGTGCAGCCATGACATTTGGGCCCTTTAAGGATCCCTAAAACCAAACAGCTTGAGCACAGATTTTAAGAACACAGCTGTATTACTGTAAACAAACTGAGAACTGTAATTATTACAGTAGTATTGTGACTATGCTGGTTAACTGTTCATAACAAAGATGAGTTTATTTCAATACACAGTCGCGGCACACTTGCTGTACAGTTTGTCACATGGTCTCTCTCTATCTTCCATCTGTATTACGAGAACTGCAGCTAGTCGCCCCACACCCACACAACGCCTGTGATTTAATGAGCATCACTATTTATATCTGGAAATTGTTAATCAGCAGTCGTACCCTTAACCGATTGTGTGTGTTTACGACCGGCAAATTACCGAATCCAAAACTATAATTTAATATGGACTTAATATATGATTAATTGTTCAGCCACACTTCTCTACAGCTCTGTCTTCTAGTGTTAGCACACAACACCACAAACACATGCTGCAGGAAGAAAAACTACATCTGTTCCTGTCTTTCATTTGCATTTCTTCTTATTTCACTACGAGGACGCTGAGAAAAACTGAGTCATCCACGTGAAGTGGTTGGACAAACACTGAACAGGTTATTACGATGTAGTCTGCAATCAAAAGCCCTTTTTATTCATTTGAGTGAAGGTCCATTCTCAGTGTTAGTGTGTGTTGGGCTGGTGTGAGTGGATCAGACACAGCAGTGCTGCTGGAGTGTTTAAACACCTCAGTGTCACTGCTGGACTGAGAATAGTCCACCAACCAAAACTATCCAACCATCAGCGTCCAGTGATGAAGAACTAGAACACAAACTGTGCAGCAGCAGATGAGCTACTGTCTCTGACTTAACATCTACAAGGTGGACCAGCAAGTAGTAGGAGTGTCTAATAGAGAGTAGCAGTACTGCTGTGACTGATCCACTCCTACCAGCACAACACACACTAACATACCACCATCACATCAGCGTCTCTGTAGTGCTGAGAATGACCCACCACCCAAATAATACCTGCTCTGTGGTGGGCTGTAAGTGTAGAACTAGAGAGTGCTCCTATATAGTCAGTGGAGCTGATACAATGGGCAATGAGTGTAGATATAAGTAGTTGGTTTTAATGTTATATATATATATATATATATATATATATATATATATATAGAGAGAGAGAGAGAGAGAGAGAGAGAGAGATGTTACTGCAGCATAAGGAAATCCCTTTACATAGTAGTAGTAACATTCTCTCTCTCTCTCTCTCTCTCTCTCTCTCTCTATATATATATATATATATAAACATAATTATATATATATACACAAAAATTCATCATTTAATAACTTCTCGTTGTTCTTAAAATACTTTAACTAAACTAATTATATATATACACATATATATACATATATATATATATATATATATATATATATATATATATATATATATATATATATATATATATATATATATATATATATATATATATGTGTGTGTGTGTGTGTGTGTGTGTTTGCTGAGCAAATTAATTCTTTCACAAAACTCAGAAAACCTAAATATCTTTATGTGCATCCTAAAATCTTCAAGCACCGGCATATTTTTGCCGTATTGCTCGTCCTCATGTTTGAGCGTTGAATTTATTCTGCAGAGCCCACAGCCGTTTTTTTTTTTCTTTTTTTATGAGGAAGATAAATTTCTCATCCATTTGGCTTGTGTGCCTCCGTTCCTCTGATGGAGCTCAAGGTTGGAGGAAGGAGCACCTTTTCCCCCCCGTAAGCGATTGTGAACATATGGCATGGGCGCAGCACAGGAAGGAAGTGTGGAAATCGCAGGGAATGAGAGTTTGGATTAATGCGTCTGAACTGGGCATGGCCAGACAAATACAGCAGAACTGCTCTGGCAGGACCCCTTAAAGGCCCCTCCACACACCCGAATAGACGCGGGGGAGGGAGAGCGATAGGTAAAGAAACTTTTAAACCCCTGCCATTTTTATTTCAAAGACACTGCATTATTCGCTTTAGGGCTCTTTTATTGACTGGAATTCTGAAGGGTCATGTGGTGGGTGCGCTCAGCATGGAATGCTGGGTAAAATGAGGTGACAGAGCAGCAATGCTGAATGACACTGGGTCTCTCCCTCCTACATAGTGGGGTGGTCAATGTATGGGAAGAATATATCAAAATACTTTTCTCAATACATGATATACGAGTCACTATATGTATATGTAAAAAGAAGGCAATGCAACATTAACATTATACTTATGAAGATACGACAACAATAATACAGAATTAACTCACATTCTCAGACAAAGTTTTGACTGAGTTCTCTTTGAATTCTCTTTCAACACCCTCACAATCATCAGGTTAATCCTCTCACATTGAGGGCTTTTCAAGTATCACAACTTCTGAGCTCATAGAATAGAAACTCAGAGCCTCTTAAATAATATATTTAGCATAGGGTTCTGATAAATTGTCACAATACAAAAGAATATGCTTTTCTGAACATATGCTGTATATTGTCAGTACTTGTAGAATTCATCTACGAAAATTAAAAATACCAGTATGGTCCATTATAGAGCCAATAATGTCATACAGGTGCCATATTTAAATACTTCTGCTTCACCTAAACCAATAACCATGCCATAACTAGGCATGAATAAACAGCCAGTCACCTGTAATGCCATGATCAGATGTTGAAAAACAATGGATCACAGAAAACTGGGCCATTACATCATTTTTAAAGAGCCACAATGAAAAAAAATGCCTCTGCCATCAAAAACTTTCCATCAAAAAACTCAATTTTGGCGAAATAAACCAGATTTTACAGATGGGCACAGGGTTCTGATAAACTGTTACAATACAGTAGAATATGTTCTTCTAAACTAGAGATGGACCGATCAGCGTTTTTGAGGCCGATTCCGATCGTCGATCACCTTTCAGCGCGATCGTCCGATACCCGATACCCATAGAGGGTGGGGTATTCGCCATGACAGGGCTACATGTAGTTATTAGCGCATGCAAAGTCATGAAACATGATGTAAACTGGTTAATTACCATTTTTAACGAGCTCATATGAAACAGCATAATATTTTTTTTTACTAAATTAGCAGTAAATAAACAAAGTAAATCAAACAAATATCCCCAATACTGCAATCATTTAATTTAGGCCCTTAATTTAAATCGAAAATATCAAATTAAATAAATGCAGTAAAAACTGTCATTAAACACAGACTCTTATTTTAAACTAAATCTGTAATCATTAAATGTAGAATATTGAATTATTACTGCTGTTCTGTTCGTACCGGTCAGATCTGGTCTGTAGGTGTTCTGGGTTATTTGTTTTCTGTTAGCTGCACGTGCTAGCTCTGCTGTTTGCTGATACTCACTGTATTCAGTTGTGTGCAGTGCTGTATCAGATTAATAGATTTAAATCTCTTTGTCTTGGTTCCTCAACGAGACACACTGATTTTACTAATTTTATAAAAGTCCTGGATGAGTCTGAGTCACATATGTTTTCTATCAGCACATGCTTTTCTCGTGACGCCTAGTGGTTTAGATAGGAATTGCAGGGAGCTGGCCAGAGGGCTTCTCTTCCTGGATGAAACGCTAGCTGGAAATACACAAATTAGGCTCATTTATTTAACGGCATTGATCGGCTCTCGGGATCGGCTACACTGGAGAAATATCGGCCGATCGCATATTTTGATTAAAAATCGGCCGATACCGATACATAGCCGATCGATCCTTCCATCTCTATTTAAAATGCCAGCATGGGTTATTATAGACCCAATAATGTCATATAGGTGCCATATTTTAATACTGCTGCTTCACCTGCACCAAGACGTTGTGCCATGACTCACTGTAATAAAGCAAGTCACCTATAACGACGTATTTACATGTTGGCAGTCAATGGATAACAGTAAACTGGAACATTACATCGTTTTCAAAGAGCCATGATGGAAAAATCTATCAAAAACCTTCCATCAAGAGTCTAATTTTCTTATTTCTTATTTATTTTTTTATTTTTTTCCTTATTTTTCTCCTATTTTCCCCCTCCTTTATTTCCTGACAGGCCTGGTTAAATAAATAATATAATTAAAAAATATATACATTAACAAGAATAGGCTATAGAAAGCCTATAGAGCTGTTCTTGTAAAAGCAAACAATATTTGGTACATCAGTGCATACATATCACCATTCTGATTACGAAAATAGCAATTTTCCCAACTTTTATCATTAACCACAGTGGTGAAGTAAACCAGATTTTATAGGGCTGTGATAAATTGTCAGAATACAATAGAATATGCTTTTCTGAACAGAAAGTATATACTATTAGTACTTGTAGCATTTATTTACAAATTTATAACACCACTACAGTCCATTAGAGAACCAATAATGTCATATAGGTGCCATATTTAAATACTGCTGTTACACTTGCACCAAACATTGTGCCATAATTAGGCAGTGTAATAAACAGCCAGTCACCTGTAACGCCGTGTTCAGATGTTGGCAGAAAGAGCCACGATGGAAAAATCTGCCATCGCCTCCAAAAACATTCCACCAAGGGTGCAATTTTCCCAACGCTGATGAAATAAACCAGATTTTGGGATAAATTATGTCCCAATCCAATAGAATATGTTCTTCTGAACACACGGTGCAAGTTGTCAGTACTTGTAGAATTAATCTATGAATTTAAAACGCTAGTATGGCCCATTAAAGAGCCAATAAGGTTATTTATGTTAATAGATTCATGGCCTCATGTACCCCACACAGTGTGAGCTTTGAATTAAACCAAAAGGGATAATACAGTTTGGCTATTGGCGCCTCCCTAATAACAACGGCACATATCTTCCGCCCCTAACTCAAACACATAATTACGTTGAGCAGTTTCAAAAGAAGGCTTCATTCTGGAGACGTTTCGTCACAAATCAAAACCCTGGTGTTTTTAACCACACACTCGCTCAAAACCAACAGAGCTGCATAATCAATGCATCCTGTTACTTCATCAGACAAACATGCAAATAAGTACGAGATGCATCTTCTTATGCATGCGACGCGTGCCCAGCGTTTTGTGCTTCCAGCGTACCGAGCACAAAAGGATTACGCTATCACACCCCTGGGTGCTTGCAATCAAGGCGGCGTTTATTGCATCAGGAGGATTTATTTTTATTGAGCTGCTCATTAGTAGGGTTTAATCAGAGCTGTGTCTTATGACTGCTCCAACGCTGCTATCGCATCGCTCATCAGCCGGCACGAGCGCAACAGCAAACAAAAACGCGCTCGCTCTCAAAGCTCTCCATCTCTCCCCCCTGACATACAGGCACGCCAGCGCATATCAATGGATTTTACACAAATATGCGAGCGCACACGCATATGTATTTATGCATATACACAAGCAAGCGCTCATCAGCAGCGGCCCCATCCAAAAATTAAACTTTAACAGCTTTCTCCCGTATCCCACACACAGTCAAATCCACCAAGACCTGTTTGGCATTGGATGCTTAGAACTAAAATTTAACTATATATATATATATATATATATATATATATATATATATATATATATATATATATATATATATATATATATATATATATATATATATAAAAATCTATAGGACTACCCTTTCCTTTCCTCATACTTCACACTCCACACACTCTCTTCATACTCCTCATACTCTATTCATACTCCTCATACTCTCTTCACACTCCTCATACTCTCTTCACACTCCTCACACTCTCTTCACACTCCTCACACTCTCTTCATACTCTCCTCATACTCTCTTCATACACCTCACACTCTGTTCATACTCATACTCTCTTCATACTCCTCACACTCTCTTCATACTCCTCATACTCTCTTCACACTCCTCACACTCTCTTCACACTCCTCATACTCTCTTTATACTCCTCACACTCTCTTCACTCTCCTCACACTCTCTTCATAATCCTCATACTCTCTTCATACTCCTCATACTCTCTTCATACTCCTCACACTCTCTTCATACTCCTCACACTCTCTTCACACTCCTCACACTCTCTTCACACTCCTCATACTCTCTTTATACTCCTCACACTCTCTTCACTCTCCTCACACTCTCTTCATACTCCTCATACTCTCTTCATACTCCTCATACTCTCTTCATACTCCTCATACTCTCTTCACACTCCTCATACTCTCTTCACACTCCTCATACTCTCTTCATACTCCTCATACTCTCTTCACACTCCTCATACTCTCTTCATACTATCTTCACACTATCTTCACACTCCTCACACTCTCTTTACACTCCTCACACTCTCTTTACACTCCTCATACACCTCACACTCTCTTCATACTCATACTCTCTTCACACTCCTCACACTCTCTTCATACTCCTCATACTCTCTTCATACTCCTCACACTCTCTTCATACTCCTCATACTCTCTTCACACTCCTCATACTCTCTTCATACTCCTCACACTCTCTTCATACTCCTCATACTCTCTTCACACTCCTCACACTCTCTTCACACTCCTCATACTCTCTTTATACTCCTCACACTCTCTTCACTCTCCTCACACTCTCTTCATACTCCTCATACTCTCTTCATACTCCTCATACTCTCTTCATACTCCTCATACTCTCTTCACACTCCTCATACTCTCTTTATACTCCTCACACTCTCTTCACTCTCCTCACACTCTCTTCATACTCCTCATACTCCTCATACTCTCTTCACACTCCTCATACTCTCTTCATACTCCTCATACTCCTCACACTCTCTTCATACTCCTCATACTCTCTTCACACTCCTCACACTCTCTTCATACTCCTCATACTCTCTTCATACTCCTCACACTCTCTTCATACTCCTCATACTCTCTTCACACTCCTCACACTCTCTTCACACTCCTCATACTCTCTTTATACTCCTCACACTCTCTTCACTCTCCTCACACTCTCTTCATACTCCTCATACTCTCTTCATACTCCTCATACTCTCTTCATACTCCTCACACTCTCTTCATACTCCTCACACTCTCTTCACACTCCTCACACTCTCTTCACACTCCTCATACTCTCTTTATACTCCTCACACTCTCTTCACTCTCCTCACACTCTCTTCATACTCCTCATACTCTCTTCATACTCCTCATACTCTCTTCATACTCCTCATACTCTCTTCACACTCCTCATACTCTCTTCACACTCCTCATACTCTCTTCATACTCCTCATACTCTCTTCACACTCCTCATACTCTCTTCATACTATCTTCACACTATCTTCACACTATCTTCACACTCCTCACACTCTCTTTACACTCCTCACACTCTCTTTACACTCCTCATACACCTCACACTCTCTTCATACTCATACTCTCTTCACACTCCTCACACTCTCTTCATACTCCTCATACTCTCTTCATACTCCTCACACTCTCTTCATACTCCTCATACTCTCTTCACACTCCTCATACTCTCTTCATACTCCTCACACTCTCTTCATACTCCTCATACTCTCTTCACACTCCTCACACTCTCTTCACACTCCTCATACTCTCTTTATACTCCTCACACTCTCTTCACTCTCCTCACACTCTCTTCATACTCCTCATACTCTCTTCATACTCCTCATACTCTCTTCATACTCCTCATACTCTCTTCACACTCCTCATACTCTCTTTATACTCCTCACACTCTCTTCACTCTCCTCACACTCTCTTCATACTCCTCATACTCCTCATACTCTCTTCACACTCCTCATACTCTCTTCATACTCCTCATACTCCTCACACTCTCTTCATACTCCTCATACTCTCTTCACACTCCTCACACTCTCTTCATACTCCTCACACTCTCTTCATACTCCTCACACTCTCTTCATACTCCTCACACTCTCTTCATACTCCTCATACCCTCTTCATACTCCTCACACTCTCTTCACACCCCTCATACTCTCTTCATACTCCTCATACTCTCTTCATACTCCTCATACTCTCCTCATACTCTCTTCATACTCTCTTCATACTCCTCATACTCTCTTCATACTCCTCATACTCTCTTCATACTCCTCATACTCTCCTCATACTCTCTTCATACTCTCTTCATACTCCTCATACTCTCTTCATACTCTCTTCATACTCCTCATACTCTCTTCACACTCATCACACTCATCACACTCTCTTCACACTCCACATACTCCTCACACTCTCTTCATACTCCTCACACTCTGTGTGGTGGTTTGCTGGTGGAACAGGTTAGCCACGTGCACATCCACTAGGGGTGTAAGAAAATATCGAAATATTGAATATTGAGATATTATGTTTAGTGATACTGTATCGTTTTTTTTAAAAACACAGTATCGATACACAGATTCCTGGCAAACAGTGAATCAGTGTGTGGTGTTTAAACCTCTGACCACTAGATGGCAGTGTTGTAATCCATTTTTAGACCCACTCCAACATTAACAAGCAGCACAAGGCCGCAATGCTATTGCAAGCATTGGCAAACCTGTTTATATAGTGGTGTGTTTTAATAGTGGAATTTGAAACATCGCCGTATATCATATATTAAATCGTGACTGCTGTATCACGATACATATTGTATCCCCAGGTTCTCAATACACAGCACTAATAGCCACCACATCAGCATTGTGCAAACTGTTAGCATTGTGCAAACTGATCGCTTTCAGTTTGTAAAGATAAATAATGTATCGTCTAACACTACAAAAGTGAAATATGGAGTTCCACAAGGTTCTGTTTTAGGTCCTTTGTTATTTACACTATATATGCTACCATTAGGCTCAGTTATAAATAGACATGGAATTAGTTTCCACTGTTATGCCGATGATACACAACTGTAAATATCAGCTAAACCAGATGATAAATCCAGATTAAATAAGATAGAAGATTGTGTAAGAGATATTAGACTTTGGATGCTACAGAACTTCCTTCTTTTAAACCCAGATAAAATGGAAGTTCTCCTCCTCGGCCCAAAGGCTGCTCGGACTAAATGTTCAGATTTAATGTTAAATCTTGTTGACTTCTCTGTAGTTCCTGGTTCAGTAGCCAAAAATCTTGGTGTAACAATCGACTCAGATCTGACATTTAATCAACACATAAGTAATATTACAAGAACAGCGTTTCTTCACCTGCGAAACATTTCAAAGTTAAGAAATGTGTTATCTGTGTCTGATGCTGAAAAGTTGATACACAGACTGACCTGTTATTATAAAAACTATAAAAAACAGAACAGCCACTGAATCAAAAATCAGTTCTAGGCTCTATAAAGAGTGCGTTTTGAGCCTGCTCTTCTATAAGAGCAGGAAAATGCACTGAAATCTCTGTCTGTTGTAACTGACTGCCTCAGATAGAGATCTTCCTTTAATGCACGAGCGTGCTGCACGTCTAGCAGTGGGGGCATATCATCTACGATAATAATAAAACACTGCAGCGCATGAAAGCCTCCTCCTAGTCCTGCCATGAGGGCTGTAACGAGCCAAGTCGGAGGGTTGCTCGGACGTCATCCTCCTCTGCCTCCCACCGGACGGCATGCTGGATGAGCCGAGGGTCCGGATGGGGTTGGCAGGGCGAGGGGGGGTGCGCTGGAGCCAAAAGCCTGACAGACAGCTCTGCCAAAACGGGGGAAAAGGGCTCATCCTTTCACACAAAACCAACCACCGCTGCATATCCTTCTTTATGTCACAGCAGAATCGAGGGAACTAAGCACTTAGCGGCAAGAGCGGGGAAGCAAAGGAGCAAAGAAAAGAAAGGAAAAAAAAAATGATAGGCCCTTATTAATGATGCAATAAACTGACTGATAGCCAATCAGAGCTTATGACCACTACCCTCGGCGATCCCATCTGTCACGGGCAGAAGAGGAGCCAAGATGACACAAGCTGAATAACACACGCTAGCTTTATATCGATCAACTCTCTCTGGCCCTGAGCGCGGCAGCACACACCGAAGGCTTTATCGCTAAGTAAAGAGAAAGGCTCTCGCTGGTGCCAAGAACATTTCCCCTGTATTCCTATCAGAAAGGCATTCAACTGACCACAAGCATGCTCTGTGTAATATTATGACTAATACCTCGTGGTTAGCAAACATCTGAAATGTGGAATTGCTCTCTAGATAAACTAAAAATAATTAAAAAAGAAGGAGAACGACATTGAAAGGCTGAGCTCCAACAATTTTTCTAAATCTCTGTATAACTCAGTTGTTAGGATGTAAACAAAGTCATTGGGAAAGCCAATGGTTCATTATAGAGGAGCTTACCAATAAATTACAGGGGTGGTGATGGGAACCGGGGGGTCACAACTGCTACAATGCAAATCACTATCAGTGTCCATAGAAAAGCATACAGCAGCTGTGGTGTACATTGTGTAAAGATGTTATAATTGGAGTGGACCAATAGAAATGCTCCAAAATAGATTGGAAAAATTTCTGGTTCTATTAACTTACATTGAAAGTCAAGTTTTTGAAGTTTCTTGTTTTTCGTTGGACAGCAACGAAATTTAATTTAACGATCCAAAACAACAAGCCAACCTACCAGCCCTGGTTCTGGACTGCTTTGCTTTGGGAGGACGGACAGTAAAACACAATGCTTGGGCATGTAGTCATATTTTTAAAACCAGAAATATATTCAGGGCTTGATTTGTGTATGAATGATGACAGCAGATCTAATGATACTGGCTTAAATTAATATATGAGGTAAAGAAATAAAAAAAAACATTGCATGGGCATTTAAAATTAAACTTAAAACCTAATGACTTAAGAGTACACTTTTCTTATGTAAATAAAAAAAAATATGATCTAATTGAGATTAAGTTTAATAACCACCTTAATGAATTTAGCATTACACTGATAGAACAACTCTGTTTCATGAAAAGTTTTATGTACAACTTTAAATCCAAGCTAACAAAAGTAATTAGACATTTTAATATTCTAGGAGTAATTGAGAATACTAAAATTATTAGGAAATTACAATATAAGCCAATCAAAATATATTTTTGTGATTGGTTTAGAGATAATAGCCACAGCTACAGCTGCGGTTGGAGGGGCAATGCCCCCCTCAGTGCCCTGCTAGGGCCGAACCTGCAACCTACACATGAGTATTATATGTTATATGCTGAGAAGCTTAAAGCACTGGCAACCCTGAACAAAACAGGTTTCTTCTTCCCAAGACTACCAATCCCACAGTAACATTCTGTTGAGGGGGCTTCATAGACATTAAACACTACAGACGTCTGGTTACCATCACTGCAGCTGTTATTCAGACTAGTTAAAGCTTCACTACAGTGGACTATTTTCAGCCCTCAAGCCAGAAATGACAACCACTCAGTTATTGAGAAGAGTTCCCCTTTAACCATTCTATACAGGGGTGCATCCGCTTGTCAATAAGAAATAAAGCCTGAACAAACAGAGGACAAAAAAAAATCCCTCTCGTCGTTACAGTAATTACCATGGTAACAAACAAATGCGAGGCTCGGCGAATTCAAAGCGGAAAGCTTTACAAAAGCTTTAGCCGCAGCCAATCGTCTTTAATTTATTACTTTAAATCCTTCAAAAGACAAATTAAAACCAGGAACAAATCAGTGGTACACACTAATCCCCAAGTCTTTTTCAAGAGAAGAGATTGAACTTCAATTTGATTGGTATTTTTCACCACTGCAGAGGAGAGTAAGAGGAAGGATGAGGAGGTGGGGGGAGGAAAAAAAAAAAAAAATTCAGAACCTAAAAATACCAGAGCAAGTTAAGTGCAAATGCGGTGGCGAATAAATCTATACATAGGAGAGGCTGAGTTGGCCACTGCTGAGGATTAGAGTCCTCACTACAATGGCTTCCCCTCATCAGCATTTTCTGTATCTAAAATGGAAATCCTGATAAAAGTATCAGGCCTCGGGTCACGCTCCACTCCGCACTCAGGCTGGCGCGCAATCCCAGCAGCAGTGCCTGGGGCTTACCGAGTGCTTGTGTGTGCTCGCGTGCGAGAGGGGCACACGCCGTCGCCGCGTTCTTTAACCGCGGTAAACTGCTCATATTGGCCGAGTGCGAGTCCGCGCGGCGTGCCATCTCATTCCCCACCTCTTCAACACCTGCGTGGCCGGCCAGAGAGCCGGCGCTATCAAAGCGGCTTCATCATCCCACGGCGAGGAAACTTTTCCAGCGAGGGAACACAAACAGGCGAGCTGGCAGGCGAGAGAGGCCGCTTAATAAACAGAGGAGATGAGAGTCGGCCTCAGACCGCACGTAAACCTCCCACGACCTCGACAGCGCATACACCGCGCAACGCGGCTCCCACGCGGCCAGCAGCCCGAAAAAACACTCTCTGACCTGCCGGCTAACGCGTAGCAGCTGTCTAGCTGCCTGAACCCGACACGCAGAGCCGCCGCTCGCAGGTGCACACAGGTGTGTACACATCAAAGGTCGCAATTAGTCATTAAAATGTTTCAGGGCAAAGGAGAATAGCACTTCCAATGACGAGAGCAAAGACTTAAACGTTTCAAAAACGTTCCTATGGTTTGCACTGATAAACACATCACGCACCCTGACGCCAATCATGCATGTGCAGTGATGTGAAATAACATCATATATATATATATATATATATATATATATATATATATACACATACATATATACATATATACATATATATATACACACATATACTCTATATCTGTGAAATTCATTGTTATAGAGAAACTTACCAACTCACTGCATTACAGTGGTGTTGATGGGAACCAGGGGTCACAACTGCTGCAAATATTCTGGTTCCATTGACTTACATTGAAAGTAAAGCCAACTTTTTACAGTTACTTCTTTTTCTTTGGACAGCAACTTAATTTAAATTCAATTTAATTTAACAAACCAACCGACACATGCCTTCTGAGTATCTGTTATATGCTGAGAAGATTAAATCATTGGTAAACCTGACAAAACAGGTTTCTATCACTCTATTACACTACAACAGTCTGCAGGCACCTCGCCAACACTTTTTTTTGAGGGAGCTTTCAGAGACATTAACACTACAGACGTCTGGTTACCATCACTGCAGCTGTTATTCAGACTAGTTAAAGCTGGACTATTTTCAGCACTCGTTATAATCAAGGGCAAAAATGACTATCACTCAGTTACTGAGAAACTGGTGGGGTTCCCCTTTAACTTACTTAACTATCTTTTTGTGGATATACATGATAAAACCTGCTGAATATATGTAACAGATCACAACTCCCACAACTAGAAGAGACTGAAAGGGACCTGTTTCTAAAGAAGCTTCTCTTTCTCTAAGCTCCAGCTAACTGATTTTAAAAGGATCTTAAAAGGATGATGTTTGTTTAGTTTGTAGCTGCAGTGTTTTTAACTAGTCACGTTAATATTTCTTTCCACTACTGTTTTTATGAGTTCAACTAACTTTACCAACCCAGTACAAACTACTGCCTCCACTATAGGGTACTTCACGGCTCACTGGGGGGCCGTGACCCAAAGGAGGCAACACCCTCCCTTCCAGAACCCTTGAATGGTTCAACATATAACAGCCCTATATAAATTTCAGATGTGTAAAGAAAAGGCTAAGCACCAGCTAATATGAAAGTGCAGCATACAGATCTTCGATCCTAACTTGTGATTATTAAAAATCCTAAAACATTTAATTGTTTACAAAGTCAAGCAATACGGCTTAAAAGACTGTTTAGCTCCGCCCACTGTTCGGAAACTGCCGTAGACGTTATGCGTGTGATGTAGACGGTGGACAACAACGCTAGAAGATGCACTTATACTAATGCAGAATGACAGAAAGGTGGTGTTTTTGGCTGCAGTAATTGGATATTCAGTGGGACCCCCGTGCACAAATGCCCTAAAGACCCCCAAATATTCAGAAAGTGGTCTAAATCTGTCAACTTTAAACAGGGACATTGGAAAGGAGCGTCCTCTCACTCCATCATCTGTAGATCATTTCACGTCTGAAGATTATCACAGTTATGGGACGTAGACTTACACGACGACTGGATCTTAATCTGACGCTGTTCAACAATATGGGCGTGTAGGAAACCAGCGAGAGGAGTTCAAGAGCCTCCGTGTACGTGGAGGTAAACCAGGTAAGCGCAGTATTTGAGTTGCTAGGCTGTTGTTATGAATACTGTTGGTTATTTATCTAGATACTGTTTACACTCAGGATGAGCTGCTGTTGTGGGTGTGGTTTGACTAAAAGTATCAGGACTAAGTGATATGGGGGTCTATTTCTACATTACAGCTCTTTCAAATTCAAATTCAGAAACATCATCAGAATCTGAAGAAGCAGCTCTGGAACATTCTCAGTCCTGCTGTTGTACCACGACGCTGTTCACTGTTGTCCACCAAAGACCTCACACGGTAGCGTTCAGGAATTTCTGTAGCGAGCTCAGGTTTTTCTGTCAATTTAATTAAAATCCTCTATTTTAAAGCAAATTAAGCAGTGAATTTCATTTTAAGTCATGTTTATATATTTTCAGTATCTAAAACAATGTGGAAATCAGCAGTGGTGTCCATGAGTGGTGCTAAGCCTTCAATAAACTAACTTTTAAAATCAGAGGCACTTATCAGTTCGGCTGATGTTTTAAAGATTAAACAAATAACTGGTTCATTTTTATATTCACAGCAAGTCATACGCTGTGTGTGACCTTTGTTAGATAGAGCGCTTCCTTTGCAGCGCCCTGAGCAGCACTGGTCTGCGGAGGAGTCTTTCTCAGCAGCTAGCACCAAATAATATGGTCCATTGAGGATTCATAACTACAGCAGCATCATAAAACCTGACCTCCTATCAGCTGAGAGGTGTCTGAGGTATTTGAACAGCGAGCGAGTGGTAATAAAAAGAAAGGGCATTTTAACTT
>CM038728.1:27715863-27770863 GCA_021613375.1 Megaleporinus macrocephalus | reverse complement strand
CCACAGCGTCACATGGATGTGATAAATACCAGCATATTCAAGATAACACAAGTACTGAACCAAATCAGGTATTAGAGAATAACTACAAACATTACTGGACTGAAGCTTGGAAAGAGTTATTGTATTTAGATGAACTGTATTAACTCTAATATTAATATTATTCTGAGCAAATCAATGTTTACTGCTCAGCAAACACCTTCTTCAATTAATACATTTAATTTTCTGTATGTGTTCTCAACTTCCGACACCCTGAATCTGCTCACTTGTAGAAGTTTGCCAAGTTCAGGATCAGACTTGTGTGTTTGGTGTTTGTTAAGTGGATTTAAATAAATACGCAGCACGCAATAAAAAAAAATTTGAGATATGAAGTCAGCGAAACATAGAAACGGGCCGAGGGCGTCTCAGGAGACAATGGCTTCCGGAGCACAAACCAGCACTGAGTCGTTCGCTGTTTCTTTTTTTTCTGGCTCATAACAGAAACTGCTGAAAGCCACAGTTTGGTGGTTTTGGATGTTGAAAAAAAAAAAAATGTTTGAAATAATAATCCAGTTTGAAATAAACGCCTAAATGAGAGAGACTTATGCGTTGTTTTAAAGAAAGAAAAAAAAAAACATGAAACTGTAAATCCTCTGAAGAGCCTTTGATGATAAGCTTTGCTCAAGTACAGTTTTTGTCACCTTTTATATCTCCGCTCATTGTGCCGCGCCGCAAAGCAGTTTTATTCGCGTGCTGGAAATTATCTTAAAACTCCAAGACGTTCACGTTTCTGAGTTCTGAGACTTTTCCTTCTGTTTTTTTCCTTTTTTTTTAAACACAGAAAGATACTGGAGCTGAATAGAAGTGTGAATACTAATCGTTTCCGATTCTTTCCAAGCCCTCATTAATAATTAATCAGCAGATGACACTGTTTTCTAATCCACAGACAATGCGAGCGGAGACAATTCAGAGTTCCAGCCTTCAGGTATCAAAAGAGCACACGGAGCGGAACTCCTGCACACCTCCTCTGACTGATGTGACGGGTAACTGGGAAAAAAACAAACCCCAAGCAGCTTTACTTTTTAATCATCATCATCATCTCTGAACTGTGGCAATAAATAGGTGCAGCACGTTCTATAGACAGACCTCACACTTTGTTATCACCTGCACACTTAATTGGAGTCTTCTAATAAAGTCTAATAAAATTATATACACTACCGCTCAAAAGTTTGGGATCACAGTGAAATGTTCTTGTTTTAATGGAGTATCTTCTTCCTTAACACAACAATGGACTGACGGGTCTCTAAAGAAAGTTGTTTCTTTCTGGTCATTGTGAGTCGGTCAGCAAGCCATCAACTGCTGATCTTCAGATACTAAACTAACCTAGAATGTTGTTCCCTTTTATACTCACTTATTAGTAGAATGTTTTTCAGCTGTGCATCACAATTGAGCAAGAGTGTCCTAACAACCAATTAGTCCAATAACATCCTTAACTTGGATTGGCGGCCGTACCAGGAGATTTAGACAGAGGACTGAGAATTACTGATAGAACTATATGCAAAATAAGCCTCTATACAAAAATAGACTTTAATACAAACATTTTTATTCTTTAAAAATCATCTGATACACTTACATTAATTGTGAAATGGACAATATTGTTTGTGAGTTGCATGAAAATTGCATAAAATGAATATAAATAGCATGAAATGAAATTCTAAAGTGATCCTAAACTTTTGAGCGATAGTGTATATTTATATATATATATATATATATATATATATATATATATATATATATATATATATATATATATATATATATATATATATATATGGACCTAAACTTAGAAAGAGTCAGAATCATTTACAGTGCTGGTGATAGGAACCGGACGTCCACCTCTAAAAGTTCCCTCACAGTGCATTGTAAAAAACTATATATATATATATATATATATATATATATATATATATATATATATATATATATATATATATATATATATAGTACAAAGTATGCCTTTAATTAGATTTTTTTGAAATTTCAGCCTAAAATTCTCTGTTCTAGGGAAACTTAGAGAGTCAGAATCATTTACAGTGCTGGTGATAGGAACCAGACATCCACCTCTAAAAGCTCCCTCAAGTTATTAGACTATATTTAAAGACTTTACAATTTTTTTGGGTTTTATATATATATATATATATATATATATATATATATATATATATCACATCACATTCTAAGTTTCCCTAGAACAGAGGATTTTTCCCCCCATCTTAACCAATTATTTAGGCTGAAATTTAAAAAAATCTGTGAAATTCCCCTTTTAAAGGCATACACTGCACTTTAAACCACACTGTGCAAAAGCTAGAAGCATCTAAAACATGATTTGCTTACAGGTATGACTCAATACAAGATTATTTGTACAACAATAAAACTGCTGAACATGCTATTTGTGCCCCTAATTTGTAATCTGTTGCGCTGCATACATCAATATCGAGCACCGTAGTCACTCAATGAGGGCAATAAATAGGTGCAGCACGTTCTATAGACAGAGCCACACTTTGTTATCACCTGCACACTTAATTGGATCCAGTACATGTGTTTCTAGGAACAATCTAGACCTAACCCTGTATGGAATGTGGTGAAATCTTGACATTATAACAAAACAGCATCTATTTTTACTGAATGCTTCATTTGGGGGGGCTTATTACTAACCAAGTTAATTACTTATTACTAAGAGTGTGTGTGGAAATTTCATCTCTGATCCACAATCAGCTAATAAAACAGAAATGTTCCATTAAAGATTCTTCAGAAAGGTTTCTCTGAAACCTGAAACCGAGAAAAAGATTTTTAACGAGGTAAACTCCTTCCTTATGATACTTTCTACTAGGCTGGGCATTACAGCATATACACCCACTGGCCACTTTATTAGGTACACCTCTTTGTATCTAGACACATAATCAATTTTATCAGCTTCACTAACAGACTGTAGCTCATCTGAGTGTCTGTATACTTAATTTCCCTGTTCTTTAAAAGTCGGGACCCCCATAGAGCAGGTACTATTCGGGTGGTGGGTCATTCTCGGCACTGTAGTGACACTGACATGGTGGTGCTGGGTTAGTGTGTGCTGTGCTGGTGTGAGTGGATCAGACACAGCAGTGTTGCTGGGGTTTTTAAACACCTCAGTGTCACTGCTGGACTGAGAATAGTCCATTTAAAGGATTATTTATAAATCAGCATATTAGTTTCATTGTTAAGGACTGCAACAACAGTATAGATCAATTATACACACATACATACATACATATATATATATATATATATACTATTGTTGCGGTCCTTAACGATGAAGTTACTATGCCTAATAAATTTTTAAAGTCTTCTAATAAAGTGTTTAATAAAGTGCTTTTAGAGGTAGACGTCTGGTTCCTATCACCAGCCCTGTGAACGATTCTGACTCTCTAAGTTTCACTAGAACAGAGGATTTCACACCAATCCACACTGAATACTGCTTTTTCTACATGTTAACCAATTATTTAGGCTGAAATTTCTAAAAATCCTTTTAAAGGCATACACTGTACTTAAAAGGCACACCGTACAAAGGCTATAAATGACTAAAACATATTTTGCTTATATATATATATATCACCAACACTGTGAACGATTCTGACTCTAAGTATTTTTATTAAGATTTTTTTTTATATCTTAACCAATTATTTTAAAATTATCTGTGGAATTCCCCTTTAAAGGCACACACTGTGCTCAAAAGCTACCCCATGCAAGGGCTAGAAGCGACTAAAACATGATTTGCTTACAGGTATGACTCAATACAAGATTATTTGTACAACAATAAAACTGCTGAACGTGCTATTTAGCCCCTAATTTGTAATCTGTTGCGCCGCATACATCAATATCGAGCACCGTAGTCACTCACTGAGGGCATTCACTAGCCTACAATCAACGGCAACACTCCGCAGCGTAACAGGACTGCTATAACACAGGCATTGTCTTCAGATAAATAGCACACACGGACTATTCTTATGGCTTTATTCCACTATTGTCTGAACTGCGTCCTGGTAGGTCTCTAAAGTAGCCGTTTCCAGTAAAGCAGAGGGCATTCATCTTTACACGGCAGCGCAGGCCTGTGTCGTACACAGTAGCTGGGACGTGTGGAATAACTGTGGCAAAGCAGACAAAGGACAACTTTGCTGTTACCCAGGTGAGACATGCCACACTGACCTGTGGACAAGACAGGGGGGCAGCAAGACCACACCGCTCTCTCAGAGGCCTTACAGTAAGTTGAAAGTAAGTCACAACGATAGAACACATATACAGCTGACAGATTTATTTATTATATACCCTGCATTACAGAGTATTCTCAGCTTAGCTGCTGTATCCTTAACAGAGAATAACACTGACCTTATGTGTAATTCAGTCACGTAAAGGTAAACAAAGTCATTTAGAGAGATTCAGAGTGAAATGCTCATTTTTGGTTGCTGACTAAAACAGTGGTGTTGATGGGAACCAGACGTCCCAATATCTACAACACAGATTTCGCCGTTTTCAAGATTCAAGAGTTTTATTTTCATGTGCACAGCAGAACAGACAGTTACACTGTACAATGAAATTCTTACTTTGCTGTTCCTACATTCACTAATAGATAAGATAACAAAAAAAGAAATAATAAAAAATATACAAAATATACAAAGTAAAATAATTTATCTACTAAATTAAAATTATCTACTATCCACAACCACCAGTGAACCTAGACACCTTCTAAGCTTTTATATGGTAAAATAGTGATAAGCCCTATAATTTGGGGATTATTTTGCTGTACAACCCACTGCACGCCCATTCGCCATGCATACAATGGAGAATGTGTTGTAGACCAAAACTGCCTCCCAAAACTAACATGTAACACAGTGTATTAGGTACTAAGTAGCATACTCATATCTTAATGCTTTAGTTTATAGAAGTTTTTAAAGGCTTCAAACCCACTGTGACCAATTCTGACTTCTAAGCACATAAAGCCCCTCTGAATGACATCATAACATTTAATTGTAACAACTTAATTAGGCCAAATTTTTAAAAAAGCATGAGTGAAACAAGATTTTAAAGACTTTTACAGCACAATTTTGCTGTGAAGATACACTAACAGAGAGGATCTGTACACAACCTGTAGTCTAGTTCGACACAGCAATACAGTAATACACATATTTACATATACGTGGCTAGCACATCCCAAATTTTTCAACATTAACAGTTTAATATAACAATATAGTCATTATGGCTTATAAAAGAACCCTTTTTAAACCCTAGTATCTATACTTCTACCTGAGTAGTGAATGTGAATACTTCTGACACCCTTGCCTTTAACGTTGCTTGTTAGGTGTGATGAAGATCCTCCAACCAGCTCTGAATATGATCAAATCATAATCCACTCACAATGAGTCCTGGTTGTGTTTACACCTGGCCTTTGCACTCAAGTCAATATTCAAAGAGGGAGCTGCCCTGAGTGAGTACCTGGAGTTTGGAGGCTGTAGGTTTAAAGAAACCATAGTGTTTGGATGTGCTTGAAAATGAATGGGACTCTATGGAGGTGCAAAAAGAAGAATGGAATAAAACAACAAACAGACGAGCGAGGCTCAAGCCAACACTGTGGTGGTGGTCGGGGGTCCGCCCTGAGTCAGGGTATGCAAAACGATGTCTGTCATTAACATTTCAATATAACAACATAGTCATTATGGCTTTTAGAAGAATGGATAGTGAGCTAGTGCACTACTTCTACAGAAGTATTTTCAAACCCTATACTTCTAGTGAATGTGAATACTTTTGACACCTTTGCCGTTAACTTTCCTTGTTACGTGTGATGAAGATCCTCCAACCAGCTCTGAAGTAGGGCTGTGTATTGGCAAGAACTGGGCGATACAATACGTACTGTGATCCAGCAGTCACGATATATTGCGATACTGCAAGCGAAGTGATATACTCTGATTTTTTCAAATCCTACTATTAAAACACACCACTATATGAACAGGTTTGCCAATGCTTACCATAGTATTGCGCCCTTGTGCTGCTTGTTAACGTTGGAGTGGAGCTGAAAATGGATTACATCACTGCCATCTAGTGGTCAGAGGCTTAAACACAACACACAATGATTCACTGTCTGCCAGGAATCTGTGTTTTTGAGAATCAATACGGTATCACCAAATATAATATCCCGATATTCGATATTTACGATATTTTCTTACACCCCTACTCTGAAGGTGGTATGAGTAATCAAATCATAATCATGATAGTTGTGTTTACACCTGGCCTTTACACTCAAGACTATTGTCTTTAAAAAATATTCAAAGACACGTGAAACCGAATCACCAAAAGTGGGTGTTTAAACAGCCCATACGTTTAACCTGAAGTTTACACTGTGTGTATTAAACAAATCAAACACACAAGCAGTGCTTATCCACATGAATAGCATCGTATGTCAAACTGGCATTTAAAAAGTACAAACACAAACGCACCTATATAAAGATCTATCTATTTAAATAACACATACAACTGCTACATTGACTGTAAGAGATGATTAAACATGAGTCATGCGTATATTCTCATATTAAGTGTGACAATGTTCACATATGGCGCTAGTGCCACAAAATGGAAATAATCCAACCCCCCAATGGAACGTTCATCAAGTGCATCTCTACTTTCAAGACAGGCCAACGCTTGTGATGTCAAAGTCAATTCCTCATCTGACTAGGAATAGGAAAGAAACAGAGCCTGCTCCGCTCAAAGCGTCCTATTTTGGAAATCAGACAGTGTGTGCTCATTGCCATTTGGGTCATGTGATAATCAGGAATACCACGCTATATTGAATTAGAGTGTACAGCAAGACGACTGCATCACATCAGCTTAGCTTCCTCACAGACATCAGCAGCAGGTTCAACAGCGAGGAACGAATATCAGAAAGCACTGTAGGTGTTAAAAGTCACTACAACCACACAAGGTGGCACTGCCCTGAGGTCAGAACTTTTTGGAAACAGGTATCTTCAACTTTAAGTGACATTCCTGAAAGTAGAATTCCGCATTCACCAGAATTACTTTTACTTAATGATGATTCTTCTCTAGACCTGTCATTGCAACAAAAGCCTATTTTATGGGCTGCCAAGAAAACCCTGGCCTTGAGATGGCAACCACCACATTCTGTAGAGTGGCGGAGGTGCGCTAGCTCCTTACTAGATATTGTTCTCATGGAAAGATCTGTTGCTCACATGCACAGCCTTAAAACAATTCAGGCGTGGGATACGGCATACAGTGTAGTTAAAGAAAAAGTGCACACTGCATTGATTTTGTCTGTTTTTCTGTATTTTATATCTTTTTTTATGTAATATGTATGCACATTAATACATATACACACGTGTAGATAGTTGTGTGATGTAATGCACATGGAGAGAGATCCGAGATCGGTTGTAGGGGGGGTAATCATGTCGCCTTAGGGAGGGTTCAAGTTATAGTTTGTGTATGTGTACTTAATTTTATTTATTTATTTATTTATTTATTTATTATTATTTATTTATTTATTTTTGAAGAAAAGGAATTGTATGAATGGTGCATAAGGTGTATACCTGTATGCTCTCAATAAAGAATTGATCACAAAAACAAACAAACAAGGTGGCAGAAAAGACCACCAAAGATCTGGAAACAGCAATTCTTTCATCCATACCTTCTGTAAATGACAGAACAGGGCGTGGCTAAACCAGGAATGAATGTGAGGCGCTGGAACTTTTACTAGAGATGGAAAGATCGATCGGCTATGTATCAGTATTAGAATATGCGATCAGTGACCGGCCGAGATTTCTCCAATTTAGCCAATCCCGAGAGCCGATCGATGGCATTAAACAAATGAGCCTAATTCCTGTATTTACAGCTAGCTTTTCACTGAAACCCCCTCCGTGAAAGCCCCTCCGGCCAGGTATAAACAGTACAGCAGCAATAATTCTAGATCTACATCTAATGACTGCAGTTTTTACTGCATTTATTTAATTAGTTTAGTTTTAAATTAAGGGTCTAAATGTTATGATTGTGGTATTGGTGATATTTGTTTGATTTACTTTGTTTATTTACAGCATATCTTTGTTAAAAATATTATACTGTTTCACATGAGCTCATTAACAATGGTAATAAACCAGTTTCGACCATGTTTCATGATTTGCTTGCGCTAATAACTACATGTAGCCCTGCCGTAGCATATAGCCCGGCCCTCGATCGGTATCAGCTATCGACCGATCGCGCTGAAAGGTGATCGGCGATCAGAATCGGCTTCAAAACTACTGATCGGTCCATCTTTAACTTTTACTATTCATTTACTGGCTACAACAGATTTCAGAGTGATTGTATTAATAACTAGGACCGCCATGCAGCTTAAGCAGTGCCAGGAACTGGGGATGAATAAACGACAAGTAGAGGAGAGCAGGCCAGTGTGTTTGGGGAGCTGCCCTGAGTGAGTACCTACAGTTTGGAGGCTGTAGATTTAAAGAAACCATAGTGTTTGGGTGTGCTCAAAAAAGAATGGGACTCTACGGAGGGGCAAAAAGAAGGATGGAATAAAACAACAAACAGACGAGTGCGGCTCAAACCAACACTGCAGTCGTGGTCGGGGGTCCGCCCTGAGTCAGTGTATGCGAAGCGGTGTCTGCCGGTGGAGCAGAAGTTCAGTAGATTGGCGTGCACTTTTCCATCCCATTCATTCTCTATAAGGGAAATCTGGAATCAATGCATCCGATCAAAAAAGCTGTATATAAGCGTGAATCACACAATCATTCGGACAATGTGGAGGTGGGGTGTTGATATTTCGGAAAACTGCAGCTATGCGGTGAGGATCTGGCAGAAAGCAAAAAACTAATAACACTAAAATTGCAATTTATGCAACCATAAATATTCATACATGAAATTTAGATGTTCATGCTTATCGGCTCACTAATGTGATTGAAGGGTTGAATGTTGATGCTCAGCCCAGATGAAGACCTTATATCCATCGATCAAAACACGCTTCATTCATCTGACCACTTAAAGGACGGGCTTACATCACAAACTGCGTGCAGCGCATTCACAGAAGCTCCCTGCAGACACTTCTACCGCGCCATTCACTAACCCACTGAACGTGTGTTCTTTAGATAGCAAACAAAGAGAAACAAGGGCTGAGCTTTGTTATTTCACATAAGACGGGCTTTGAGGAGGCATAATGCGCGATTGTTGTCTTTTCAAATGCGCACATTAGACAATAGATGCACTTTCGAATGATGTGCTGTAGTAGTTTCTCTCCAGACGCGTCTGAGATGTTACAGGAATATCAGTTCCTTTCAGATTATTTGCTATACTACAGTTCTCCACCTGTCTTAAAGGGCCCATGTCTAGGAACACAGGACGGTTCTCACCTTTCAAAGACTACTGTATGCTCTCCAGTCCACGTATAGAAACTGAGCTGCAAAAAACTGCCTGTTTTGAATTTTCGTGATGTCACAAAAACCAGCACATTTACATGTCTTCCTATTCATCCTACAGCAGTGTAGCTTCACCCATTAACGCTGTAGATGACTGAGCAGTAATTCAGCCCGAAACTGCTTTCTGAATGAGTCACAGGACAGGGCGGCCAATGAGAACAGAGGTCATTTACATAACTTAAAGTCTTATAGGCACAGTACAGTACAGCTTGTTTGATTCTAAAGAGAAGCAGCAAAAATGGCTATAGGACAAGGAATTATGGGCTGTTTCTGTTTTGTTTTTGATGTATGAAATAAAGTGAAGCTCATAAGTGGAGCTGAGGTAGTATTGTAGTAAATGGGCCCTTTAAGAAACACCTGTCAGTAGTAGTAGTAGTAGTAGTAGTAGTAGTAGTAGTAGTAGTAGTAGTGTTTAGCCTGTAAATCTTTAAAGGGCACATATCATGGAAAACCAAATATGTCCTGCTTTTTGAAAGAAGAGTTTGATATAGTAGGGGTGTTCGATATTGAAAAAAAGTAATATCTCAATATTTTCTGTAATTTTGTTGATAAAGTCAATAAAACATATTTTCTTTAAAAATACGTGCGTAAAAGTCTTACATTGTACTATATTTTTCAGCGAATGGCTCCGCTAAAGTTTGCTGAGTGTGTGTTTTACCTTGCATAGTGTACCTTGTATAGTGTGTGTGTGTATATATATATATATATATATATATATATATATATATATATATATATATATATATATATATATATATAGCGTTCAGATTGTGTGAAGAAATTCTAGTAAATGGACCAACAAAACCATCAAGACCAGCATAACAGCTAACAGCTTTTTCCCCAGAGCTGCTACTCCCATTAACCACAGTGGTCACCGTGCACTTCAAACTCAAACTCATACTTGAACTGAATTACTATATTACAGGAACTCTTTAGTAACATAGAACTTATTCTCACAGCTGTACAGATTCTGTAGATACTGGCTCTAATAATATATGTCTATTCACTTATGTCTAGAATACCCTACACACGTATAAGCACAGATTCACATATGTCTGTTCACACTCATTAGCACCTTTACTGGCTCTTCATTACTCTTATTATTATTATTATTCATTATATCTTCTCCCTTTCTCTTAGTGTAATACTGTTCTTGTTACATGTCATAGACATGTGCCTCACCAAGACAAACTCCTTGTACGTGTGACATACCTGCCGAAATTAACGATTCTGATATGCTCCGAAATAGCTTGGATAAAATTCTGGTTCCACTGACTTACATTAATAGTTAAGAAGGTTTTTGGCCTCTCCTGTAAAGTTACTATTTAACTATATATATATATATATATATATATATATATATATATATATATATATATATATATATATATATATATATATATATATATATTTATTTTTTTTTTTTTCCTCAAACAGCGACGTTACACAGTCTTAAAGACACAGTCCCATATTATATGGAGGAACTGGTCCCTTAAGGATCCTGTAAAACATAATTCTGTCTATTTTACTACATAAAAACAATTATGGATTTAATATGGATTAAAGGGATGATAAACAAAGCCCAAGAAAAATGCATGCTATGGGCCCTTGAAGGGAAGGCAGTGAGTGCAGTGGAGCCAAACTGCAAGTTAAAATAAAACATAATAAATTAATATGAACACTGGGGGAAATAAAAAATATATATATTTATATAGAACTCAAACAAGAGAAACAAGAGAAACAATACACAATTTACACAATTCACTACAAGAGATTTATGCTGGCAAGGCCTTAAGACTCTGGCATGAGAAAAAAATAATAATAATAATAATAAATCTACACCAACGACTGGGCTGCAGCAACCAGTAATAAGTATTACATTCGGGGTAGTTTTACCAGAACACGAGTCACCACGAAGCCTAAGAGAAAGCCTGTGTCGCTAATGATGCTGTGAGCGATCACTGTATAACCAACACCATGTTGTAAAACGTCAAAGTTGACAAAAAGGCTGCTTTCAATCTCAACATATTTACAGCCCCATGTTCACCAGCAGTCCCAGATGGATGTCTGAGGCTCCAAATGCGTTCTCCAGGCCAAGCTGTAACGCCTAACACCATGGGGGGAGGTAAGGACCCCCCCCACCCCTCCCAAAACCCACCCACCACCCCACAACATGAACCTGCACAGTCTCCTTCTGGCTCCTCATTAACCTCAAAATCTAAAACACCTTCAGCAGCATCTGGAATCTATTAGGTTTACCAGCAGCAATCAAACCGCACCAACGAAAGACACCTCATTGCAGCAGCACGTGAACAGAGCGAACGAGACTGAGTCTCATTAAACAAACAACAAAAAAAAAAATCGTAAAGGAAGTACCTGACGCGCTGAACTGGCTGCTTCCTAGCGTGGTCGGCCTGTTTTTCCCGCTGCTCACCGGTGGAGAAAACATCTAGAGGAACAGAGACCAGTTATTTTGTGAAGATTTCACAGCCGTGGGATTGTATTCATAACTGCTTCAGCACTTAACATAGAATAATATAAGTAAACTAGTACACACGAGTTTGGGCAGCCCTGGTCAAGTGACGTGTTTTGTTATATTTCAGTGCACCATTACTGTTTAGGACCTGAACTGAACACACTGGGGGGAAAATGTAAATAGAAAACAGGGCATGTGTGGAAGCCCCCTGTACACAATGTGTTAAACTTACACCATGTGTGCCACAAACTAACAGAAATGCTGCACTAAAATCAATTAATTAATTTAAAATGGAATATTAATGGAATATCTCATCAGGTTAGTCCACTTATTCACACATAGGAAATAATACAAAAGTGTCACTTGACTGAAGACATTCAAACTTTTGTATGACGTGTACAACATTTAATATAAATACATATACAGCTGCTGTCTGTGCAAAATCTTGCATTGTATCCTAAATGATACATTAACAGAAGTCATTTTGGACTATTTCTTTTGCCACCTTTGCCATGATTTAATGATTTACACACAATGCAAAGGGCATTTTTTAAATTATACACAAATCTGAAAAATAAATATGTAAATATAAGGTTTTGTTGTACCACATAAAAAGCTGATGCTGTGTTTTGATGAAATACACACATGCATATATATATATATATATATATATATATATATATATATATATATATATATATATATATATATATATATATATATATATGCACACATACATCTGTATACAAACATATGTGTACATATATGTATTCACATACACGCACAAGTCACAAGTTACACATACATTTAATTTACATATTTAAAGCTATATGGTTTGAATCATAAACCTGCCCAGGGACAGCAGATGGTTTTAATCTGGCTTATAAACAATGTGGAATAAAGGTAATTACAGTATATATGGATATATAGACGTGAATAAAGCAGAGCAAAGTGAAATAATAATAATAATAATAATAATAATAATAATAATAATAATAAGCCTTCGTGTGCTCCACCACTTTAGTAAGGTTACCTCACCAGCTCAGTGTGATCGACGCCTCAATTGTTAGATCATAAGTAAATAATAAAGCATGCTGCAGGAAAACTTGGAGATCCTTATTTCCAAATCAAGGACATGGCACCGAGGCAGACTACTGGCTCGCTCCTGTGCTGAATGATCGGTGATAAATGAGACAATCCCGGCGAGAAATCAGATAAGGGAGTGATGATAAAATAACCCAAGTGTCTTACCGCACTAAAATCCAGTAAGTCACTCAACTCCTTATCAGTTCCAATAGCGGCGATCCGCTGCTGGGGGTTCATCCTTTCGGCCTTTTACTAAACCTACAAAAGCACACATACAGACTCTAATGGGACTGGGTGGCTGTGAGCTGCCAAACTAACCACACTCACTCACAGGCTCATGTGGTCACCTTCACCATTACAAAACACACACCGCTCCCCTTATGGGCTCTTTAACTCCCATCCCAACTTCCTCCCCTTCTCTCTCTCTCTCTCTCTTTCTCCCAGCATTAACAACAAGCCCTCTCTCCTCTCATCGGGGGCTGATGTGTGTGTTTTTTTGCTCTTGCTGCTGCTGTTGTTGTTGTTTTATCCTCTAATGCTGGAAATCATGAATGAGCTCCATGGACGTAACGTTATAGCTGCCCTCTTATCACAACTACTGTACATTTGGACGCAGCCGGGCTAAATAATCCGGGCTCATTCGAACAGAAACGACTCATATTCAATAACACAAGTCGAAAATAAATTTTAAAAAGTCACAAAGCCAAAGAAATCACAGAGCAGAGAGGAGGAGGAGGAGGAGGAAGGCGAGGAAAAAGCTTCGTGTATGAAAGCCTGTGGTGTGACACATGGGCATGCAGCATCTGTACATAGATTAGTTTTAAACATACACGATATATCCAACATTAAGCCTGCTGTAATGTCATAAAAAAAAATAATAATACTAATAATAATAAACGAGGCAACAATATCTGGGTACAACGTTCGTCTCCGTTAGCAACCTAGCTAGCTGACTGTAGGGGAGTAGTGCAGTAGCGGTTAGTTTGCAAACACGTTGGTCTCCATTTAAAACAATTACTCAGCAAGCCTTCTTATCGTGTCTGGACGTCCAATAACCAGCGAGGAGACGAGAAAAAATTCATATCCACGTTCAGCCTAAGTGAGATATTTAAAAAAAGTAGAGAAAAAGCCCGAGGAGGTGCTGGCGTTTCGGTGTCGCTTGGCAGCTCCGGTCTTTTCTCGTATCCCAACTTCTCTGAGAGGAAAAAACCCTCCAACAATCTGCAATATTTTACCTCTTTCTCGTGTTTAAAATCCGACTAGGGCGATCGGGCGTGGCAGCGGCGGCGTGGCTCTCCTCGGTTCACCTCCACAGGACAGCCAAATCGATGTGTGAGTGATTATATTTAATATTTCTCTCCTCCTTGTTTGCAAATATCCACTTAATATGTAACTTGCGAGTTTCCCTTAGGCGGACATTTTTGCTTGGCGATGGCCGAAGCACGACGGCGATGACGTTTTAGGAGTGTATCCTTCCGCCGGCCGGCCAGCACTGCGCTGAGCTGCTGACTGAGTTTGTGGTGGGAGACAAAAACTAAAGAAAGAAAGAAAGAAAAGAAAGAAAGATAGAAAGGAAAAGAGCTTCACCACGACCTTGATAGCCTCTGAAGCCTCTTCTTCCTCTGTTCAACTGTACGCAGACTCGTCTTTTGGAAACCAGAGTACATTAAGAATAAGTCTATCCTAATATTACCTTAAAAGCTCGTGCTTTAGGATGTTTAGGTGTCTGTTTTAATACCCCTCTAAACACGTTGCCCCAAATTTCAACACGATTTAAGAAATAAAACGTTTGTTTGTTTTGTTTTGGGTTGTCGCTTTGTTTGTTTGTTTGTTTTGTTTAAAGGAAAGTGGCCCAAAGTAGAAATAAAGTCTATCTCTTGATGAAAAAGCCCTCTTTCAGTAAGAAAGCACATCTTATTTTATGCTCAGAAATAATAATCAGAAGGAAAAAAGTGACAAAAGGCGAACTTGAGTGGGTGTCGACTCAAACGGGGACTATTTTTTTCCTCCGCAGGGTCATGAATGAAAAGGGGGGAGAAAGAAAAGAGCTACGGCTCCTTCAGTCTGCAACTAACTTTTATATTTTAATAATAATATTTATAATAATGATAAAAGTAATTGTACGTATTGAGCAGCTTTATTGACTGCACTTGTTTTGGTTTTTTTTTTTTGTGGAAGAGTCTCTTGTTCCAGTTTTCACAACATGACCATGAACTTGAGGCTGCTTTGATGTGCAAACCTGATAATAGGTTTTCCTAAACAAACAAACAAACAAAAAAAACAGATTTTACTTAGAAATAGGCTTCCTGTATGTAAAATACATATATTTTTATAATATATTTGCATTTATATTTATTTATATAATTACCCTCCTCCCCACCCAACTCCACCAGTACCACCACCCAGCGTCCCTTCATGTCAAAGACTGGTGAACACCTCAGAAGTATACTTGTTAATTACTAGACTGGTGTTGTTTGTAAAATCATCACAACACTTTATTTCCACTCTGACACTCGTCCAGCTCCTCAGACCCCCTCAGCTATATTTCAATAGCTTTGTTTATTTGTTTACTTATTTCTTTTCTCTCTAACAGTGCCCAAAATCCTTCCCCTGCTCTCCTCCTGGAGCGAAAGAGCAAAGCATTTCATGACCATGACCAGCACAATGGAAGGTACTTTCCCTGAATCTGTCAGAAAACTCAGAGTGCCACCTGTTGGACGAAATGACCCCAGATGTCAGATGCTGTCTGTGCAGCTGCAGACTGTGTTGACAGGCAGTGTTGTTCTTTGTTTTGACCTCTTTATTAAAAAAAAATTCATAATAATATTAATAATAATTATTATTATTATTATTATAACTGTATTATTGTTGTTGTTGTTGTGCTGTTGGTCAATTGTGCTGTAGTTGTTTGTTGTTTACCTGTTTACTGTGGAGTGCCTCCATCTGAGATCTGAAATCCAAATAGGAGACCTTGTGCTTACACAAGTGTCAGAAAGTACTAATTTCTAATAATTAGAGATCATTAAGATATATAATTCACTGTTCCTCGCTCAGTGGACGAGCAAACATTTGACGTATTGATAATTGATTGTAAAGAAAATGTACACTATAAACATAAATATATAAATGAATAATAATAAATATATAAATAATAAAAGTGAAAATGTTGTATGTTATATTTCTGAAGCATAACAGAAATGATTGAATGTGATGTGATGATGTAATGTTTTTATTTTGTTATTTAAGATGGTGAAGCTACAATAGAGCACCTGGTTTATTTTTTAATTATTTTTCGCAATTATTTTTAATTGCAAAAATTTTTTCATTTAAAAAGGAGGGACAAGAAAATGTGCATTAAATTACATGGAAACATTGATAATTTGTCATTATTAAAGAGACAAAACATGTTTTAATAACCACTGGACATGAGGTATGATCTAAATGAGGATTTTCTGTTTATTATAACAGTGTTTGTTTGAACACGCCATGATGAATGTAACAATATAATTTAAAAACAGCTTCGAAAAACCTTAAAACAGCTTAGAAAAAATGATGGTTCCATTGACTTACATTGAAAGTAAGTATGATTGGTCTCTCCTGTAAAGTTGCAATTTTAGAGATGCTTGTTTTTCATTGGACAGCGACGATATATATATATATATATATATATATATATATATATATATATATATATATATATATATATATATATATATATATATAGGCTTTTAAACAGTTCGAAATCATTGAACCCCCACTGCAGTAAGGTGTTTTAGCAAGTTTGACATGTATTTTTTGTATATTGTTTACAATCAGATCAAATAAGGACTTATATAATAGACAAATACAACTTAAATTATAATTATTAACTTATTGTAATATTGTATTTGTGGAGACTTACCAAATGGACTTTTATTAATGGAATGTTATTATCATCTCATACAACTCTCTCTCTCTACAGACAGTTGATCACCCCCCATCCAGTACCCCACATCTGATACCAATCACCCCCCAAGGTGGCAACATATCAACCCCTCTTAATGTTGACATCCCCCCCCCGTTTTAAGCACCTGTAGATGTGAACAGAACCATAACGAGCAGCAATTAAGTAGGTTTAAAAGGACTGAGACCCTCACTCAGCTCCTTCTAGATATTTAATGGTGTCTTTGCAACATGGTGAAGTCCAGCGAATGGTCAAATAAATCAAGAGAGGAGATCATTTCAATTCATAAGCAAGGATATGGATATAAAAAGATATTAAAGTTATTAAACATTTCAAGAGACACGCTTGGAGACACATTTGTTGGTGTATTAGAAAAATTATTGTTGTAATTAAGTTGCATTTGTCTATTATACAAGTCCTTATTTGATCTGAGTGTAAACAAGATACAAAACTAAATGTCAAACTTGCTCAAACTCTTCACTGTGGAATCAACTGTACAATATATCGTCGCTGTCCAATGAAAAATTTATATATATCTCATGTTTTGTTGATTTTGAGTTTTCTACATTATTTAAACACACCAATGGTCGTTTACGTTGTGTGAAATTTTTATAATGAATGGACCAATAGAAGTGCTCCAAAATAGCTTGGGAAAGATTCTGGTTCCATTGACTTACACTGAAAGTAAAGAAAGTTTTTGGTCTCTCCTGTAAAGTTGCAATTTTGGGGATACTTGTTTTTCATTGGACAGCTCAATATATATGATGTCCTTATAAAGAGTCCTTATTTGAGCCTCGCCCCAATAATTTCAATGTATGTATGTCCTGACATGGACATGTGTTCATTTGTGCAAACAACAAATAAACTTGAAACTTGAAATAAGACAGTCTAAAGCTTTACTCCTGAGTGAGGTCACACATGGAGATATTCAGGTCACTGTTCCTCGCTCAGTGGACGAGCAACCTTCTGATGCAGCAAAAAATAAATAAATGAAATGGATAAATAAATACAGGGGTTTGTTTGGTTTGTACAACATATTTGGATGCTGTTGGACATGTACACCATATTAAGGCCTTAACAATCTGTCTAAGCAGGCAGGGGTCACTCCGTCTACTCGCCCTTGTTGTTTCTCCTCAGGGGAATCACTGACACGGTCTTATGGTCTGTTAATTTACTGTATCAGCACTAGTTATGTTTACTCAATGAACCTTTCCTTTGGGAGAAGGGAAGCGCTATCTTCGCAGCAGCTTGTCGTGGAACCCATGCAATCTGATGCAACAGCTTAAAACATTCATAGCAATAACAATAATAATAATAATAATAATAATAATAATAGTAATTATTATAGTAAATAGTAACTTTTGGTTTGTTGGGCTCGAACTGAGCTTTAACTGCTCCACCTGCTATATAAGAATGATTACAAGACTATATTGCTGGTTGGAAACTTCAAGGCTAAACAGCAAAAGAATGGTGATAGAAAAGAACTATGGAGTGAAATACAGGGGGTCCTAGAGGGCCCTCCTTATTTACCTCTTGGACCCCGCTGAATATCTCAACATTAAAATTCTGGGGGGTGTCTGTAAACATGCTTATCATGATGTTATGCCGTCATTGTTTAGCTGCTCTCCACCCACAGTCTGTCTTTAGTGCTCCTCACTAACTATCCTCAGGGTGGCGCTGTAGTGAATCAGTTCACCCAGTTGGCCCTTCATAGCTTAGCAACTGGAACTATGAGTGAGATACCTTTACAAAATACTGTTGTGTCTGTTAATGTTTGGAACATAGTTGGATTAGCGATGGGACCACCACCCCACTCAACCCACCTCCCAAAAACACACACACTGGGTACACTGGTACACCAGTAAAGCAAAGCTGGTCACCAGAATGAAAAGAATTTGCATTACTTGCATAGCTAACTACTTACCCTGCCACCATAAATCAGCCGAATCAGCACATGTTGAGTTTTGGATGCCGATCAACCAGTACGACCAGTATGACCAGTATGACCAGTACATGTACATGATCAGATAAACCAGCTCAGATCAGCATGGAGCTCATGGTAGTCTGCGCTGGTGTTTATCACAAGGTAGCTCGCTGAAGCTAACCTAGCCAAAGGCGAGTACCTGCTTCTTCCCTGTTTAAAAACCAGCATAGTCCAGCATGGCAGATCACCAGTAAAACCAGTATATGCTGTGTTTTGGATGCTGGTACGCTGGTAAGCAGCAGTGAAAGTTAGAATGCTGGTCACCAGTATAACCAGTATATGATGTGTTTCTCATGTTAGTAAGCAGCAGTGAAAGTTAGAATGCTGGTCACCAGTATAACCAGTATTTGATGTGTTTCTCATGTTAGTAAGCAACAGTGAAAGTTAGAATGCTGGTCACCAGTACAACCAGTATATGATGTGTTTCTCATGTTAGTAAGCAGCAGTGAAAGTTAGAATGCTGGTCACCAGTATAACCAGTATATGATGTGTTTCTCATGTTAGTAAGCAGCAGTGAAAGTTAGAATGCTGGTCACCAGTATAACCAGTATATGATGTGTTTCTCATGTTAGTAAGCAGCAGGGAAATTGAGTATGCTGGTCACCAGTATAACCAGTATTTGATGTGTTTCTCATGTTAGTAAGCAGCAATGAGAGTTAGAATGCTGGTCACCAGTATAACCAGTATATGATGTGTTTCTCATGTTAGTAAGCAGCAGTGAAAGTTAGTATGCTGCTTACCAGTAAAACCAGTATATGACGTGTTTCTGATGCTGGTACGCTCGTGAGCAGCAGTGGAAGTTAGTATGTTGCTCACCAATGAAACCAGTATATGATGTGTTTCTCATGTTAGTAAGCAGCAGTGAAAGTTAGTATGCTGCTTACCAGTAAAACCAGTATATGATGTGTTTCTGATGCTGGTACGCTTGTAAGCAGCAGTGAAAGTTAGTATGTTGCTTACCAGTAAAACCAGTATGTGTTGTGACTCTGATGCTGGTACGCTGGTAAGCAGCTACAAAAAAGTTAGTATGCTGGTCACCAATGAAACCAGTATATGATGTGTATCTGAGGCTGGTACGCTCGTGAGCAGCAGTGAAAGTTAGAATGCTGGTCCCCAGTAAAACCAGTATGTGTTGTGACTCTGATGCTGGTATTGTGGTCAGTGGTATTAAAACGCTGGATATCTTGGTAAGTAAAATGATGATTGTCTATTATCTATAACAGGTCTGTTCTCATCTTCAGATTGTTGTTGCATTGTTATTAAATTAATTGTATTTATTTATTTTTACATTGTTTAATTGCAATAAATGAATCATATAAAAATCATATTTCTTCTAAAAAGAAAAAAATCTAATATAGTGACATAATTACTAAATTACATAATTACTACAGTGCTAAAAATTAATTAAATAATATTATAATAAACTAACAGTCTCAAAATAAGATAATAGATATGCTGTCTAGATCTGGGATAACTCCACTTTCTACCATGTCACTTCTTAGTCGTGAGACCAGTTAAACCTGCTTAGACCAGCATGGAATTCATACAGGTCTGTACTGTACTGTACTGTACTGTACTGTGTTTTCCAGCAGGGTTGTTGTCCACTGAGGTCCATTTACAATGTTTCTGTATGGGGTTTGTTTTTCCACATTTTTCTGTTTATCCCACAGAATTGAACCAACTGTTTGTGTCTCTGTGCTGTTCAGACTGATATGCATGTGAATGCAAATGTTTGAGCTTCTCTGGTTAAACGATGTGTTTTAACTTAAACTTTTAATGCACTATTTTCATTTACTGATTAAGATGTGTCTAAAAGGATGTACAGATATAATTCTTTAACAAAACATTTGCGTAAACATCTGTGTTTATTTTAAGAGGCAGAAGTTTTCTTGTCTTTACAGTATACTGGCTTTGCGGCGCAGTAAACTCACAAACCAATCACGTGTGCCGTAAGATCACCAAAGGCTCCTCAGCCAATCAGATCTGTGCAGATTCAGAAGTGCGAGTCAGAGAATAACATGAGTCAGAGAATAAAGCGAGTCCAAGAATAAAGCAAGTCAGAGAATAAATCGAGTCAGAGAATGAGTCAGAGAATAAAGCGAGTCGGAGAATAAAGTGAGTCGGAGAATAAAGCGAGTCAGAGAATAAAGCGAGTCAGAGAATAACATGAGTCAGAGAATAAAGCGAGTCAGAGAATAAAGCAAGTCAGAGAATAACATGAGTCAGAGAATAAAGCGAGTCGCAGAATAAGCGAGTCAGAGAATAAAGCGAGTCAGAGAATAAAGCGAGTCTGAGAATAAAGCGAGTCAGAGAATAAAGCGAGTCAGAGAATAAAGCAAGTCAGAGAATAAATCAAGTCAGAGAATAAATCGAGTCAGAGAATAAAGCGAGTCAGAGAATAAAGCGAGTCAGAGAATAATGCTAGTCAGAGAATAAAGCGAGTCAGAGAATAAAGCAAGTCAGAGAATAAATCGAGTCAGAGAATAACATGAGTCAGAGAATAACATGAGTCAGAGAATAAAGCAAGTCAGAGAATAAAGCGAGTCAGAGAATAAAGCGAGTCCGAGAATAAAGCAAGTCAGAGAATAAAGCGAGTCCGAGAATAAAGCGAGTCAGAGAATAAAGCAAGTCAGAGAATAAAGCGAGTCCGAGAATAAAGCAAGTCAGAGAATAAAGCGAGTCCGAGAATAAAGCGAGTCAGAGAATAATGCTAGTCAGAGAATAAAGCAAGTCAGAGAATAAAGCAAGTCAGAGAATAAATCGAGTCAGAGAATAACATGAGTCAGAGAATAACATGAGTCAGAGAATAAAGCAAGTCAGAGAATAAAGCAAGTCAGAGAATAAATCGAGTCAGAGAATAACATGAGTCAGAGAATAAAGCGAGTCAGAGAATAAAGCGAGTCAGAGAATAAAGCAAGTCCGAGAATAAAGCAAGTCAGAGAATAAAGCAAGTCCGAGAATAAAGCAAGTCAGAGAATAAATCGAGTCAGAGAATAAAGCGAGTCAGAGAATAAAGCGAGTCAGAGAATAAAGCAAGTCAGAGAATAAAGCGTGTCCGAGAATAATGCTAGTCAGAGAATAAATCGAGTCAGAGAATAACATGAGTCAGAGAATAACATGAGTCAGAGAATAAAGCAAGTCAGAGAATAAAGCAAGTCAGAGAATAAATCGAGTCAGAGAATAACATGAGTCAGAGAATAAAGCAAGTCAGAGAATAAAGCAAGTCAGAGAATAAATCGAGTCAGAGAATAACATGAGTCAGAGAATAACATGAGTCAGAGAATAAAGCAAGTCGGCGAATAATGCTAGTCTGAGAATAAAGCGAGTTGGAGAAAAATGTGAGCCGGAGAATAAAGCGAGTCAGAGAATAAAGTGAGTCAGAGAATAAAGTGAGTCAGAGAATAAAGCGAGTCAGAGAATAAAGCAAGTCAGAGAATAAAGCAAGTCAGAGAATAAAGCGAGTCAGAGAATAAAGCGAGTCAGAGAATAAAGCGAGTCAGAGAATAAAGTGAGTCAGAAAATAAAGTGACTCAGAAAATAAAGTGAGGCAGAGAATAAAGCGAGTCAGAGAATAAAGCGAGTCTGAGAATAAAGCGAGTCAGAGAATAAAGCGAGTCAGAGAATAAAGCAAGTCAGAGAATAAAGCAAGTCAGAGAATAATGCTAGTCTGAGAATAAAGCGAGTCAGAGAATAAAGCGAGTCAGAGAATAAAGCAAGTCAGAGAATAAAGCGAGTCAGAGAATAAAGCAAGTCAGAGAATAATGCTAGTCTGAGAATAAAATGAGTCAGAGAATAAAGCGAGTCCGAGAATAAAGCAAGTCAGAGAATAAAGCGAGGCAGAGAATAAAGTGAGTCAGAGAATGAGTCAGAGAATAAAGCGAGTTGGAGAATAAATCGAGTCAGAGAATGAGTCAGAGAATAAAGCGAGTTGGAGAATAAATCGAGTCAGAGAATGAGTCAGAGAATAAAGCGAGTCAGAGAATAAAGCGAGTCGGAGAATAATGCTAGTCAGAGAATAAAGTGAGTCAGAGAATAAAGCGAGTCAGAGAATAAAGCAAGTCGGAGAATAAAGTGAGTCAGAGAATAAAGCGAGTCAGAGAATAAAGCGAGTCAGAGAACAAAGCGAGTCAGAGAATGAAGCGAGTCAGAGAATAAAGCAAGTCAGAGAATAAAGCGAGTCAGAGAATAAAGCGAGGCAGAGAATAAAGCAAGTCAGAGAATAACATGAGTCAAAGAATAATGCTAGCTGGAGAATAAAGCGAGGCAGAGAATAATGCTAGCTGGAGAATAAAGCGAGGCAGAGAATAAAGCAAGTCAGAGAATAAAGCGAGGCAGAGTATAAAGTAAGTCAGAGAATAAAGCAAGTCAGAGAATAAAGTAAGTCAGAGAATAAAGCAAGTCAGAGAATAACATGAGTCAGAGAATAATGCTTGTCGGAGAATAAAGCAAGTCAGAGAATAAAGCGAGGCAGAGAATAAAGCAAGTCAGAGAATAAAGCGAGGCAGAGAATAAAGCAAGTCAGAGAATAACATGAGTCAAAGAATAATGCTAGCTGGAGAATAAAGCGAGGCAGAGAATAATGCTAGCTGGAGAATAAAGCGAGGCAGAGAATAAAGCGAGGCAGAGAATAAAACAAGTCAGAGAATAAAGCGAGTCAGAGAATAAAGCAAGTCAAACAATAACATGAGTCAGAGAATAAAGCAAGGCAGAGAATAAAGCAAGTCAGACAATAACATGAGTCAGAGAATTATGCTAGTCGGAGAATAAAGCGAGTCAGAGAATAAAGCAAGTCAGAGAATAACATGAGTCAAAGAATAATGCTAGCTGGAGAATAAAGCGAGGCAGAGAATAAAGCGAGGCAGAGAATAAAGCAAGTCAGAGAATAAAGCAAGGCAGAGAATAAAGTGAGTCAGAGAATAATGCTTGTCGGAGAATAAAGCGAGTCAGAGAATAAAGCGAGTCAGAGAATAAAGTGAGTCAGAGAATAACATGAGTCAAAGAATAATGCTAGCTGGAGAATAAAGCGAGGCAGAGAATAAAGCGAGGCAGAGAATAAAGCAAGTCAGAGAATAAAGCGAGGCAGAGAATAAAGCAAGTCGGAGAATAAAGCGAGTCAGAGAATAAAGCAAGTCAGAGAATAAAGTTAGTCAGAGAATAAAGCAAGACAGAGAATAACATGAGTCAGAGAATAATGCTTGTCGGAGAATAAAGCGAGTCAGAGAATAAAGCGAGTCAGAGAATAAAGTGAGTCAGAGAATAAAGCGAGTCAGAGAATAAACCGAGTCAGAGAATAAAGTGAGTCAGAGAATAAAGCGAGTCAGAGAATAAAGTGAGTCAGAGAATAAAGTGAGTCAGAGAATAAAGCGAGTTGGAGAAAAATGTGAGTCAGAGAATAAAGTGAGTCAGAGAATAAAGCGAGTCAGAGAATAAAGTGAGTCAGAGAATAAAGCAAGTCAGAGAATAAAGTTAGTCAGAGAATAAAGCAAGTCAGAGAATAACATGAGTCAGAGAATAATGCTTGTCGGAGAATAAAGCGAGTCAGAGAATAAAGCGAGTCAGAGAATAAAGTGAGTCAGAGAATAAAGCGAGTCAGAGAATAAACCGAGTCAGAGAATAAAGCGAGTCAGAGAATAAAGCGAGTCAGAGAATAAAGTGAGTCAGAGAATAAAGTGAGTCAGAGAATAAAGCGAGTTGGAGAAAAATGTGAGTCAGAGAATAAAGTGAGTCAGAGAATAAAGCGAGTCAGAGAATAAAGTGAGTCAGAGAATAAAGTGAGTCAGAGAATAAAGTGAGTCGGAGAATAAAGTGAGTTAGAGAATAAAGTGAGTCAGAGAATAAAGTGAGTCGGAGAATAAAGTGAGTCAGAGAATAAAGTGAGTCAGAGAATAAAGCGAGTCAGAGAATAAAGTGAGTCAGAGAATAAAGCGAGTCAGAGAATAAAGCGAGTCAGAGAATAAAGTGAGTCAGAGAATAAAGCGAGTCAGAGAATAAAGTGAGTCAGAGAATAAAGCGAGTCAGAGAATAAAGTGAGTCAGAGAAAGGCTAATTCAGACGGTATACTCTGAAAAGTTTTATTTACTCTTTAAGATGCTCTTTTAAAAAAACATTTATTATTAGTTTATAAATAATTAATTCAGTTCAGTATTTAAACAGTAAATATACTGAAATATACTGAACGGTATGTGTGATGTGTTGGTGTTTCAGTAGTTGATGGTATAAGATGCTGATACTAGACTACTTCAGTAAACAGGATACACCACTGAATCAGAACACACGTTAGAAATGATGACGGTCCGGACCTTGTCCTGAAATCTCCTCTAACTGGACCTTACTGACTCTAATTAAACACCCTGTTCTATTCAGTAGAGGCATAAGACCTGAATTCTTTACCATCTTGCATTGAGAGATGTTGTGTTTGAGCAGTTTGATGATTCTTACACCAAATTTTACACAAAAATATTGAGTCACAAAACGTCTTTGAGTCTTTGTTGGCAAACAAATCACAGATTTTACTTTATTTTTACTGCATTTTACAAAACGTCCCGAACAGAGTTTGTATTTTCACTTAGACAAAACATGTAATTTGACCAGCCGTGCCTTTGCATACTTTTGCACACGACTGTATGTAAACGGCGTCTGTTCAGATTGGTAGACGTGTGTCGTGCCTCATTCAAAAAGTGAAACTGCTAGACGCTCGCTGAAGCGCTTCAATGCGTCATGACATCCCAGAACTATTCAGGCCAAAACATGAAATTCATCTTGGGCTTTGAAGGGTCTATCGACACCAGCACGCGATATCAAACTATTTATTTAATTTAATTAGCAGAATTTTAATTTTAATTTTAAAAACTCTTTTTTTGTGATATGGACTCTTTAAAGGTGAAGTGAGGACAAGCCCAGCCGTAACGTTGCTTGGCTCTCCTCCTGCTGGCCACCCATGACGTTGATGGCTTTATGAAACGCCCCCCCTGGGAGTTCACAGTTAAACAGAAAACTTCAACAGTATCTTAAAGAGGAACTTAAAGGGGGGTTCTCAAGAAAATCTACGTAAGTAAACGGTTGAGATGTAAACACAGTCATTCAGAGCGGTTCCGTGTGAAACATTCTGTTCTAGAGAAACTTGCCGAGTCATAGTTGTTCACAGTGGTGGTGATGGTAACCAGACGTCTGATAAGTTTATACCTCTGAAAGCTCCATTACAGACAACAATTAGATGAAATAGTTGCTGCCTAATATGCAAAATATGGCCTGAAATGTATTTTAATCCACTTATTGTAGTCTGTTGGTGGTTTGGGATAGTAAGTAAAATGGGTACATGTGTGTTATAGACATTGAGACCCCTGGTTCCCATCACCACCACTATAAAGTAATTAATTAAAGGGAAATTACAAAAATAAATAAAATAAAAATTTAACTACAGAAAGTCATTCAAAGTGGTTTGGTGTGAAATGCTCCATTCTAGAGACAGAATTGTTCACAGTGGTGGTGATGGTAACCAGACGTCTGATAAGTTTATACCTCTGAAAGCTCCATTACAGACAACAATTAGATGAAATAGTTGCTGCCTAATATGCAAAATATGGCCTGAAATGTATTTTAATCCACTTATTTTAATCTGTTAATTAATACAGAGCCCTGTGAGGCAAAATAACTACTTTTGGCCACTATTTTACCAGCATTAACAATACCTATAAAAACCTACAGGCATGTGTAGGTTCATTGTTGTTTGGTGATTTGGGATAGTAAGTAAAATGGGTACATGTGTGTTATAGACATTGAGACCCCTGGTTCCCATCACCACCACTATAAAGGAATTAATTAAAGAGGAACTTACAAAAATAAATAAAATAAAAATTTAACTACAGAAAGTCATTCAAAGTGGTTTGGTGTGAAATGCTCCATTCTAGAGACAGAATTGTTCACAGTGGTGTTGATGGTAACCAGACGTCTGATAAGTTTATACCTCTGAAAGCTCCATTACAGACAACAATTAGATGAAATAGTTGCTGCCTAATATGCAAAATATGGCCTAAAATGTATTTTAATCCACTTATTGTAGTCTGTTAATTAATACAAAGCCCTGTGAGGCAAAACAACTCACAAATAACTACTTTTGGCCACTATTTTACCAGCATTAACAATACCTATTAAAACCTACAGGCATGTGTAGGTACGTTGGTGGTTGGTGGTTTGGGATAGTAAGTAAAATGGGTATGTGTGTTATAGACATTGAGACCCCTGGTTCCCATCACCACCACTATAAAGGGATTAATTAAAGGGGAAACTATATAATTAAAGTAGAGAAAGTCATTCAAAGTGGTTTGGTGTGAAATTCTCTATTCTAGAGTCAGAATAGTTAACAGTAGTTGTGATAGGAACCAGACGTCCCCCTCTAAAAGTGCTAAAAGCTGTTACATGAAGTTCTTATGAATATGCTGCCTGTCGCGTATGATGTCTGATACATTGTTTGATTATAGTTTTATAAATAAAACCCTCTCACATAAAACAGATATTGATCCATTCCTGATAAGCAAAATACTCCCCAAAGAGTTTACCATCATCAACATTACATGTAAACACTCACTGGTGGTTCACTGGTGGTTTTGATAGTAAATAAAATGTATTTTTGTGCTACACATGGAGACCCCTGGTTTCCATCACCACCACGTTTCTGTACAATTAACCACTTCACATCAAATCACTCTGAATGGATCCAAAGTACTGACTTATACAGAATTTCCAAGGAATGTGAGAAGAAAGAGGAGTTGGAGCCACAGCAGAGGGCAATACCTGAAATCAGTTGATGATGACGATGATATTTTTATATTTGTGGAGAAATCTGCAGTTCAATGTTCGCACCTAACAGCAAACCAGGTACAAACAATTGGATATTATTTTATTATAAAAGTTTGAATTTTAACCTGTTGATGTCCGAAAAAAAATTAAGATTTTTTTCCTTTGGCTAAAAAAATTAACTTTCAGCTCCTAATTTGCCCTTTAAAATTTTGTTCACACTGAATTCTGACTTACTTTTAAAGCTACAGAAAATTAAATGTTTGATTGGAACCAGGAGAGCTACTTAATGAAGTAAATTTGAATGAGTACAGTTCAATGTATCTAAGATATAACTATAAAAAATTACATTATACTGATTTAAATGTACACTACCGCTCAAAAGTTGAGGATCACTTTAGAAATTTAATTTCATGCAATTTTCATGCAATTCACAAACAATATTGTCCATTTCACAATTAATGTAAGTGTATCAGATGATTTTTAAAGAATAAAAATGTTTGTATTAAAGTCTATTTTTGTATAGAGGCTTATTTTACATATAGTCTATTATCAGTAATTCTCAGTCCTCTGTCTAAATCTCCTGGTACGACCACCAATCCAAGTTAAGGATGTTATTGGACTAATTGGTTGTTAGGACACTCTTGCTCAATTGTGATGCACAGCTGAAAAACATTCTACTAATAAGTGAGTATAAAAGGGAACAACATTCTAGGTTAGTTTAGTATCTGACGCATCAGCAGTTGATGGCTTGCTGACCGACTCAAAATGACCAGAAAGAAACAACTTTCTTTAGAGACCCGTCAGTTCATTGTTGTGTTAAGGAAGAAGATACTCCATTAAAACAAGAACGTTTCACTGTGATCCCAAACTTTTGAGCGGTAGTGTAGTTGTATAAATTTGCTGTAATTGATAACACATGTGGTTTGTTAAATTATATCTACTCATACTTGCATACATATAAATATAAATATATCATCGCTGTCCAATGAAAAACATCTCCATTTTTGTTGATTCTGAGTTTTCTGTATCATTTGAAACCGCCAATCAAAATTTCATGATAAATAAACCAATAGAGGTGCTCTAAAACAGCTTGGAAAAAAATCTGGTTCCATTGATTTACATTAAGAAGTATTGAATGTTTTTGTTCTCTCCTGTAAAGTTGCAATTTTGCAGATTTTTTTTTTCATTGTACAGCAACAATATGCTCTATTTCATGGCTCTTTATTATTCGCTCTCCTTTATTCTATTTATTGTAGTTGTATTTTATTTGTCTCTTAGTTAAATATGTGTTAACAGTCTGTGTGCTTGTGTGGTATTTTCGGTATATTTCATATGTCATATGTGTGACTCACTAAGATATATTCCTCGTATATGTAACACATTCGGCAAAATACGTCCTACGTTCTACACGAATTTTTTTTTTTTTTAAATGTGATTTGTTTTGATGTTATTCTGATTTTTTTTTGAGTGTGTGTTTGATTGTTTTTGTACCAAACCAATGCTCAGTAATGAAATAAATAGATTTACACACACACACACACACACACACACACACACACACACACACACACACACATATATATATATATATATATATATATATATATATATATATATATATATATATATATATATATATATATATATAAAGAACTGTTATTCCTTCCAAACCACATGCAGCATTGTTATGAAAGGGAATAGAGCATTTTAATGAAAATTGATAATATTTAATATTTCCATGCATTTAATATGTAAGTTCATATTTATATTTTCCAATTCACTGTGGATGTATTTTAATATAAATTTAAATATGTTTATTCCTAATGTTTTATTATAGAGCGGAAATGACGCACCCACCCCCCAAAAAAAGCACCCCTCCGTTTCCCATCGGCCCCCGCGGCGGCTCTGGCTGGTGTTTCTGCAGTTCCTCCGATGTTCATCAGCAAAATAAGCCCTCGTTTTGAAAGGTGAGCGCTAGGACGGAGCCTGGAATCGCCCGCTCGTGTTTTCTGGCGTGTTCTAGCACCTCATGCATATGTTTGTGTTTTGGTCGTCTCCTGTTTGCCTCGAAAACCGACCGGGGCCCACTTGGCTAATTTATTCCGTTGAGAAAGACTGGGGTGGCTAATGCTAAGCTAACGCTAGCTCATTAGCTCGCCCGCGAAGGCTTTATTTGCTTTGTGCAGACGCTGATCGCGTTAGCGGTGATAGTTTACCTGCCAGAATCATAATGTCGGGGCTTCTCTGACTTCCAGGTGAGCCCGTTAACTACTCAGCTGGTTGTCCAGCTGGCTGCTCTGGTGATTCGGTCTGAGGTTAATGTTTGGGGCGGTGAGGCTGCAGAAAGATTCCCCTGAATGTCCCCTCATCCTCTCCAGGCTGTTAGCCTATATAAACTGTACTGTATGTCCAGAAGTTTGTGGACATGTCTTCTGATAAGAGACCTCAGCTGCACCAATTGCTGATAAACGCGGTCAGTTGCCCATACAGGTTATGTAATACTCACAGGAAAGCATTGTCAGTGTAGGGGCTTCTCTGCGTAGCATGCACAATGCCAAGCGTTGGCTAGAGGGGTGTAAAGTCCTCCAGCGTTGGACTGTTACTATCAGTACCTGACCTCGCTGGTGGTCTTGTAGTTATATGCAATCAAATCCTCACAGCAGTGGTCCATCATTAAGTGTACAGTCTTTTTGACCAGGATGTCACTGCAGCAAAGGTGAGACATAAGCTCCTTTAACTTTTGAAGGTTTTGGATGGTATTGCATATGAGCCCAGGTTTAATGCATGTTTGGGGAACTGTCCAGTAGTATTCGGTGTTAAATATGTACTAGGGGCGTACCAGGTCTCTGCAGACCTTTCTGAACCAAGCTTATAGCTGTGCAGATGATGCTCATCACATGTGTTTTAAGTTTACATTAAACATTTTTTTAAGGATCTCTTTCGTTTGTTGTAATTTAGTCAGGGATGTAAAATGTTTAGTGTTGAACAGATACTGATACTGTATCGGTATCGGTGCCGACACTGACACTTACACACAGTATCGGAATCGGCAATAGAGAGCATCGGTACCATGAAGCTTATTGACTAAATGGCTGCACGTGTTTCTGCATTGTGGCAATTTTTATTTTTTCATAGCTCTGAAACTTTTTAATGTGCAGTTACTCAACCAGTTAATGTTGTTCTTTCAAGATTATTATATCTTATTCAGGATAAGACATAAAAAATTTGACATATAAAAAGTAGGAACACTTTAAATATCAGGATTTATAGCCATATGTTGAGCGTTTAAGTCAGAGTTGGTATCGGTATCGGTACTCGGTATCGGCAGATACCTGAAAAGCTGGTATCGGTATTGATATCGGTAAGGAAAAAGTGGTATCGGTGCATCCCTAAAAAAATTTTCAAAATCACATTAATATTTCTTTGTGATATTGTGTTGATTCTCAATAACATTTGATTTTTAATTGTTAGTTTACAATCAAAGATTGGATTGGTTCATTTTGTCTTGTGTTTAAGCCCTGTTTTTAGCCTCCTCCAATCAAATGTACCAGTACTATTACCTTCATTACAGTATCGCAGTATATCACAATGTATTGTATAATAACCTGTTTCATAATGATACATATTGTGTTACCTGGTTTTTGCCAATACCCTGCCCTACTATATGTTATTGGAGGTGCATGTATGTGATGTACCAATACAATGTTATGATTAATTATTGATACATCTGTTTACTTCTTATATCCACAAACATAATAAATGGATGTACAGCATTTAGGAGTGAAACACTCTTTATTCTAGATCAGAGCTGCTTGTGTGGTGTGAGGTTGTTTGCTGTCACCAGACACAAGCCATCTGCTTTGAAGCAATAATACTTAATCAATGTAATCAGTTTGAAGAGCATTGTGCTGTTGAATGATAGAAATAAGTCTGGCTGTATTCACACAGTCAGGACTGTCCTACTGCACTAGCCAGTCTATGATGATGATGATGATGTTATTGTTTACCTTCCAGGTCCAGCCATGTCTGAACTGTTTATGGAATGTGAGGAGGAGGAGTTGGAGCCATGGCAGAGGGCAATACCTGAAATCAGTTTGATTGACGACGATGATGATGACGAGCCGATATTTGTGGGGGAGATCTGCAGCTCAAAGCCCGCTCCTAACAGCAGACCAGGTATGGGCGTTCATACGATCTTCATCACCAAACGTATCGATATTAGGGGTATGGTGTGTGTGTGTGTGTGTGTGTATATATGTATATACAAAAAAACAACAATCAGAACTCCTCGACTCCTCGCGTTCACTACTTCACGTTTTAGTACAGGCTGCTGTGAGTGAGCATTGAAGGTGCCCATACTTTGTGCTAGCATAGGCTAAAGCTAGCATAATCAACACACCTAAAGCTGAAAGTGAGTGAACACACTGTACCAGGAGAAGAAACTCAGACACCACCAGCCTGGCAGTCTGCCGCCTTAGATTTAACTCCTAGACGAGGATCATCTTCAGTCGTGTGGAGCTGGTCTGGATCTGAAGAGACTGTGTATGAGGAGTATGAGGAGAGTATGAGGAGTATGAAGAGAGTATGAAGAGAGTATGAGGAGTATGAAGGGAGTGTGAGGAGTATGAAGAGAGTATGAAGAGTATGAAGAGAGTATGAAGAGAGTGTGAGGAGTATGAAGAGAGTATGAAGAGAGTGTGAGGAGTATGAAGAGAGTATGAAGAGAGTATGAGGAGTATGAAGAGAGTATGAGGAGTATGAGGAGTATGAGGAGTATGAAGAGAGTATGAGGAGTATGAGGAGAGTATGAGGAGTATGCGGAGAGTATGAGGAGAGTATGAAGAGCTTCAGGCGTGGTGGCCAAGATGAGTATGAGGAGAGTATGAGGAGTATGAAGAGAGTATGAGGAGAGTATGAGGAGTATGAAGAGAGTATGAGGAGAGTATGAGGAGTATGAGGAGTATGAGGAGTATGAAGAGAGTATGAGGAGTATGAGGAGAGTATGAGGAGAGTATGAGGAGTATGAAGAGAGTATGAGGAGAGTATGAGGAGTATGAGGAGTATGAGGAGTATGAAGAGAGTATGAGGAGTATGAGGAGAGTATGAGGAGTATGCGGAGAGTATGAGGAGAGTATGAAGAGCTTCAGGCGTGGTGGCCAAGATGAGTATGAGGAGAGTATGAGGAGTATGAAGAGAGTATGAGGAGAGTATGAAGAGCTTCAGGCGTGGTGGCCAAGATGAGTATGAGGAGAGTATGAGGAGAGTATGAGGAGAGTATGAGGAGAGTATGAGGAGAGTATGAGGAGCTTCAGGCGTGGTGGCCAAGATGAGTATGAGGAGAGTATGAGGAGAGTATGAGGAGAGTATGAGGAGAGTATGAGGAGAGTATGAGGAGAGTATGAAGAGCTTCAGGTGTGGTGGCCAAGATGGATCTAAACCAGCTAAGGTGTCTGGCAGAACACACACTCAGCAAACTTCACCAAAGTCATTCACTAAAACAGTGCCTTCACCTGATGACGCTGGGATCCCCACCGTGACACTGACTAGCAGGATAAAGCAGAAGATAATGGATGGATATTAATATCCTTTAAGAAGTGCAAGCTAGTAAAATATAAGACTTTTAAATATCACACAACCCTTATTGATATTCATATGAAGTTCTCATTTACATTTACGACATTTAGCAGATGCTCTTATCCAGAGCGCCTTACGTAAGTGCTTTGTGTTCAGTCAGAGTATGTATGTCTATAACTTGAGTCCAAACTACTCCTGCACTCAAGTACTGCTACAAACAAGGGCCAGTGCTGATCTTTGAGCTTTGCAGAACAGTGTCATGGAGGCATTCTAGACCACTGAAGGAGATAAAGCTTTGTAGAACAGTGTCATGGAGGCATTCTAGACCACTGAATGTGCTAAAGCTTTTTAGTGTCATGGAGGCATTCTAGACCACTGGAGGTGCTAAAGCTTTGTAGAACAGTGTCATGGAGGCATTCTAGACCACTGAAGGTGCTAAAGCTTTGTAGAGCAGTGTCATGGAGGCATTCTAGACCACTGAATGTGCTAAAGCTTTGTAGAACAGTGTCATGGAGGCATTCTAGACCACTGAATGTGCTAAAGCTTTGCAGAACAGTGTCATGGAGGCATTCTAGAACACTGAAGGAGATAAAGCTTTGTAGATCAGTGTCATGGAGGCATTCTAGACCACTGGAGGTGCTAAAGCTTTGCAGAACAGTGTCATGGAGGCATTCTAGAACACTGAAGGAGATAAAGCTTTGTAGATCAGTGTCATGGAGGCATTCTAGACCACTGGAGGTGCTAAAGCTTTGCAGAACAGTGTCATTGAGACATTCTAGACCACTGGAGGTGCTAAAGCTTTGTAGAACAGTGTCATGGAGGCATTCTAGACCACTGAAGGTGCTAAAGCTTTGTAGAACATTGTCATGGAGGCATTCTAGACCACTGGAGGTGCTAAAGCTTTGTAGAACAGTGTCATGGAGGCATTCTAGACCACTGGAGGTGCTAAAGCTTTGTAGAACAGTGTCATGGAGGCATTCTAGAACACTAAAGGTAATAAAGCTTTGTAGAACAGTGTCATGGAGGCATTATAGACCACTGGAGGTGCTAAAGCTTTGTAGAACAGTGTCATGGAGGCATTATAGACCACTGGAGGTGCTAAAGCTTTGCAGAACAGTATCATTGAGACATTCTAGAACACTGAAGGTGCTAAAGCTTTGTAGAACATTGTCATGGAGGCAGTTTAGAGCTTTGTAGAACAGTGTCATGGAGGCATTCTAGACCACTGGAGGTGCTAAAGCTTTGCAGAACAGTGTCATTGAGACATTCTAGAACACTGAAGGTGCTAAAGCTTTGTAGAACAGTGTCATGGAGGCATTCTAGAACACTGAAGGTGCTAAAGCTTTGTAGAACATTGTCATGGAGGCATTCTAGACCACTGGAGGTGCTAAAGCTTTATAGAACATTGTCATGGAGGCATTCTAGACCACTGGAGGTGCTAAAGCTTTGTAGAACAGTGTCATGGAGGCATTCTAGAACACTGAAGGTGATAAAGCTTTGTAGAACAGTGTCATGGAGGCATTCTAGAACACTGAAGGTGCTAAATCTTTGTAGAACAGTGTCATGGAGGCAGTTTAGAGCTTTGTAGAACAGTGTCATGGAGGCATTCTAGACCACTGAAGGTGCTCAAGCTTTGTAGAACAGTGTAATGGAGGCATTCTATCTTGACCACTGAAGGAGATAAAGCTTTGTAGAACATTGTCATGGAGGCATTCTAGACCACTGGAGGTGCTAAAGCTTTGTAGAACATTGTCATGGAGGCATTCTAGACCACTGGAGGTGCTAAAGCTTTGTAGAACAGTGTCATGGAGGCATTCTAGAACACTGAAGGTGTTAAAGCTTTGTAGGACAGTGTCATGGAGGCATTCAAGACCACTGGAGGTGTTAAAGCTTTGTAGAACAGTGTCATGGAGGCATTCTAGACCACTGAAGGTGCTAAAGCTTTGTAGAACAGTGTAATGGAGGCATTCTAGACCAGTGAAGGAGATAAAGCTTTGTAGAGCCGTGTCATGGAGGCATTCTAGACCACTGGAGGTGCTAAAGCTTTGTAGAACAGTGTCATGGAGGCATTCTAGACCACTGAAGGTGCTCAAGCTTTGCAGAACAGTGTCATGGAGGCATTCTAGACCACTGGAGGTGCTAAAGCTTTGTAGAACAGTGTCATGGAGGCATTCTAGACCACTGGAGGTGCTAAAGCTTTGTAGAACAGTGTCATGGAGGCATTCTAGACCACTGGAGGTGCTAAAGCTTTGTAGAACAGTGTCATGGAGGCATTCTAGACCACTGGAGGTGTTAAAGCTTTGTAGAACAGTGTCATGGAGGCATTCTAGACCACTGGAGGTGCTAAAGCTTTGTAGAACATTGTCATGGAGGTATTCTAGACCACTGAAGGTGCTAAAGTTTTGTAGAACAGTGTCATGGAGGCAGTTTAGAGCTTTGTAGAACAGTGTCATGGAGGCATTCTAGACCACTGGAGGTGCTGAAGCTTTGTAGAACAGTGTCATGGAGGCATTCTATCTTGACCACTGAAGGAGATAAAGCTTTGTAGAACATTGTCATGGAGGCATTCTAGACCACTGGAGGTGCTAAAGCTTTGTAGAACATTGTCATGGAGGCATTCTAGACCACTGGAGGTGCTAAAGCTTTGTAGAACAGTGTCATGGAGGCATTCTAGAACACTGAAGGTGTTAAAGCTTTGTAGGACAGTGTCATGGAGGCATTCAAGACCACTGGAGGTGTTAAAGCTTTGTAGAACAGTGTCATGGAGGCATTCTAGAACACTGAAGGTGATAAAGCTTTGTAGAACAGTGTCATGGAGGCATTCTATAATACTGAAGGTGCTAAATCTTTGTAGAACAGTGTCATGGAGGCAGTTTAGAGCTTTATAGAACAGTGTCATGGAGGCATTCTAGACCACCAGAGGTGTTAAAGCTTTGTAGAACAGTGTCATGGAGGCATTCTAGACCACTGGAGGTGCTAAAGCTTTGTAGAACATTGTCATGGAGGCATTCTAGACCACTGGAGGTGCTCAAGCTTTGTAGAACAGTGTCATGGAGGCATTCTATCTTGACCACTGAAGGTGCTAAAGCTTTGTAGAACAGTGTAATGGAGGCATTCTAGACAACTGGAGGTGCTAAAGCTTTGTAGAACAGTGTCATGGAGGCATACTAGACCACTGGAGGTGCTAAAGCTTTGTAGAACAGTGTCATGGAGGCATTCTAGACCACTGGAGGTGTTTAAGCTTTGTAGAACAGTGTCGCGGAGGCATTATAGACCACTCAAAGGTGCTAAAGCTTTGTAGAACAGTGTCATGGAGACATTCTAGACCACTGAAGGTGCTAAAGCTTGTAGAACAGTGTCATTGAGACGTTCTAGACCACTGAATGTGCTAAAGCTTTGTAGAACAGTGTCACGGAGGCATTATAGACCACTGAAAGGTGCTAAAGCTTTGTAGAACAGTGTCATGGAGACATTCTCGACCACTGAAGGTGCTAAAGCTTGTAGAACAGTGTCATTGAGACGTTCTAGACCACTGAAAGGTGCTAAAGCTTTGTAGAACAGTTGTACAGATGTAGAACAGATGTAATTTATGCAATTTTCCTCATTCAGGTGCTGGCAACCAAACAAATACCACATTTCAGAGGACCTCTACAATAACTTCACCGCAGAAGTCTGTTCAAATTCAGATGAACTCGGCCAAACAGCCCACAGCTCCTCAACTCACGGTCAGAAGTTCATCGCAGTCAACCGGGGGCTCCGTCCTCATCCCTGTGAGCTCCCCATCAGGACCACTGCAGGGACCCAGAACACTAAACACGATTTCCCCTCAGCCCATCATCATCAATAAACAGGTACCCACAGATGTATCTCTTTTTCTTTGCTTCTGTTCTTTAGATTGTCAGATGATGTTTTGGGATGTATTTGTTTTATTTGTAAATAGTTCGAATAGTGAGGGTGTATCTTTATAATGAATGTCTGAGGGTGTGTCTCAAAACCTAGTGAGCTCCTACATAGGCAGCATTCTATGTCATAGTATCCACTCCTGACATGTAGTCTGTCCCAATTCTTACATACCTTAAACATACTGTCTACTGAGGAACCTTATTTAGACCTGATTTGAAGGAAGCATCGAACGCTTCCTCAGCAGCTAAGACAATCCCATGATGCACCGCAAACAAATCTACAAGCAGTGAAGTGGTTTTAAAATGTGAGTTATTTTGATTTTCTCTGGAGTTTTAATGTGTTTCTGGTCATATAATCACACTAAACAGTTTTTATTATCAACTCTGTAACGAGTCCTTCACCATTTAGCAGTTTTATACTTGAGCCATTAGCATTTACGCTAGCAGATTTTTAAGCCTCGGGCTATTGTTTTAGATGCCGGCTGGTAGCTTAGCAACCAGCTAAACCACCGGTCGTGTGCTGCAGTGGGCGGGAACAAGCCGTGACACAGTCTCTCTCTAACTAGAGCGTCTCAGTAATCTGTTTATGAGGAGAGATGAGGAGAGAACGCTGCTACTTACACAGCTCCCTACCTAGACAGCCTACTTAGACACTCACTAGGATTTGAGACACGCCCCAGGTAGGTAGCTGTGTAAGTAGCAGCGTTCTCTCCTCATCTCTCCTCATTAAACAGATTACTGAGACTCTAGTTAGAGAGAGACTGCGTCACGGCTTGTTCCCCCCACTGCAGCATGCCACCGGTGGTTTAGCTGGTTGCTAAGCTACCGGCCGGCATCCAAAACAATAGCCCGAGGCTTAAAAATCCGCTAGCATAAATGCTAATAGCTTGAGTATAAAATTGCTAAATGGTGAAGGACTCGTTACAGAGTTGATAATAAAAAACTGTTTTGTGTGATTATATGACCAGAAACACATTAAAACTCCAGAGAGAATCAAAATAACTCACATTTTAAATCCACTTCACTGCTCGTAGATTTGCCTGCGTTGCATCATGGGATTGTCTTAGTGGCTGAGGAAGTGTTCACGCTTTCTTAAAATCAGGTCTAAATAAGGTTCCTCAGTAGACAGAATGTTTAAGGTATATAAGAATTGGGACAGACTACATGTCTGGAGCGCATACTATGATGTGAAATGCTGCCTATGTAGGAGCTCACTAGGTTTTGAGACACACCCTTAATGTTGGGGGTGCTGGATGTTTGGGCTTTTCTAATGTCTCATGTCACAGAAGTGATATATCAGCTGTGAACGTCCTTCAGCATCGTCATTTTGTTATTTCCACCTGTTTCGTTCTAACGAGCTGCTATGTTTGTGGTGGCTGGGATGACTATAGTAATTATTTATATACGTGCATGTATTATATAATGCACATGCACCAAATGTTTTATGTATACTTCTTTGTTCAGCTAATGCTTAAATATACAGTACACTTAATTCTTTATCCCAGAATTGAAATAAGATACATTAAAATATGCTGAGGCAGGTATGACCGATAGTACTGTCATGAGTTACTGCTCTCAGTTTCAATACTGTTTTAAAAATAATCCCCTCATCAGTTTGCCCTCCCCATTTCCTCTTTGGGGAATCCCCCCTAAGCAGTGGTGCACCACTCGGGTCTTGTAATCTGATGTCCCCCACACAGTAGAAGAAGTTTTCTCACCCAAGACCATTAATACCCCATCAGTGTTAAATCAGTGGTGTCCCTTGTCTGTAAAGTTCTGACACGTTGTCTAAGAAAAGCTCAAATCATCATGTTGTGTTCTATCTTCTGGTGAAGCCCAGTAAACTCTGACCCAGCATTTCTAAACTGGGTTCTAGTGGTGAAGGCCAGCTTTGTCTCGTATGGAAGAGATTGTTGTAAAGCAGTGTGAATGGAGGAGAACAATCTGGAACACTGTGAATGGAAACCAGTATCACAAACAGTCTGCGGCTGTGTTTATACTGCAAGCCTTGTTACCCAATTCTGTTCTTATCTCTCTAATGTGATTGTTCTAAATAGGGCAGAACATTCTTCAGCAGTGCGGTCCAGGGGGCATTCTAGAACAGTGGCAATAGGGCAGTTTAGAACACTGAAGGTGAAGAAAGTTTTGTAGAACAGGGTCATGGAGGCAGTTTAGAGCTTTGTAGAACAATATCATGGAGGCAGTTTTGAGCTTTGTAGAACAGTGTCATGGAGGCAGTTTAGAGCTTTGTAGAACAGTGTCATGGAGGCAGTTTAGAGCTTTGTAGAACAATATCATGGAGGCAGTTTTGAGCTTTGTAGAACAGTGTCATGGAGGCAGTTTAGAGCTTTGTAGAACAGTGTCATGGAGGCAGTTTAGAGCTTTGTAGAACAGTGTCATGGAGGCAGTTTTGAGCTTTGTAGAACAGGGTCATGGAGGCAGTTTAGAGCTTTGTAGAACAGTGTCATGGAGGCAGTTTTGAGCTTTGTAGAACAGTATCATGGAGGCAGTTTAGAGCTTTGTAGAACAGTGTCATGGAGGCAGTTTAGAGTTTTGTAGAACAGTGTCATGGAGGCAGTTTAGAGTTTTGTAGTACAGTGTCATGGAGGCAGTTTAGAGCTTTGTAGAACAGTATCATGGAGGCAGTTTAGAGCTTTGTAGAACAGTGTCATGGAGGCAGTTTAGAGTTTTGTAGAACAGTGTCATGGAGGCAGTTTAGAGTTTTGTAGTACAGTGTCATGGAGGCAGTTTAGAGCTTTGTAGAACAGTATCATGGAGGCAGTTTAGAGCTTTGTAGAACAGTATCATGGAGGCAGTTTAGAGCTTTGTAGAACAGTATCATGGAGGCAGTTTAGAGCTTTGTAGAACAGTGTCATGGAGATATTCTAGAACACCGAATGTGAGAAGTCTTTGTAGAACAGTGTAATAAAGGAATGCTAGAACGCTGAAGGTAAGAGAGCTTTGTAGAACGATGTCATGAGGCAGTTTAGAGCTTTGTAGAACAGTGTCATGGGGGCAGTTTAGAACACTGAAGGTAATGAAGCTTTGTAGAACAATGTGATGGAGACATTCTAGAACACTGAAGGTAATGAAGCTTTGTAGAACAATGTGATGGAGACATTCTAGAACACTGAAGGTGTTAAAGCTTTGTAGAACAGTGCCATGGAGGCATTCTAGACCACTGAAGGTGCTAAAGCTTTGTAGAACAGTGCCATGGAGACATTCTAGAACACTGAAGGTGCTAAAGCTTTGTAGAACAGTGCCATGGAGACATTCTAGAACACTGAAGGTGCTAAAGCTTTGTAGAACAGTGCCATGGAGGCATTCTAGACCACTGAAGGTGCTAAAGCTTTGTAGAACAGTGCCATGGAGGCATTCTAGACCACTGAAGGTGCTAAAGCTTTGTAGAGCAGTGTCATGGGGAAGTTTAGAACACTGAATGTGAGAAAGCTTTCTAGTACAGTGCTGATGGGAAGAACGTTCTGGAGGAGTGAACGTTGGGAGAACATTCTAGAACAGCAGGAACAGGGTGTACTTTCTAGAACACTGAAGGTGAAAAGTGTTGTAGAACAGGCTTAATAGCAGAGTAGTGTAAACAGGAAGAACATTGTAGAGGACTGTGAATGGCGGGGCTACTGTAGAGTATGACAAAGCATTCTAACTTTGTGTAAATAGGGGGAGAACACTCAGGGTCACCGGATGGGGATGACAGAGTAAATGTGGAGAGAACGATCTAGAGCACTGTGAGAAGAGTGAATGTGAGGAGAACGTTCTAGAGTCGGGGGGAGAACATTCTAGGACACTGAATGGGCTGAGCATTCTAGAGGAGATTGATACTCTATAGTGCTGTAAAAGGATGGACGACAATCTAGAGGGCTGTGTCCAAAACAGAAGGCAGCTGCCTCAATGCCTTGCTGCCTGCACGGTCTCACAAGTCGGTGCCTTAGAAGGCAGCACTTTCTTCTGTCTCAGTGCTGCCACTGAGCATTATGTGATATTTGAGGCAGGATGCAGAGCATTTAAGGGTACATCTACGCTGCCTTCAAAACATGTCTGAATGGAGGAATCTCAAAAGGCAGTGCTTTATACCAACATTAGACTGGGTTCATTTCTGCCTCAGAATACTGTCTTGAGTAGGCCAAACTCAAGCAGTGTAAATTGAGAGAGAACGTTCTAGAACAGTATGAAGGGGGTGGGTGGACTTGGTAAACCGTTGAAGGTGAGGAGCCAGTGTAGAACATTACTGTGAACGGCGCGGTCTAGCGACTAACAGTGCAACACAAGTTTGTCACACCAGCCCAGTGTTTGGAATTGTTTGTGTTGGTTGGAAATGTTGGGTTGGTGGGCTTTTTTGGACGATTGGGTGGTTTGTGAAGAATCCAGTGGTCTGACATGAAAAAAAAGCCCTTTAATCATGGCTTGTTCTGGCTGTGTTTTGTCAGGGTTACATAGTGGCGTCACCGCAGAACCTCAACAATAACTCCACATTCATCACCTCACTGGGGTCGCAATATCCACCAGGCACTTCCTTCACTGTTCTGCCAGGTAGGCCACATACTTGCGTCTGAGAAGATACAGTTGCTTCAGAGTTCATCTTTTAAAAAGCTGTTTCACATTAAATACTGTTTATACTGTTTCTTAGCACCTCACTGAGTGACTGACTGATAAGGGTGTAAGAAAATATTGAATATCTGGATATTATGTTTGGTTATACTGTGTTGATTCGCAAAAACACAGTATCAATACACAGATTCCTGGCAGACAGGGAATCATTGTGTGTTGTGTTTAAACCTCTGACCACTAGATGGCAGTGTTGTAATCAGTTTTCAGCTCCACTCCAACATTAACAAGCAGCACAAGGGCGCAATGCTGTTGTAAACATTGGCAAACCTGTTTATATAGTGGTGGAATTTAATAACAGGATAAAAAAATCACTATATATCACAAAACGTATTGTATCGCCAGGTTCTTGCCAATAACACAGCTCTACTGACTGATCCTGGTTAACTGTATGTTGGTGTAATACCAGTAATGGTCCTACAGTTAAATAGATCTAACTCAATCTATTGCTCTGGAGTTATTTTAGACAGGAGTGAATAAATCAGAATTATTAAACAAATGCATATGTAACATGTTTCAGTTGTTTAAGTATTTTTGTAAAATTTATAAATTATTGCCATGCAAGCAGTGGTGGTCCAGCTAAGCTAATCTTGCATAGGCTTGTTTGTAAGACTGAGGCAGTCAAAGGAGAGAAAAAGTCATTTAATGTTAGTTTTGACTGATTTCACCATAAATATAAAATTATTATTAGTTGTTTACTTAATCATCTCATACTGAATGCCTCCAATGGGCTTTAAGCCATGTTGCCTGCAGACATGACTTATACTCATCAGTGTGAAACCTCTTTTTCTTAAAGCAGGTAATTGAAACTAAGTCATTTACTCTTCAAATAGTTTAATCCTGATCTTCTGAGCCATCAGTATACACATACAAAGAGTGACAACTGAATAACTTTCCATTGGCCAATAAGTATCCATGGTAATTTGACATTATCCTCCTCTTTCAGTGTCTTAATCTGTCTTTAATCTTGGGTAATGTACAGTTGGACACATCACCAATCACAAGGCTGATGTTGGTTGGTCTCCTCCTTTCTGTTCAAGTCAGAGAAACTTGGCGCGAGAAAGCTATTGATGAACTAAAGCTGACCTGGCGAGCTTGGCTGAGCTATCAAGAACATCCAATCGACCATTCGTTTGGGCAGCTCAGCTGGCCTTGTCAGTATTCCCTGATTGCCCATCCGGCAGTGAATAAGAACTTTGCCTCTTCTGAAGGACACTTCCAGCGTTTTTTTAAAAACTTCTGTGGGATCCAGTCTCTGAGATGTAAAGTCGTTCAAAGTGGGTTGAGGTGAAACAGTTCATTATGGAGAAACTACAGGTTCTGAGTTCTTTACAGTGGTGGTGATAGGAACCAGGCGTCATGATGTCTACAACGCAAATGTAACCACACATATTATATTACTGTTATCGAAAATGACCAGTGAACCTAGATGTGTTATGTTGATTTAGTATTAAATCGAAAACATAACTTTTCTTTAAGGACTGTATATATACACACCTGTACACCAAGCTGATTGATCTTATCAAAAAGTGTATTATCACTAGCAAGAACACCAGATCTGATTAGAACAGATGTAAATAATCATACATACAATACAAAGTAACACGAATATCTTATTGTGAGAGAAGTAGATCAGATCTTGAGCTCCAGTTTGAAGAACAAAGTTAGGTTCCAGATTTCTCCTGGACGCCCCAGACATTGTATGAATGTATTCAGTTCCTTCAGCAGGAATCTTGATTTAGCTTAATGAAGTACTGAGCAGTCAAAGCAGGTATTAGATGAGAACTGATAATAATACTGGGTTGTTTATAGAAGGAGAAGCTTGGAAAGGGTTAAATAAACACACTGAGGTATGTAAAAGCACTACTTACTCTATTAATACTGTTTAATATTTAAATCGAAGCCTCCTGTCTGGAAAAAGTGGCTTTTTAAATATGAGCCGTGGTGCTAAGTTTACAGCCGTGTATGTTTCTATTCCAAGCTGTTAAGAATGGGAATGAAATACTAGTGAGAGCAAAATGTTCTGAGAGCAGAGGCTCTAAAACTCTGACCCCCGTGTCTACAGTTGGTCAGAGAAGTTTGTTTGAGATTTTGAGTTTGATCGTTGCTTCTCTGTGATATAGTTAATGTGCATGAAGCTGAGAAGATTTTATCTTGACATGTAGCTAAATTGCACTAAATTCATTTGCAGCTTGTTTATAACCATTTCGCAGGACTTTAAAGGGGCTATTAGGGGCTTTAAACTCTTCAGACGTCTGGTTCCTACTTTGTAGTTCCTCTAGAATGAATAATCTCATATCAAGCGCTCCGGATGACTCTACGTCTCATGTTTACATCGTTAAGCGGAAACGTTGGAAGGCTGGTTGATTTTTTTCCTATCCATGCTATTTTCCATGACAACACTGGGGGGGCATCTTTGTTTACTTTGTGAACTTCTGGTGCGCCCACAAATACATTGATACTAATTATAAGCAAAACGAAAACAAACCTATAAAATGAATAGCATAACATGTTCAGTTAGAGAGAGTCAGTAATTGGAAGAAGAGGAAATCTTGGCTTGAACAACAGAGTTACGAACACAGCACATAAAGATCAGAGTGTTGAGGGTCCGCCTTCCAAAGAAGAGAACCTGCGTCTATGACTGAAGCTCTAAATTTAAAACATCCACCCAAACCTCCGTATGTCTGTTCTTACCATTCTGTGGAGGAGAACCAGCACCAGAGCTTCCTTATCCAGAGAAATGTCTCGGTTATGAAGCTCCGAGGAAGCAGACGTGTCGGGTGCTGGTGAGTCTATCAGTTCAGTAACTGTTTTCTGATCAGTGTCCACCGCGCTAGGCTATCTGGACTGTAACTAACACCTACGTGGCTCGGGCAGCTGGCTGGACTTGGGTTTAACCGGCTTTCAGAAATATAAACTCACCGTCTGTGTGTAGGAGGACACGCCCACCTTCCCACTGTGCAGGTACTGATACGCTTCAGTACTTTTATAGTTTTTTATTGCTGAACCGTCTACACCTTCCTAGAGTTCAAAATAATTAAAAACGTTGCCATAGGTAACCTCAGACCACCTTTTCATATAATCCACCCACTGTGTTATTAACCTCGGAGGAGACAGTGTCGTCCCATTCAAACTTCTTACTGTCTCTCTGGTCTCCTCCCATGTAACTGTATTCATTTTGGTTAATAGAAACACCCCAAAGGTGTTAAGGTGACAGTTCTCAGACCTGCAGTCAGGGGCCCAAGACGTTCCAGGTTTTGCTGTATCGTTCTAAACTAGGTTTAAGCAGAAATCTGGCATGTCTGGGGGTCCCTGATGACTCACTGTGATAAGAAACTCAGTTAATAGTTCAGAGGTGAGCTGCTAATTTTGGGGGCCGAAGTCTGCTCAGCATATCGAGCTCTTTCTCTGTTATGCCTCTGTTTCCGCTGAGCATGCATAAGCTGACCGTAGCAGGTCATGCTGAGCGTTTATATGGAGAGGAGTGGAAACGTTGAAAGATGTAGTTACACAAGTGAGTTGTTTGCATTCTGTCCTTCATTACCTGCGCCCCAGGTCCGCATCCATCAGTAAAGCTACGCCCGTGTGCCCCGATTTGAGGAAATGAGGCGTGATATTTTGAAAGATCAGTACACAAACCTAGACTCTTACAACAGGGCTGTTAAGTTCTGCTTTGAAATGTGATACTAATCATTTTCTAACTGTTTGTATGCTTAATTAACCACTTTTAGAAGTAGAGCTGGGCGATACATCGATTTTATCGGTGAATTCGAATTTACAGTTAAGGACGATGTATTTTTATTAAAATCGGTTTTCTCTCAATTTTAACTTTGGACCCCCAGCTGGAAAAATATGGTGGAAAAGTTTTAGACCAGCCAGAGAATCACTAGAAAGCTGGAGGAGGAGGACCTGTTGTATTATGCTGCCACCACTGACCTGTGGTCCAGCTGATTGATGCATCCCTACATGAGTTTAACGATACATTTTGTTATCAACACAGTAAAAAATCTATTAAAATCTAAAATCTGATTTAAAAAAATATTTGTTAAGGCCATATTGCCCAGCTCTATTGAGTACGCAGGTTATTACTTAAAGTAATGTTTATAGTTTGGGATATACGCCCACCAGCCATAACTTTAAAACCATCTCCTTGTATCTACACACATTGTTATCAGCTCCACTGACCATATAGGAGCACTGAAGTCCATCTAATTCACTGTATACATAGATTCTTCCCTTATACCCTGTTCTTAAATGGTCAGGACCACCACAGAGCAGGTACTATTAGGGAGGTGGATCATTCTCAGCACTGCAGTGACACTGTGTTGTGCTGGTATGAGTGGATCAGACACAGCAGTGCTGCTGGAGAGTTTAAGCACCTCAGTGTCACTGCTGAACCCAAACTGTCCGGACAACAGTGTCCTGTGGGCGGCGTCCTGTGTCCAATGATGACTAGAAGGACTAGAAGAACACAAACTGTGCAGCAGCAGATGAGCTACTGTCTCTGACTCTACATCTACAAGGTGGACCAGCAAGTAGTAGGAGTGTCTAACAGAGTGGACGGTATGTGGACCAGTCCAGCAGCACTGCTGTGTCTTGATTTAAACCACCACCCAAATAATACTGATCTGTGGTGGTCGTTTAGAGGGTCCAGATTATTGAAGAACAGGGTAACGAAGTATAGAGAATCAGATGATCTACAGTCTGTAAAACTACAAAGTTCTCCTATATGGTCAGAGGAGCTGATAACACAGGCAATGTGTGTAGATACAAGGAGGTGGTTGTCATATTATATAAGCAAAAAAGAAATGGTATGTTTTAGGGCTGTGTATTGGCAAGAACCTGGTGATACAATACAGCGGTCACGATTCAATATATCACAATATATTGTGATACTGCAAGCAAATTGATATACTGTGATTTTTCAAGTCTTACTATTAAAACACACCACTATATGAACAGGTTTGTCAATGCTTACAATAGCACTGCACCCTTGTGCTGCTTGTTAATGTTGGAGTGGAGCTAAAAATGGATTACAACACTGCCATCTAGTGGTCAGAGGTTTAAACACAACACACAATGATTTACTATCTGCCAGGAATCTGTGTATCGATACTGAGTTTTTGGAGTTGATACAGTACAAAACTTTGTATTAACATAAAGGCCCTGTTTCCTCAACATGGCTTATGCCTAGTCTGGTCCTTAATTGGAGTACCAGAAGAGAATTACCACTAAAAAAATCATTTAGGCTTATGTTTAGGCTTAATCTAGTACATGGAATAGACCAATATATTACCATTATGAGGTTTATTACATTTGGAACAAAACCGTTTGACCCGTTTGTCATCAATAATGTTGGCACAGTGTAAACCACAGCTGGGGGTTTCAAATAATTGTAAATAATGTTGTTGGTGGTGTTTAAATAGTATGAAATTAACTAATCTGCCTTTTTCTTCCTTCCATAAATGATACAAAGCAGCAGGTCAGCAGATCATGCAGCAGGTTCCTACTAAGCCGAAACCACTGCCAGGCGTCATCCACAGACCCCAAGTGCAGCTCATCCAGAACAACGTAGTGACCCTGTCCAACGTTCAGGGTCCAGCCGAAATCCCAGCCCAGTCCCACTCCACCTCCAACCTGCAGAGCATTCAGCTCAACCCCCAGAGCAAGCCCAGCATCATGGCACCTTCTAAACAGATGACACCAACTTTACAAGCTGTGAATAATCGGGGTGCGTATACACATGTGGATGTTTTTGATGTAATTGTAAATGTTACTGCTGGGCAGAATAGATACAGTTCAGTATCAGTATATGCAGGATACTGCAGTATTTGTTCTCTAACCCGGTAGTGATGTAGTTAACCAGACAGACACTGTGTTGTTAGGAGGAAAGTATATTATATATTTGTTTTTTTTAAAGCAGTCCTTGTGCTACATCTAAATATTTTGTTTGTCAGTGTTAGTATTTGTTTGGCCGTGCAACAAGACACTATACACTATACAGGTGAACTAAAGTGCATATTGAGAAATGCAATTGTATATAGTATAAAATACACATTGTTTATTTATCCAATATACACTTTCCCAGAAATACACTAATTTGCATATTTGTTACATATTTTAAATATATATGTGCCTGTGTCTGTATATGTACAGTATATATATATATATATATATATATATATATATATATATATATATATATATATATATAAATATATTATAATTATTTTTATTTATTTACTTTGCCTGGCGCTGTGCATCATTGTGCTAAAGGTAGTTTTTCCTCTCTTTCTCACTCTCTCCCCATTTTCTTTTTCCAGATAATGGCAAAATGAAGCGAACTATTCTGCCTGAAACAAACAACGGCACTTCCAAAAGAACTAAAATTGACACAGGTACGTATGGGCCTTTGCATTGTAGGATGTTTGCCAATAAGGCAACACAATACTTCTGTTTTATATAATATTTATATAATGATTTTATTGAGAATGTCTTATACTGCACTGAACTAAATCCACTGTAGGTGTAATTATACTCACATTGTAATAAAGCATGCTGTTGGTCAGTGTTTAAGTACAGACCTTGTCTACTAGGGGTGTAAGAAAATATCGAATATCGAGATACTATGTTTTGTGATACTGTATCGATTCTCAAAAACACAGTATCAATACACAGATTCCTGGCACACAGTGAATCATTGTGTTGTGTTTAAACCTCTGACCACTAGATGGCTGTGTTGTAATCCATTTTCAGCTCCACTCCAACATTAACAAGCAGCACAAGGACGCAATGCTGTTGTAAGCACTGAAAAACCTGTTCATGTATTGTTGTGTTTTAATAGTAAGATTTGAAAAATCTCAATATAACACTTTGCTTGCAGTATCACAATATATTGTAATATATTGAATCGTGACCGCTGTATCACGATACGTATTGTATCGCCAGGTTCTTGCCAATACACACCCCTAGTATCTACAGTAGACATACTGTGACCACGGTTAATGACAGTGCTTATATTGTCTATGCTGATGGTGTGTATATAGTATATAGTAATTTATAGATTTGATCACTGTATGTCACCTGGCTTTTCTCATTGAGGTTTTTTTACTTACTACAGAGAACGAGACTCCTTTGAGTAGGAAGTGTCCCAAATGTCACATTCATTTCAACTTTATGGAGCCATTAAAGAGTCACATGCGGGTAAGTTTACACTTCTATTCGTGCTGAAGCTGTTACCTCTTATTTGTTTTGTTTATTTATAGTAGGAGGAGATGCATGAACACAAACTGTTTGCAGTCAAAGCATTTATAAATATTTGCACGGTTGCTCTGGTTGCCCTTAGACGGCCCTTCAATGAGATTATGCCTTGCCTCGGTGTTGAAGTCTCATGGTGAATCTTTCCTGATGTATAATTCAAAGCTCTGGATTATGATGTTCCTCTTCTTACCTGTTTCAGTCGTGCTGCCCACATTTACTGGACACCACCTTCCCGTCGACTTCTAAGCCAGATAAAGCTGCAGCCCCTGCACGAATGTATGACATGGAGCGAGGCAAGCTGATCATGCTGGTGTCCGACTTCTACTACGGGAAATGTGAGGGCGATCAGTCGGTCGCTCGAGAGCAGAAGTCCAACACTACTTTCAAGTGCAACAGCTGTTTGAAGACACTCAAGAACAACATACGGTAATCTTTTGCTGACTTTGTGGCGTCAGGGTCGAGATACACAATGCTGATATTAATAATTCAGTCATAAATTACATAAGCATAAACATAAAGGGGAGTTCCACCCATTTTCTAAATTTCTCTATTGGTGAATAGTTAGTATCTAAATAGATTCATTGAACTGACAGGTGGAGAGGTAAATGCAGTTTGCCATTAGAGAAAGTGCTGGTAGACTTTTGTATGTATCACTATGTGACCCTGATCAGCAATAGATATTAAACTCACGGGTAGGTTCACTGGAATAGTAAATAAAGCTGTTATATTTGCACTGAAAACACTGGTTACTGTTACCACCACTGTAGCGATGATTTATTTACATCTCCGTAATTGAATTATGTCGTTTTGAAAAATCACTGGATACCACATAAACCCTTATCTGAAGCTGTGATTGGTCAGGATGCCCACAGCACACAATGAAAACGTCTCTGATTGGTTAGAGGGCACATTTGCATATTGTTGCTGTCCAAAGAAAAGCATGTATGTCAGATTTTGTCTTTTTTGTTTATTTTCTTTTTAATTTCCACATGGCTGATGATATACTATTATATGATATTATATTATATTGTGTTCTTATTATCTATCCATATATGTTATATTTCATAAGGATTGGATGAATAGAAAATCTCTTGGTTCTGTAAAATTTGTGTTTTAGAGATTCTTTCTTTAGGCAGCAGTGATATGTAACTTTATTTGTATAATGTCCTGTTATATATATATATATATATATATATATATATATATATATATATATATATATATATAAAATAAAGAGTTTGAGATTATTTGTAGAGGATTAACAGGTTTGAAACCTGGCATATTAAGACAGAAATTAAGTCCCAGCTTACAAACTTAAGTTTATATATAGTCACAGTGCAAACAAAAACATATACCTCCATTTTTGTTGATTAAATTGTTTAACATATTTATATTATTTATATTTTTTGAACACGACTGCTGTTTTTATATTTTTTTAATATATTTTTTATATTGTGAAATTTCACGGTAAATGGAGCAATAGAAATGATACTAAGTCTCTTGGAATTAAACCTCATTACATTAATTTATATTAAAAGTAACAACTGTTTTTGTTCTCTCCTGTAAAGTTGCTGTGGTTCTTTGGACAGCGGTGATATATAATGATTAAACAATAATAAAACCAAAAACAGGAGTTGGGAGTTGTTTGGCCTCGCCGCCGTGAATGTATTTAAAAAAAGATTTGGCCCGTCACTTATCCTAAAACTACTGTACAAACATTGTCTCTGCTGTCAGACAGTGTATTCATGACCATTTCATGTCCTAGCTATCTGTGAGTGAGTTTTCAGGGGCATTAACAGTGCGAGTGTCTGTTTCCTGTAACCGCAACTGTGAACAATTCTGACTCTGCAAGTCTTAGCAAGAAACATCTGTGGAATTCCTTTTAATATGGACCCTGAAAGACCTCCAAACTCCTGTTTTTTATGCTCACTTGTATAAAAAGCTAGTGGTTTTTATGTTTTATGGGTGGGAGTAAAATTGCTAGACCACTGGTGAGTTTGGGATCATTGTAGAGGCGTAACAGGTTTAAACATGGCAGTTTAGGACAGAAATAAAATCACAGCTTACAAACTTGGTTATATATGGTCGCTGTCCAAAGAAAAACATGTACCTCCATGTTTGTATATTATTTGAACACGACAGCTGCTCTTTATATTGTATGCACATACGTTCCATCATATGACCAATAGGAATCACCAAGTTCAGCCTCAGGAGATCAATATGACTGACTAACAAACAGTGGCTGGATAAAACCATTGTGTGTCAGTCAGTTATATTGATCTTCTGAGCCTGAACCTGGTGTAGAGCGTCCAGCATGTCCAAGATTTGGTGCTGGAGCAAGTCAGTTAGGTTTGTAGCATGTGGAAGAGTTTGGGTACCCTGGTCAGGTGACATGTTTTGTTGATTTTCTAAGTGAAAGTAAGTAAACCTGACTTCTACAGACAACAGACGTCTTCACGTTTTAATGCACAACCTCTGTTTATCTACTGAATTTAACCTATTTATATATTTGTTTTATTTCATGTTTATTTAATTTTGTTTCTAATATATAATTTAAAAATTCCATAAATGCCTCATTTAATTCCCTGTTAAATCATTTTTACTTATTTTTATTCAGGAATTCAACAACACATGTTATTCAATCATGACTGTTGATGTTGAATGTGACTCTAATTAAAATCCTTCTTGTTTTTAATTTAGTGTTTAATATATAATTTAAAAATTCCACAAAATGCTTATTTAATTTCCTGTAAAGGACTTTTTTTAAACCTATTTTCACCTAGAAAATCAACAATACGTTATTCAATTGTAACCTTTGAGATTTTTGCATGTGATTGTAATTACAACTCTTCTTGTTTTTAATTTTGTTTTTAATGTATAATTTTAAAAATCCACAAAAAGCTTATTTCATTTTTCTGTAAAATACTTTTTTTTAACCTTTTCACTTAGAAAATCAACAACACGGTATTCAGTCATGACTATTGAAACTTTAGCATACGACTGTTATTCCAACACTTCTTGTCTTTTAATTTTCTTTATAATATATCATTTAAAAGTTCTACAAAAAGCTTATTTTATTCCCTGTAAAGGTCCTTTTTTCTTTTTCACTCAGAAAATCAACAACACGTGTTATTCAATCATGACTATTGAGACTTTTGTACACGACTAATTCAACAATTTCTTGTTTTTAGTTTTGTTAATAATATATAATTTAAAAATTCCACAAAAAGCTTATTTTCACTCAGAAAATCAACAAGATATGTTATTCAGTTGTGACCTTTGAGACTTTTGCATGTGACTAATTTTTTTATAGTATATAATTAATAAAATTCACAAAAAGCTTATTTAATTTCATGTAAAGGACCTTTTTTTCTTTTTCACTCAGAAAATCAACAACACGTTATTCAATCATGACTGTTGAGACTTTTGTACATGACTAATTCAAACATTTCTTGTTTTTAATTTTTTTTATAATATATAATTTAAAAATTCCACAAAAAAAGCTTATTTAAATCCCTGTAAAGGACTCTAAAGGACTTTTTAAAAACTTTTTTTACTCAGAAAATCAACAACATATGTTTTTCAATTGTGACCTTTGAGACTTTTGCATGTGACTGTAATCTGAACACTTCTTGTTTTTTATTTTGTTTATAATATATAATTTAAAAAGTCCACAAAAAGCTTATTTAATTACCAGGACCTTTTTTTTTTTTTTTTTTTTTTATAAACTATTTTAACTCAGAAAATCAACAACACGTTATTCAATCATAACTGTTGAGACTTTTGCACACGACTGTAATTAGAACCCATGTGTGCTTTGAGCCCCAAGTCCCAACAGTGCTACTAAAACGAGGCGGATCCATAAAGTGGAGGAAGATGTAGTAAAAGAAAAGAGAGAGAGAGAGAGAGAGAGAGAGAGAAAGCGAAGAAGTGACTCTTTCAGGCTCTTTGAGCCCCCATCACCGTTTCCCCGCTATAGATGGATGACATTATCGGCCCTATTCGGACTATTGAGACTTTTGTACACGACTAATTCAAACATTTTTTGTTTTTAATTTTTTTTTATAATATATAATTTAAAAATTCCACAAAAAGCCTATTTAAATCCCTGTAAAGGACTTTTTTCCCCCCTATTTTCACTCAGAAAATCAACAACATATGTTATTCAATTGTGACCTTTGAGACTTTTGCATGTGACTGTAATCCGAACACTTCTTGTTTTTTATTTTGTTTATAATATATAATTTAAAAAGTCCACAAAAAGCTTATTTAATTACCAGGACTTTTTATTTATTTATTTTTTAACTATTTTAACTCAGAAAATCAACAACACGATATACAATCATGACTGTTGAGACATTTGCACACGACTGTAATTAGAACCCATGTGTGCTTTGAGCCCCAAGTCCCAACAGTGCTACTAAAACGAGGCGGATCCATAAAGTGGAGGAAGATGTAGTAAAAGAAAAGAGAGAGAGAGAGAGAGAGAGAGAGAGAAAGCGAAGAAGTGACTCTTTCAGGCTCTTTGAGCCCCCATCACCGTTTCCCCGCTATAGATGGATGACATTATCGGCCGTATTCGGACTATTGAGACTTTTGTACACGACTAATTCAAACATTTTTTGTTTTAAATTTTTTTTTATAATATACAATTTAAAAATTCCACAAAAAGCTTATTTAAATCTCTGTAAAGGACTTTTTTCCCCCTATTTTCACTCAGAAAATCAACAACATATGTTATTCAATTGTGACCTGTGAGACTTTTGCATGTGACTGTAATCCGAACACTTCTTGTTTTTTATTTTGTTTATAATATATAATTTAAAAAAGTCCACAAAAAGCTTATTTAATTACCAGGACTTTTTTTTAACCTATTTTATCTCAGAAAATCAACAACACGATATACAATCATGACTGTTGAGACTTTTGCACACGACTGTAATTAGAACCCATGTGTGCTTTGAGCCCCAAGTCCCAACAGTGCTACTAAAACGAGGCGGATCCATAGTGGAGGAAGATGTAGTAAAAGAAAAGAGAGAGAGAGAGAGAGAGAGAAAGCAAAGAAGTGACTCTTTCAGGCTCTTTGAGCCCCCATCACCGTTTCCCCGCTATAGATGGATGACATTATCGGCCCTCCCGCTCCCCCCTGGGTCCCGAGATGAATAATGGGTGGTGGTTTGGCTGGTGTAGGAACTGTTGGTGTGATTAAATAACTTCACTCTGCCACGGCGTGAGAAAAGCCTCGCTAAGCTCCTTTTAATGGGGAGACGCGTTTGCGGCGCGCCCCGCGTTCTGGCAGCCGGGGTCACAGTTCAGCCGCATAAAAATCCCTATTAGGGGAGCTGAGGTGGCAGAACGGCGCGGCTGAAAAATAGGCTGTTGCGCGTCAGGGCAGGACGGCAGGCAGAGGGAGAGGGGCTGGAGGCAGCCTGAGGAGCGTCACACCATTAAGCGAAACAAAAAAGCCCCGTATAATTGCCAGTATTATAATGGCTATTATGCATGCTTAGAAAGTGAGGCGTGAGGAGAGTGATTGCTAATTTATCTTTGGAAAACCTCTGGGAGCCTGAACGCTGCTTTCAGGCGCGTACAGGCCACGCGCTGTTTAAAAGTGGTTTTTAATGTGCCGACTTCGTAATTTGCTTCGTTATATTTAACGGAGTATGGCCTTTATTCCCAGACGGCGCTGAAGGTGAGCTGGCTCCTGCTCTCGCCGTGCTGCTTTTGTCCTGCTAGACACGTTTGATTTATAGAGGATCAGTTCGGAGTCTTCTTAATGTCTTAACGATCCGCAGTCACATCCGGCGACGTGACCCGTTTTGAAGAAATAGGACATGCCAGTTTGAACATCTGAAATTCTATAATTCACCGATCTCAGAGGATGCC
>CM038728.1:27535863-27710863 GCA_021613375.1 Megaleporinus macrocephalus | reverse complement strand
AGGCGTGTAGGCTACGTGTCATTTGTGCCTCTAAAAGTCGAGTCAGAGCGTAGACTCTTAGTCTTTAACCATTTATAGATCACATGCGTTTAAGGTACCCTTTAATACATTAAGTCTAGAATGCCCATGTTTTTCCTTATGCCTCTGAGCCCCCCAAACAAATCATAACAAAATAATAACAAGTTTAATTCCTAACACACTCACATTAAAGTAATCTAAAGTCTTTAGATTAATCTATAAATCCAAACAAATAAACAAAAAGGAATCATTCGATTAATCAATTAATAAATTAAAATGAATATCCCTAGTGCAGAATGACTGGACTGATATTCGAGTTAATAACAGATGATAGCTTTGTTATTTTTGCCTCTTATGTGTGATGTTTTCAGAATCAGAAATACTTTATTGATCCCAGGGGGAAATTGCAGTTTTTACAGTAGCAGCTGGTTAACACTCTGAATAAACACTCTAATAATAATTTACAACATAAAGAAATTTGTAATATGTACACATATATAAAGTCTTATAATACAATAGAAAAATAAAATGTAAAGTGACTGTGGCACATATATAAAGTCTTATAATACAATAGAATAATAAAATGTAAAGTGACTGTGGCACATATATAAAGTCTTATAATACAATAGAAGAATAAAATATAAAGTGACTGTGGCACATATATAAAGTCTTATAATACAATAGAAGAATAAAATGTAGTGACTGTGGCACATATATAAAGTCTTATAATACAATAGAATAATAAAATGTAAAGTGACTGTGGCACATATATAAAGTCTTATAATACAATAGAAGAATAAAATGTAAAGTGACTGTGGCACATATATAAAGTCTTATAATACAATAGAAGAATAAAATGTAAAGTGACTGTGGCACATATATAAAGTCTTATAATACAATAGAAGAATAAAATGTAAAGTGACTGTGGCACATATATAAAGTCTTATAATACAATAGAAGAATAAAATATAAAGTGACTGTGGCACATATATAAAGTCTTATAATACAATAGAAGAATAAAATGTAGTGACTGTGGCACATATATAATGTCTTATAATACAATAGAAGAATAAAATATAAAGTGACTGTGGCACATATATAAAGTCTTATAATACAATAGAAGAATAAAATATAAAGTGACTGTGGCACATATATAATGTCTTATAATACAATAGAAGAATAAAATATAAAGTGACTGTGGCACATATATAAAGTCTTATAATACAATATAAGAATAAAATGTAAAGTGACTGTGGCACATATATAAAGTCTTATAATACAATAGAAGAATAAAATGTAAAGTGACTGTGGCACATATATAAAGTCTTATAATACAATAGAAGAATAAAATGTGACTGTGGCTATAATAATAAGTACAGATATACTGTATACAGCAGTAAGAGTTTAGAAGTAGGAAAGTTATTGCACATTTAAGTTGTTGCACACATAATTAAATTATTGTTTTCTTTTCTTTAGAAAACTCTTCTTGAGATTCAGTTCCCAGTGTTTGTTGAAGTAAACATTTATATCTCTGTGTACTCGAGTCGTGGACTCTTGACAAACGTGTAAAGTCTTGGAGGTGTTGGTTTCGGAAGTATCAGTTCCAGAAAGGTTCAGATCTTTGGGCGGCAGTGAAATCCCTCGCCTGTCTCCGTCTGCGGGTTTGGGGGCTTGAGGCTATGCTGATCTGAAGTCAGCAAAAATGTGGAACTCACTTGTGAGTTGCCCTGTTGGCTCTCTCTTCGAGCTTGGATTGATTTGGTTGTCTACCGAGCACCTTGGTGCAATACATAACGGTATGACAGTGGAGGCTGACTCCCTTCACCTGCCTTAAGGGGCTTTACCTGGCAACAGGAAACCAGACCAACCAGGAGCCACTTCAGCCCGAAAAAAGCCATCGCGAATCTGGCTAGTAACAAAAACGAGTAAATGTGGTAATCTGGGTCACCAGACGTGGTCACCAGGTTAAACTAGCTTCATCTGTATGTTTCATACAATGGGTATTGTCTCTGCTTCAGTATGAGCATCACACAGGCCCAGGAGCTGGTGATGTCTTCTGTGATGTGTGTTAATTTGTATTTATTGATCACATTTTACAGAAAAAAGGAATTCAGCGCTGTGGAAAATGCAGGTTGAATTTTCTCACCTACAAGGAGAAAGTCGAGCACAAGACGCTCTATCATCGAACTTATAAGAAACCGAGAAGCCTTGAGGGACTGCCGCCAGGAACGAAGGTTTGATCCAGCCCACTTTTGGTTTCAGCTTTCGTTGAACTTCCCATAAAGACAAATAATATCCAGTATAACTTCATAGTTACATGCAGTTTGAACATGCTTGATCAAATGACGTGCTGTAAAATTTTTAAAAATGAAAATAAGTTAATCCTCTTCAGAGAACACACTTCGGGCACGTTCTCCACATTTTACTTTATGATTTCTGTTTATTTGCTCGACATATTGGAGGAAAACTGACATGCATTACAGATGCATTCTTACCTTAGGACTGTTAAAACTACAGGTGTTGCAGATTCATACTGGATAGAAATCACGCCACAATAATTACTGTCAGATTATAAAAACTACACAGACTATCTATTCGTACTGGATTAAAATCACTCTGATTATTACGTTCAGACTGTAAAATTTACACAGACTATTCATACTGGGTTAAAATTGCTATTTGATTATTACGGTCAGACTGTAAAATTTACACAGACTAGCTATTCATACTGGGTTAAAATCACACTGTGATTATTACGGTCAGACTGTAAAATTTACACAGACTAGCTATTCATACTGGGTTAAAATCACACTGTGATTATTACAGTCAGACTGTAAAATTTACACAGACTATCTATTCATACTGGATTAAAATCAATCTGTGATAATTACAATCAGACTGTAAAATTTACACAGACTATTTATACTGGGTTAAAATTACTATTTGATTATTACGGTCAGACTGTAAAATTTACACAATGTATTCATACTGGATTAAAATCACTCTGTGATTATTACAGTCAGACTGTAAAATTTACGCAGACTATCTATTCGTACTGGATTAAAATCACTGTGATAATTACAATCAGACTGTAAAATTTACACAGACTATCTATTCATACTGGATTAAAATCACTCTGTGATTTATTACAATCAGACTGTAAAATTTACACAGACTATCTATTCATACTGGGTTAAAATCACTGATTATTACGGTCAGACTGTAAAATTCACACAGACTATCTATTCATACTGGATTAAAATCACTCTGATTATTACAGTCAGACTGTAAAATTTACACAGACTAGCTTTTCATACGGGGTTAAAATCACTCTAATTATTACGGTCAGACTGTAAAATTTACACAGCCTATCTATTCATACTGGGTTAAAATCACTCTATTATGTTCAGACTGTAAAATTCACACAGACTATCTATTCATACTGGATTATAATCACTCTGATTATTACAGTCAGACTGTAAAATTTACACAGACTAGCTTTTCATACAGGGTTAAAATCACTCTGATTATTATGGTCAGACTGTAAAATTTACACAGACTATTCATACTGGGTTAAAATCACTCTGATTATTATGTTCAGACAGTAAAATTTACACAGACTATCTATTCATACTGGGTTAAAATCACTCTGATTATTACGTTCAGACTGTAAAATTTACACAGACTATCTATTCATACTGGGTTAAAATCACTCTGATTATTACGGTCAGACTGTAAAATTTACACAGACTATTCATACTGGGTTAAAATCACTCTGATTATTACGGTCAGACTGTAAAATTTACACAGACTATCTATTCATACTGGGTTAAAATCACTCTGATTATTACGGTCAGACTGTAAAATTTACACAGACTATCTATTCATACTGGGTTAAAATCACTTCCCAATTGCAGAGTGCACGATTTCTGTTTATTTGCTCTACATATCGAAGGATATTAGTGTAAAATGCGTGACCTTCATACAGGCAATATGTATTATGTGTATTTTCCCCAGTATATCAAATTCAGCACATAAACAGCAATTGTGTATCAAAGTGTGTTCTCTTTGGAGTGTGTGTTCACTATTTGTTCACTATTTTCCCTTAGAAAATCAACAAATCATGTAATTTGCATTCAGTTTGTGTACAGCTATATGTTTGCCAGTGTGGGGAAAAGTTTATGATTGTCACCTAATAGGTTTATCCTATAAGGCTCTGCATGCACTCCTGTAAACAATTGCAAACGCTTCTTATTAGGCATAGAGTTATGCTGGGTTATTGCAAAGCATTCGAAGGGTGTTATTTTAACGAATTAACATAGGAGTAAACGTATTCATTAGTAAAATAAACACACTTGTGATCTTGCCGTGTGTTACTGTAACTGTACTGGGTGTTGTTTGTAGGTGACAATTCGAGCCTCGCTCACTGGAGGGTCTCCAATGTCTCCTGGTGCTCCTAGCAAGTCGTATGTGAACCTCATCCCCTCAACCGAAACGACTAAACCAGTTACACACAAATCCAACTCCTACATGGGGAGGGCAAAGATGAACCCTGGAAATAAAAACCGGACGACCCCTCACAACCATGAGCTCAAAGGCTTGAAGTGAGTCTTTAGTACTTGGACTTCGCTAAATATACCCAAAAGCTCGGGGACCTTTATTCATCTTAACTATATCATTAATACATTACTTCAGTAAAATGAATACCAGCTATTACACATAATTATTACACAACTTTCTGTAGTTTTAATACAATAAGCCTGCAGACTTTTTTATTTATTTATTTTTATTTATCCATTTAACTTTACAAGTGTATAATATATATATTTATCTATATTTATAAATATATAATATATATTTAACTTTTTTCATTGCATTAGTTCAGCGGGGTATGTAAGTGTATCAAAGTAGTGTTTTTTATCTACAGACTTAAACCTGGAGTGCACAAATGTACGGAATGTCAGGGTGAAGTGACCGACCCGTACATACATTATCCACTATCGCTGAAATGTTCCGTATGCAAGTATCGGACGAGCTGTCAGAAGTCTTTCGGACAACATATGTTGAGGTAATGATGGGCCGTGTGTGAACTTGTGAAGCGAGTTGAAAACTTGTGAGGTTCTGGGACAAATTATCTCAGCAAGAAAATAAGTTGAATGTATGTGTTTGTTTTCACATGAAGGTTTCACAGCAGCACCTCAAAACAGCGATTAGGCAGGGTGAAGAGGCCTTTGCGTGGTGTAAGGTGAGCTTTTAACTAATCATATTTGCCATTTAATTTATAGATGTTTCTTAATAAAGCTTCAGATTAGTAATCTCAGAGTGTAGAAACTGCAGATACTGCACTGTATTAAAAGCACTCCACAGTCACTGGCACACTGTAAAAACTGACATGCATTACAGATTACTAATTACTTTAGGACTGTTAAAACTACAGGCATTGCAGATTCATACTGGATAGAAATCACACCACAATAATTACTGTCAGATTATAAAAACTACACATGCTACAGATTCAGACTCTTAAAAACTCTTAAGACTCTTAAAAATATTCATGCACTGCAGATTCATACTGGGTTAAAATCACTACAGTTATTACTGTCAGACTGTAAACACTACACACACTGCAGATTCATACTGGATTAAAAATCACTACAGTTATTACTGTCAGACTGTGAACACTACACACACTGCAGATTCATACTGGATTAAAAATCACTACAGTTATTACTGTCAGACTGTGAACACTACACACACTGTAGATTCATACTGGATTGAAATCGCTACACTGTTATTACTGTCTGACTGTAAAAACTGTACACACTGCAGATTCATACTGGATTAAAGTCACTGCAGTTATTATTGTCAAACTGTAAAAACCAAACACACTGTAGATTCATACTGGATTAAAATCACTACAGTTATTACTGTCAGAATGTAAAAACTACACACTGCAGATTCATACTGGATTAAAATCACTACAGTTATTACTGTCAGACTGTGAACACTAAACACACTAGATTCATACTGGATTAAAATCACTACAGTTGTTACGGTTAGACTGTGAACACTAAACACACTAGATTCATACTGGATTAAAATCACTACAGTTATTACTGTTAGACTGTGAACACTAAACACACTAGATTCATACTGGATTAAAATCACTACAGTTATTACTGTTAGACTGTGAACACTAAACACACTAGATTCATACTGGATTAAAATCACTACAGTTATTACTGTCAGACTGTGAACACTACACACACTGCAGATTCATACTGGATTACAATCACTCCACAGTTACTACTGTCAGACTGTAAAAACTAAACACACTACAGATTCATACTGGATTAAAGTCACTGCGGTTATTACTGTCTGGCTGTAAAAACTAAACACGCTATAGATTCATACTGGATTAAAATCACTACAGTTATTACTGTCTGCCTGTAAAAACTGTACACACTGCAGATTCATACAGGATTAAAATCACTCCACAGTTATTCCTGTCAGACTGTAAAGTGTACGTATGTACAGTTTCATACCGGATTAAGGTCACTGATCTAGTCATAGAATGTCCTCAAGTGCAAAAAATACATATTTTAAAAAGTTTTTATCTGCTTTAAAAAGTTGGACAGTTTTTATGGGGTGTTTCATGAACGTGCCTGCGAGTGCTGTGACTGACCGGGTGACGTGTTCTCTGTCTCACAGGAGTCTGACCCTTGTTTGTCTGAACTGTGAGTTCCTGGCCGACGCCACTAATACAGACCGGATGTGCGAGCACCTACTCAGCAGACCTAACCACACCTGCCAGATCATTTTAGAGACAGGTACATAAACTCTCCACCATATGTTACTCTATTCTCCCCTCAGTTTCTCAGTCTAAAGCAAAGTATCAGTCCCAACCTGTCTCTGTTTCGTATTGCAGATGGGGAATCAGCGGAGGAGAAGTAAGTCGCTTTCATGCTCTTGTTGGACTAACATTTTGCATGACTGTATGAAAGTTTCTGAAGTTTCTTCCACATTATTTCCCTGTAGTTTACAAAAGAAATCCTCATAAATAGCATCTTTTTAAAAATCTCTCCATCCACAGTAATTTAAGTTATTTCTTAAGTAAAATTAAGAAAATGAAGTGACTAATGTTGCACTGACAGTGCAGTCATAAAGCAAAGCTAATTTAATTAGTTTCTGTGTGGTTGGTAGCTCAGTATGCACTGATATTTGATTTTGGTGAAACCTTATTGCCCCGTCTAGAAAAGTACAAAGATCAAATAAACCTGCAGTGAAGTCCCGTGATCTGTCATTTTGAAACTTGTAGTGGTAATGAAAATGAGAAATGGTGATTGAAAAAAAGGTGTTGAAACTGTTTAAGCAGCAGTGGATAAACAGTGAAAATATCAGCCACGTGTATATGAAGAGGGGCTACAACACCCAGGAACGCCTCCTCTACAGGTTTTACGCCACTTAAAACCACAACAGTCTGCTCAATACGCAGAATTCAGCAAAAAACAAGCTAAAAGTCTCACTGATATCATTTTGTAGTCACCGGTTTTAAAATGACAGAATATTCACAAATGATGGCACCAAAATGCTAAATATAGCTAAATAAATCATAGAATTCATTGTCCTGAATGAGCAAGCGGTTTCTGTTCGCATTTGTGTATATACAGTAAAACATTACAATAAGTCTATTATTCTGTGAACTGTTTAGTTTCAACAGTCAAGTTTTCAGCCTAGTGTACTAAATTGTGAGGTTCATCCAAGGACTTTTATTTTGGTGCTTCACTTTTAGCATTGTATAATCAAACCAGTACCGCTGACAACTCGGAAACAGCCGTAACAGCTCCATCTGTAGTGACCTGAAATTAAGTTTTTGTGTTGATAGAAATAATAAAATATCCTAAAGAGTACACTACAGTTATTACTGTTAGACTGTAAAAACTAAACACACTGCAGATTCATACTGGATTAAAATCACTACAGTTATTACTGTTAGACTGTAAAAACTAAACACACTGCCGATTCATACTGGATTAAAATCACTACAGTTATTACTGTTAGACTGTAAAAACTAAACACACTGTAGATTCATACTGGATTAAAATCACTACAGTTATTACTGTTAGACTGTAAAAACTAAACACACTGTAGATTCATACTGGATTAAAATCACTACAGTTATTACTGTTAGACTGTAAAAACTAAACACACTGCCGATTCATACTGGATTAAAATCACTACAGTTATTACTGTTAGACTGTAAAAACTAAACACACTGCAGATTCATACTGGATTAAAATCACTACAGTTATTACTGTTAGACTGTAAAAACTAAACACACTGTAGATTCATACTGGATTAAAATCACTACAGTTATTACTGTTAGACTGTAAAAACTAAACACACTGTAGATTCATTCTGGATTAAAATCACTACAGTTATTACTGTTAGACTGTAAAAACTAAACACACTGCAGATTCATACTGGATTAAAATCACTACAGTTATTACTGTTAGACTGTAAAAACTAAACACACTGTAGATTCATACTGGATTAAAATCACTACAGTTATTACTGTTAGACTGTAAAACCTAAACACACTGCAGATTCATACTGGATTAAAATCACTACAGTTATTACTGTTAGACTGTAAAAACTAAACACACTGTAGATTCATACTGGATTAAAATCACTACAGTTATTACTGTTAGACTGTAAAAACTAAACACACTGTAGATTCATACTGGATTAAAATCACTACAGTTATTACTGTTAGACTGTAAAAACTAAACACACTGCAGATTCATACTGGATTAAAATCACTACAGTTATTACTGTTAGACTGTAAAAACTAAACACACTGTAGATTCATACTGGATTAAAATCACTACAGTTATTACTGTTAGACTGTAAACACTACACACTGTAGATTCATACTGGATTAAAATCACTACAGTTATTACTGTTAGACTGTAAAAACTAAACACACTGTAGATTCATACTGGATTAAAATCACTACAGTTATTACTGTTAGACTGTAAAAACTAAACACACTGCAGATTCATACTGGATTAAAATCACTACAGTTATTACTGTTAGACTGTAAAAACTAAACACACTGCAGATTCATACTGGATTAAAATCACTACAGTTATTACTGTTAGACTGTAAAAACTAAACACACTGTAGATTCATACTGGATTAAAATCACTACATTTATTACTGTTAGACTGTAAAAACTAAACACACTGTAGATTCATACTGGATTAAAATCACTACAGTTATTACTGTTAGACTGTAAAAACTAAACACACTGTAGATTCATACTGGATTAAAATCACTACAGTTATTACTGTTAGACTGTAAAAACTAAACACACTGTAGATTCATACTGGATTAAAATCACTACAGTTATTACTGTTAGACTGTAAACACTACACACTGTAGATTCATACTGGATTAAAATCACTACAGTTATTACTGTTAGACTGTAAAAACTAAACACACTGTAGATTCATACTGGATTAAAATCACTACAGTTATTACTGTTAGACTGTAAAAACTAAACACACTGTAGATTCATAATGGATTAAAATCACTACAATTATTACTGTTAGACTGTAAAACCTAAACACACTGTAGATTCATACTGGATTAAAATCACTACAGTTATTACTTTTAGACTGTAAAAATAAACACACTGTAGATTCATACTGGATTAAAATCACTACAGTTATTACTGTCTGACTGTAAGAACTGTACACACTGTAGATTCATACTGGATTAAAATCACTACAGTTATTACTGTTAGACTGTAAGAACTGTACACACTGTAGATTCATACTGGATTAAAATCACTACACTGTTATTACTGTCTGACTGTAAACGTTACCCACACTGCAGATTCATACTGGATTAAAATCACTACAGTTATTACTGTCAGACTGTAAAGACTACCCACACTGCAGATTCATACTGGATTAAAGTCACTAGTTATTACTGTCAGACTGTAAAAACTAAACACACTGTAGATTCATACTGGATTAAAATCACTACAGTTATTACTGTCTGACTGTAAAGTGTACGTATGGTACAGTTTCATACTGGATTAAAGTCACTACAGTTCTTATTGTCAGACTGTAAAGTGTATGTATGGTACAGTTTCATACTGGATTAAAGTCACTACAGTTCTTATTGTCAGACTGTAAAGTGTATGTATGGTACAGTTTCATACCGGATTAAGGTCACTGATCTAGTCAGAAGTCCCAGAATGTCCTGAAGTGTAAGGAATACATGTTTAAAAGATAAGCTGAGGAGTAGTGCAGGGGCTCCTGATCATTTCGTCTGCTCTCAGATTTCTAGTGTGTGTGGTTCTGTACTGCTAAGGCGTTAGTATTACTGTCGAGGGCTGCTCGTGCCTCTCCTCTGCTCTCACTGGAGCTGTATGATGTATTGGGAGACAGTGACACCAGATGTTTGGTGCTTGTGTTGAACGTAGAGGGTAGAATGGTAAAGACAAGAGGATAAAAATAGCCCGGGTGTTTCACCTCCTCTGATTTAGATAAATTGCCCTTTCTGATGAAATATGTGGGTAAATTTCAACTCGCTGACCCTTAAACGCTTAGAAAACATACTTCTGAAAACTCCCGTCTAATTTCATTAGTCTAATTTGGGTGCATGTTAAGTGGTTTTTGCGGAAGACGCTGTATAAATTAGACGCGGAATCGTGGCCTTAATTAAAGCAGAGGAACGCCTCGTAATTAATGTGCACCAGAGACAGAGAGGTCCTTAGGAGTCACTGTAAAGTATTACATTAGGGAGGTGTAAGAAAACATGTACTGCTTACTGCTGTAGCCCACTTGGTTTGAAGTTTCCCAAGAGCCTGTGTCAGCAATGCACCTGAGAGCTATTGTTCTGCGATTCAAACTCTTAAAATAAACTGAACTTTCTTTTTCTTACTTTCCTCCTTAATTTGGTTTCGTCTTGAAGACTCTATACGCGAAAGCACAGGCTGGGCTGAGTTATGGGTGTTTTGCTAAATCAGAAAAACAGTACTGATGTGGCTGCAGGTCCTTAAAATAAACAAGTCTTTCTTTTTGTTTGTTGTGATGTAGGCCTGTCGCTGCCGGCTCTGATAAGGTGAGTGAAGAGTCTCCCTTTTCTTTATTCTCTCTCTTTCACCTCAGCTAGAGCTGACCAGTATGAATTTTCAGGTAGGTGAAGGTAGTGTTACAGTTTACCTGTACACAGGTAGGTGAAGGTAGTGTTACAGTTTACCTGTACACAGGTAGGTGAAGGTAGTGTTACAGTTTACCTGTACACAGGTAGGTGAAGGTAGTGTTACAGTTTACCTGTACACAGGTAGGTGAAGGTAGTGTTACAGTTTATCTGTACACAGGTAGGTGAAGGTGGTGTTACAGTTTACCTGTACACAGGTAGGTGAAGGTGGTGTTACAGTTTACCTGTACACAGGTAGGTGAAGGTAGTGTTAGTTTACCTGTACACAGGTAGGTGAAGGTAGTGTTACAGTTTACCTGTACACAGGTAGGTGAAGGTAGTGTTACAGTTTACCTGTACACAGGTAGGTGAAGGTAGTGTTACAGTTTACCTGTACACAGGTAGGTGAAGGTAGTGTTACAGTTTACCTGTACACAGGTAGGTGAAGGTAGTGTTACAGTTTACCTGTACACAGGTAGGTGAAGGTAGTGTTACAGTTTACCTGTACACAGGTAGGTGATGGTAGTGTTACAGTTTATCTGTACACAGGTAGGTGATGGTAGTGTTACAGTTTATCTGTACACAGGTAGGTGAAGGTAGTGTTACAGTTTACCTGTACACAGGTAGGTGAAGGTAGTGTTACAGTTTACATGTACACAGGTAGGTGAAGGTAGTGTTACAGTTTACCTGTACACAGGTAGGTGAAGGTAGTGTTACTGTTTATCTGTACACAGGTAGGTGAAGGTAGTGTTACAGTTTACCTGTACACAGGTAGGTGAAGGTGGTGTTACAGTTTACCTGTACACAGGTAGGTGAAGGTAGTGTTACAGTTTACCTGTACACAGGTAGGTGAAGGTAGTGTTACAGTTTAGCTGTACACAGGTAGGTGAAGGTAGTGTTACAGTTTACCTGTACACAGGTAGGTGAAGGTAGTGTTACAGTTTACCTGTACACAGGTAGGTGAAGGTAGTGTTACAGTTTACCTGTAAACAGGTAGGTGAAGGTAGTGTTACAGTTTACCTGTACACAGGTAGGTGAAGGTAGTGTTACAGTTTACCTGTACACAGGTAGGTGAAGGTAGTGTTACAGTTTATCTGTACACAGGTAGGTGAAGGTAGTGTTACAGTTTACCTGTACACAGGTAGGTGAAGGTAGTGTTACAGTTTACATGTACACAGGTAGGTGAAGGTAGTGTTACAGTTTATCTGTACACAGGTAGGTGAAGGTAGTGTTACAGTTTACCTGTACACAGGTAGGTGAAGGTAGTGTTACAGTTTACCTGTACACAGGTAGGTGAAGGTGGTGTTACAGTTTACCTGTACACAGGTAGGTGAAGGTAGTGTTACAGTGTATCTATAAACAGGTAGGTGAAGGTAGTGTTACAGTTTACCTGTACACAGGTAGGTGAAGGTAGTGTTACAGTTTACCTGTACACAGGTAGGTGAAGGTAGTGTTACAGTTTATCTGTACACAGGTAGGTGAAGATAGTGTTACAGTTTACCTGTACACAGGTAGGTGAAGGTAGTGTTACAGTTTAGCTGTACGCAGGTAGGTGAAGGTAGTGTTACAGTTTACCTGTACACAGGTAGGTGAAGGTGGTGTTACAGTTTATCTGTACGCAGGTAGGTGAAGGTAGTGTTACAGTTTATCTGTACGCAGGTAGGTGAAGGTAGTGTTACAGTTTACCTGTACGCAGGTAGGTGAAGGTAGTGTTACAGTATAGCTGTACACAGGTAGGTGAAGGTAGTGTTACAGTTTATCTGTACGCAGGTAGGTGAAGGTAGTGTTACAGTTTACCTGTACACAGGTAGGTGAAGGTGGTGTTACAGTTTATCTGTACGCAGGTAGGTGAAGGTAGTGTTACAGTTTATCTGTACGCAGGTAGGTGAAGGTAGTGTTACAGTTTACCTGTACGCAGGTAGGTGAAGGTAGTGTTACAGTTTACCTGTACACAGGTAGGTGAAGGTAGTGTTACAGTTTACCTGTACACAGGTAGGTGAAGGTAGTGTTACAGTTTACCTGTACACAGGTAGGTGAAGGTAGTGTTACAGTTTATCTGTACGCAGGTAGGTGATAGTAGTGTTACAGTTTACCTGTACACAGGTAGGTGATGGTAGTGTTACAGTATAGCTGTACACAGGTAGGTGAAGGTAGTGTTACAGTTTACCTGTACACAGGTAGGTGAAGGTAGTGTTACAGTTTACCTGTACACAGGTAGGTGAAGGTAGTGTTACAGTTTACCTGTACACAGGTAGGTGAAGGTAGTGTTACAGTTTACCTGTACACAGGTAGGTGAAGGTAGTGTTACAGTTTACTTGTACACAGGTAGGTGAAGGTAGTGTTACAGTTTACTTGTTTACAGTTTACAGTTTATCTGTACACAGGTAGGTGAAGGTAGTGTTACAGTTTACCTGTACACAGGTAGGTGATGGTAGTGTTACAGTTTACCTGTACACAGGTAGGTGAAGGTAGTGTTACAGTTTATCTGTACACAGGTAGGTGAAGGTAGTGTTACAGTTTATCTGTACGCAGGTAGGTGAAGGTAGTGTTACAGTTTACCTGTACACAGGTAGGTGAAGGTAGTGTTACAGTTTACCTGTACACAGGTAGGTGAAGGTAGTGTTACAGTTTACCTGTACACAGGTAGGTGAAGGTAGTGTTACAGTTTACTTGTACACAGGTAGGTGAAGGTAGTGTTACAGTTTACTTGTTTACAGTTTACAGTTTATCTGTACACAGGTAGGTGAAGGTAGTGTTACAGTTTACCTGTACACAGGTAGGTGATGGTAGTGTTACAGTTTACCTGTACACAGGTAGGTGAAGGTAGTGTTACAGTTTACCTGTACACAGGTAGGTGATGGTAGTGTTACAGTTTACCTGTACACAGGTAGGTGAAGGTAGTGTTACAGTTTACCTGTACACAGGTAGGTGAAGGTAGTGTTACAGTTTACCTGTACACAGGTAGGTGATGGTAGTGTTACAGTTTACCTGTACACAGGTAGGTGAAGGTAGTGTTACAGTTTATCTGTACACAGGTAGGTGAAGGTAGTGTTACAGTTTACCTGTACACAGGTAGGTGATGGTAGTGTTACAGTTTACCTGTACACAGGTAGGTGAAGGTAGTGTTACAGTTTACCTGTACACAGGTAGGTGATGGTAGTGTTACAGTTTATCTGTACACAGGTAGGTGAAGGTAGTGTTACAGTTTATCTGTACGCAGGTAGGTGATAGTAGTGTTACAGTTTACCTGTACGCAGGTAGGTGATGGTAGTGTTACAGTATAGCTGTACACAGGTAGGTGAAGGTAGTGTTACAGTTTATCTGTACACAGGTAGGTGAAGGTAGTGTTACAGTTTATCTGTACACAGGTAGGTGAAGGTAGTGTTACAGTTTACCTGTACACAGGTAGGTGAAGGTAGTGTTACAGTTTACCTGTACACAGGTAGGTGAAGGTAGTGTTACAGTTTATCTGTACACAGGTAGGTGAAGGTAGTGTTACAGTTTACCTGTACACAGGTAGGTGAAGGTAGTGTTACAGTTTATCTGTACACAGGTAGGTGAAGGTAGTGTTACAGTTTACCTATAAACAGGTAGGTGAAGGTAGTGTTACAGTTTACCTGTAAACAGGTAGGTGAAGGTAGTGTTACAGTTTACCTGTACACAGGTAGGTGAAGGTAGTGTTACAGTTTACCTGTACACAGGTAGGTGAAGGTAGTGTTACAGTTTACCTGTACACAGGTAGGTGAAGGTAGTGTTACAGTTTACTTATAAACAGGTAGGTGAAGGTAGTGTTACAGTTTACTTATAAACAGGTAGGTGAAGGTAGTGTTACAGTTTATCTGTACACAGGTAGGTGAAGGTAGTGTTACAGTTTACCTGTACACAGGTAGGTGAAGGTAGTGTTACAGTTTACCTGTACACAGGTAGGTGATGGTAGTGTTAAACATTGAAAAATTGAACGTTTGCTGTGTATATGATGTATTATTAGTTTAATTTGAGCTACAAACCATGACGAAAGGAGGAAGTCATTAAATCATACCTGTATCTTATTTAGCAGTAGGTGTCTGACACTGATTAACGAGTCTCTGTGCAGATGTCTGTGTTTGAGTCCCACGTAGTAGTGTTTTGGTTATTCTCTTGAATTCAGCTCAACATCTCTCAACCTCCTACATTGGCACCACAGGAGATTTTCAGGTTTCGAATCTACGAATAGCCTCTTCTGGTGTATTTTGTAGGTGTGAGGAGAAGCACTGGGTGTTGTAGGAGGGTGGGCTGTCGTGGTGGCCAGTACAGAACTAAACCTGACAGCTAACATTACTGCTAGGAAGCCAGATAGCACATCAGTGTTAATGTGTCCCAGTGACTGATGATAACACAGGATACAGGGATACAGTGCTGTAGAATACATCGAATTAATGTGTTAATGTCAGTTAACATGTGAAATACTAGTTTTTGACCTAACTTAACTCTTGATGGCATTGTTCAGAATTAGCTCAGCTGCTTATTTCCATGCTATCTTTTTCCAGCAGGCGGAGACCCTCGGTCTGATTGAAATTGTGAGCTGTTCTGACAGGTAAGTGTATTTGAATGCAAGTGCAGGAATATTAATGCCTTTTTCTTAATTAATGTAATATATTTCTAAGTTAAACAGGATATTGAAATATATTATTTAAACTGGCAGAGGGAAAAATGCTGTGACACAGTTATCATCCCAAAAGTTTGGGTACGCCTTGTCAGATGACTCATGTTGTTGATTTTCCAAATGAAAATAGGTGAACCACATCCAGAGAACACACTTTTGCACACTTCAGTTCATAATGTCCTGCATTGGCCAAATAATATTAGTAAACATAAAATGCATGTCATATCATTTTTTTCTGTATTTACATTTTTAAATCAAAATTCTGCAGCAGTTTTGCGGGAAAATTAACAAGTAATCAGCAAAACATGTTCAAAGTTTTGCATGCGGGTGATTTTTACCTACCTCGGGTGCCTAATAGGGCTGTGTATGGGCAAGAACTTGGCGATACAATACATATCGTGATACAGCAGTCATGATTCAATATATCATGATATATTGCAATACTGCAAGCAAAGTTATATATTGGCGATTTTTCAAATCCTACTGTTAAAACACACCACTATATAAACAGGTTTGCCAATGTTTACAATAGCTTGCGCCCTTGTGCTACTTGTTAATGTTGGAGTGGAGCTTAGAGTGGATTAAAACACTGCCATCTAGTGGTCAACACAGCACACAATGATTCACTGTCTGCCAGGAATCTGTATCAATGTTGGGTTTCTGAGAATCGATACAGTATCACTAAACATAATATCCCGATACTTGATATTTCAATATTTTCTTACACCCCTAGTGCCTGATAACATGATCAAAATTCAGAGCAACCAATAAGAAACAACAAGAATCTTGTCTTTTATTGATCAGCTGGGGTTAATATGAGCAAGAACGGTAACTGAAAGCTCCAGTTGGGTTTCAGGTCCACTTTACTGTATGAATGCATTTCCTTCGTTCTCCATCGCTCATCATCTTGTACGTTGTGTTTCAGTTCCATTGGAGCCAAAGAAACCTCCCCCCAAGACCTGCCCACGAAATCAGACTCGAATGATATGGAGCCCCTCATTGCCGAAGTCTGGAGCGAAGAACCCGAGTTCCAGCCCGAAGAGAAGGACGTGGAAGATTGCGAGGACGATCCCATAGAAAACGGAGAGAAGGTAGAGACTCAGGTAGAGACTCAGGTAGGTGACCAAGAAGCTGAAGAACCTACAGAACCTACAGAAGCTAAAGAGGGTATGGAGAAGGAGACCGAGACTGTGGAGTCCACGGCCAAGAACGACTGTGATGGTGTTGATGATGGTGATGATAATGATAATGATAATGAAGCAGCAGAAGATGCCCAACCTGCTGCTTCGAGCTCTGGAGCGTCCCCCGGCTCTGAGACGGACGGGGGCACTGTGACTGTAGACGACTTCCTGAATAAGACTGACCAGGCGGAATCTGTGAGCGATCACTCTCCTCTGGAGCCTCTCACTCCTTCCAAGGTTTTAGAGTGCGACGCTGCGGAGAACGTGCAAGAAACGACGGAGAACGCTTCACCCGACCACGAAACGAGCGAGGAGGCGCAGGAGGAGCCTTCCGAATCTGGACCCGATAATCCTCCGGAAGCTTCCGTCTCGGAGTAGCAGGCGCGCCTCCGTTTTCACTTTTTTACACCTTTCCCCTCTTTCTAATTTTAAACTAGCTGTGAGGCTTAACGAGCGAGTCGACTGTTGAAACTTCATGTAAGACTGTTAAGTAATCTGGAGTCTTCATCCAGTCTACTCTTCTTTTCTTTTTTTTCTTTCTTTTTTTTGATTTGGAGATCATAAACATGCTGTCTGTGGTGATTTTAAAGAACTGTGTTACTGTACTTCAATACAAAGTATTGCCTTCCATCGGAAATCACAACCCCATTTCAGAAGTGAACTGAAAAGACTGGGAAAGCACACCAGTCGCAGGGGCCACGCCCGTTTTCTCGCCCCTCTTTGCCCCAGTTTATGATTTCTATCAGCACAGGGCGACTTGGCGCTCAAGGACCCGGAGACGTTAACCAGCTGTACCTTTTAATTTTGTATTTTAGACGAGGACGTGACTGAGTGTATAGTATTATACTACATTGTACACTGTACTTGAGTGATAAAACCCTCTCAACAAAACAAAAAAAGAAAAGAAAACATGCTTTATCTTTGTTTTCAGTGTAAGATATTCTTTTTATATGCTTGTTTTCAATAGAAATCCTCTCAAGTTTGAGGTTCTTTCGATCTGTTATCTTGTTATAACCATTTCTCTCACTCTCCCATGGACAGAGGCTAAGTGGGTTTTAGAGGTAAGGCTCCATATAATGCCCTTATTACTAAATAAACCTTCATTTCAAAAGAAATTAGTTAAATGTCTTTCTTTTTCTTATTTGCTTTTCATTTTTAAGCAGCTCTTTCGTGCTCAGCACTGATACACTGATCAGCCCAACACTCCCTTCTCATATAGGTACACTTGCTGCATACATTGTTTGTTTATCCCATTTTATCCTGTGCCTTAATAGTCAAGACCACCACAGAGCAGGTATTATATGGGTGGCGGGTCATTCTCAGCACTGCCGTGACACTGACATGGTGGTGGTGTGTTAGTGTGTGTTGTGCTGGTGTGAGAGGATCAGACACAGCAGTGCTTTAAACACCCCAATGTCACTGAGAGTAGTACACTAAGCAAAAGTATCCAGACAACAGTGTCCTGTGGGCAGCGTCCTGTGAGCGCTGATGAAGGACTAGAGAACACAAGCCGCGGCAGCAGATGAGCAACTTTGTGTCCAACTTCTAAATCTACACGGTGACCAACATGGTAGAATTGACTAATACAGTGATCCACTCACACCAGCACAACACACGAACACATCACTACCACATCAGTGTCCCTGCAGTGTCCCTAAGAATGATCCGCCTCCCTAATGGTACCTGGTGGTTTTGTGGAGGTCCTGATCGTTGAAGAACAGGGGAAAAGGGGATAAACAAACAATGCGTGCCACAAATTGCTGAAAAACTAAGAAGCTGACGAAGCTGACAGTCTGTGTAGATACATTATATATATATATATATATATATATATATATATATATATGTGTGTGTGTGTGTGTGTGTGTGTGTGTGTGTGTGTGTGTGTGTGTGTGTGTGTGTATATGTGTGTGTGTGTGTATGTATGTATATATATATATATATATATATATATATATATATATATATATATATATATATATATATATATATATATATAATCTTTGTCAGTGTAAGATATTCTATTTATATGCTTGTTTTATATACTGTTTTTGATCTCACTCTTAATCTCTGTGTTTTAAGGTTCTGTCTCGAAAGAGATCCCGCGTGTGGTGGTGCGTGTTTTAATAGTTAAATGGCGCCATCTCGTGGTCTCCTCTGAAAATGCAGCACGCAGGAAACTAATCAGCTTAAAAACTGGGATTTCTAAACACTTCCTCCATATAAACACCGAACTCCATTCCCGGCAGACTGTCTGCCTCGAACTTTAGACTACCCACGTTTTAAAGGGCCAGTTTCCAGATGTCTTACTCCCGAGCTAGGATTTTACAGTAGCCAGAAAAGGACCTGCCGCTGGATCATCGATTATACTAGCCCTGCATTAAAGAGCCATTCCTCTGATTCTGCATAGTAATGTCTTCATATGTGTTATGTATGTTTACTTTTTAAGGGCATTAAACATTTTAGAACACTTCACCGCTGCTCTGAACAGTTCTGACTCTTAAACAGCCATTTAATTGTGTCACTTTTTTAAAAAAAGACTTTTTAAAACATAGTACTAATATGCTATATATGTGTGTGTGTGTATACGTATATGTGTGTGTATATATATGTGCTAATGCTATGATGGATACACAGAACTACAAAAAAATATTGAAGTGTTTAACTGCTGTTTATATAGTATTTTAATATTATTATGATGGTAAACATTATTTTCAAAGGCAATAACATCATCAAACATATCATCTCTGTCCAAAGAAAATCATGTATCTCCATTTTTGTCAATTTTTAGTTTTCTATATCATTTGAACACAGCTGCCGCTTACATGGTCTGAACATTTTATGATGAAAGGACCAATAGAAAAGCTCCAAAACAGCTTGGAAAAAAATTCTGGTTCCATTGACTTACATTGGAAGTAAAGTGTGTTTTTGGGTTTTTCATTGGACAGCGACTAATATATATATATATTAATTAGCTGTGTGAAGATTAAATGACAAGTTTTCAGAATACACTATACTTTATCAATAATGTAAACAAAAGGTTTTGCCCTAAGCTAGAGGAAGGACGGTCTCTGGGTAGTTGCTACACAATTAACAAGTTGAGTTAACCCTAAATTTTATCATTCAAGCTTCCATGAATTCCTCAATTTACTTGTTTTTGATCATTACAAATACATATTTCAGCTTTATTACTTACTTTTTTGTAATCAAAAACATTTTTGTATTTGCTCCTCTAACACACAACATGGGTCAGTTAATCTATATGCATTCACTATGTCATTTAAAAGGAACTGTTGACATTTGTAAACATTTGCAGTCAGGAACATATTTACAAACACTTTTTTGTTCGTAGTAAGTAAGTAAATAATGAAATAATGTTTTCAAAAACATGTGGAATATTAAATAATGAATTCAACAGACTTACCAAAGAGATACTCAGCTCTACGTACAATAACATAGCAAATATATATATATATATATACGGGCCAAGTTTGACCCATGTTCTGCATTAGATGGGCTTGTGCTAAGCTTGTGCAAAAGGGTTAAATATTTTTAGCTGGTTAAATTTTGTGTATACGCTTGTATGTCCCTTTAAAATGCGCGTTCACGTCTCCAGCGCCCATTGGCCAGGCGCTTCACAGGACGTGACGTATTAGTAAACGGTGGTCCGGCTAGTTTGCTAAAAGGCGAACTTTCTGCGTTAGAGTGGCTTGTTTCTGTCTCAGTGTTGCTCTTAATTTGGATATCCGGTTCACTACAAATTATACAATATACGTCGAATATGACCTGCGACATGTCCGAAAGTTATTCGGCTGTTAGATAACGCAACAGCTGCGTGGTAGCTATGCTAAGCTAAGCTAAGCTAACGGTAGCCGGTAGGTCGGTGTCACCGCAGCTGCTGCTCTTAAAAGTCACTAATGTTGTGAAAGTAACCGCCGCTGCTGAGGATGTGGAGCGTGTTGTGTTTAAACGTGCTCGGACACGGCGCTCCGGTGCTGCGAGGGCTCTGCCGGAGCTGTGTTAAAGGAAGACTAGCAGCGTGTGTGGGTCAAAGTCACGCGTGGACCTACAGCTCCTCTCGAAACTCCTCGGTCACGCAGACTGGCCGGGGTCTCTCGCAGCCCCCGTGGAGAGTACTGTTCTTTGGAAGTGATGACTTCGCTGTGGAGTCTTTAAAAAGGCTTCACGCATCTCGGTAGGGCGAGTCTTAAGCGAACCTCCAGACTAACTGTTCTGCATACGTTATAGTTACAGACTGTAGTCTATCTATACCTTTAATACCATCATCTTCAGTGGTCAGGTCAGGACCCCTACAGGACCAACAGAGCAGTCTACATGCAGACGCTCACCAGTCACTTGGTCAGGTACACCTCCTTCTGTCTTCACTCATTGTCCATTTTATCAGCTCCACTTACCATATAGGAGTAGTCCTACATTTACAGACTGTAGTCCATCTTACAGCCTGCTCTTAAGTAGTCAGGACCACCACAGAGCAGGTATTATTTGGGTGGTGGGTCATTCTCAGCACTGTAGTGACACTGAGGGTGGTGGTGTGAGTGGATCAGACACAGCAGTGCTGCTGCTGGAGTGTTTAAACACCTCAGTGTCACTGCTAGACTGAGAATAGTCCAGCAACATCCAGAAACAGAAACTGAGCTATCGTCTCTGACTTTACACAACGTTTAAGAACTCCAGTAGCACTGCTGTGTCTGATCCACTTGTACCAGCGCAGCACACACAAACACGCAACCAGGTCTGTGTCACTGCAGTGCTGAGAACGCTCCACTACCCAATTAATGCCTGCTGTATGGTGGTCCTGATCATTGAAGAATGGGATAAAAGGGGATAGACAGTGTATACAGAGAAATAGATGGGCTACATTGTGTAATTGTAGAACTACAGAGTGCTCCTATATGGTAAGTGGAGCTGAAATAATGGAAATTTTGTGTAGACACAAGGAGAGGTACCAGTGAGTATAGATTGTTCTGCATGTAGATTGCATTCTTTAGGTTTGGTTTGGTTTAGTTTAGAAGTTCTGGGCAAATCTGGTTGCTTCCATTTGCCATCACTCTGTCTCACTCTGTCTTACTCTATCTAGTGTTTTGTAAGCAGCCCTGCTTTTCTGGTAACAGCTTTATCTTCTTTTTATTGGAGCAGTGTTTCCCCAACCTGACAATAAGACTTATGTCTAAATCTCTGTTAAGTAAATAATTTAAGTGCACACCAGGGTTGTACATTTCAGTGAACAACAATGAGAATCGCTCATGTTATAGTTGACCCTTACAGTAATAATAACATTGCAACACATCAATAGCTAGTCCTAGCCTGGTCAGTGGGAGCCAGAGTAGCAGTACCTGGGAATGTACATGTAAAGTAATCATTCTTCATTTCTGAAGTCAAGTGAGAAACCATAAAAATGTTTGCTTTCTTTAATGTTTGCATGTTTGCTTTCAGTAGTGCAGTCATTTGGGATGCACTGATACTGGAATTGGAACCTCCTATATGTTTCACACACACATGTGTACAGATACTGATACATACATTAATGAAATTTAGAGATTGGTGGCTAAATTTAGTGGATAGACATAACAGACAAATACAACATCTATCTGATTCGAAATCAGATATCAGTTTAAATATCAGTCAAATCTGAAAATCTGATGCCAATCACTGTTTTAAGCAGTAATCTTCTTGTACTAATATTATTGGGTATCTCTTATTAATGGAGTGCTAATGGAGCAGTCTGCTTTGACCCTCACTCACACCCACACATACACCCACACCCATATATATATATATATATATATATATATATATATATATATGTAAGTTACATGTGTGAGTTATAAAAGTTACTTTTATATATATATATATATATATATAAACAAACTTGTATAACTTACTCACACACACACACACACACACATAGACATATATATATATATATATATATATATATATATGTGTGTGTGTGTGTGTGTGTGAGTAAGTTATACAAGTTTGTTTATATATATATAATGTATGTAAGTTATATGTGTGAGTTATAAAAGTTACTTTTATTTATATATATATATATATATATATATATAAACAAACTTGTATAACTTACTCACACACACCACACACACACATATATATATATATATATATAAGTTATATGTGTGAGTTATAAAAGTTACTTTTTTATATATATATATATATATATATATATATATATATATATAAACAAACTTGTATAACTTACTCACACACACACACACATATATATATATATATATATATCTTTTGTAATTCACACATGTATCTGTGTATATATCTTTCCAGAGGAGATGGAGCTGTGGTGGATTTCCTTGAGGTTGTTGCACTGTCCAACAGTGTCCCTGTACGGAAATATGCAGAGGAGCACAGACTTCGGGTTCATGACTGGCCTGATGTGGACTTCAGCGGCCAGTTTGATGTAGGAGTGGTGGTGTCGTTCGGCTGCCTCCTGCAGGAGCGTGTTATCAACAAGCTTCCATAGTACGGACTCCTTTCAGTTTTACAAACACACATGATCTGGTTCCTGCATTCAGTTCTGAGTGGAACAAACACAAATGCCAACAGTGTCTCTGTTTTTATTTCAGTGGAATTCTCAACGTCCACCCCAGCCTTCTACCACGCTGGAGAGGACCAGCACCAGTTTTTCACACAGTACTTCATGGAGACAAACTCACCGGAGTGAGCATCATGCAGATCAGGCCGAAGAGGTACATGTTCTTGAGTAGTTCACCCAGTAGACTGAATAAATATCTGCTTTTGTGTCTCTAGACTGAATTCCGTTTTAATATGTGGTGGCTTTGTTGTATTTGAAGGTTTGATGTGGGGCCGATACTCAGTCAGGAGCTTTACCCGGTTCCTGAAAAGGTCACAGCTGAGGAGTTAGGAGCGTCTTTAGCTGTGGTGGGAGCTCAGCTGGTAAGTACTGTTTACGTGTAACATTTTAATTGCTGCTGAATATACATTGCCTGGAAAATTTGGAAATCACTTATTATATTAATAATATAAGTGTTTTATAGACTGTTACTTAAAATATAAAAGTATTTCATAATATTAAAATATTTAAAGAATAATACATTAAATTATATTGCATTACTATAAAAATGCTCATTGTATGTTTTATATATATATATATAATTTATATATACAACTGCACCTCCATTCATCTTTCTGGACATAATAAAAAATTCTAAAATATTAGTTAAATTCCAATTAATTATTACCTACACATTAAAAGTCATTTTTGTGCATGTATTAAAATTATTTCTACATCTTGTGGACATTGATACTGCCAAGCACTAGTAGAGCTTCTGTGGTTGACCAAGATACTCCTTTGCTTGTTATATTTTTCTGTCGTATCAGTACTGCACAGGCCGGTATTAGGATACAATTACTAAACGATATCTGTTGTGCAGCCTTGATTGTAGAACTTGGGCCTGAATAAAAGTTTGGTTTCCTTTTTTGCAGTTAGTAGACACTCTGAGAAACCTTCCTGAAAGAATAGCAAACAGAAGAGAGCAGGCCAAAGAGGGAGCCACGTTCGGTAAGAGCACTTCATGTTCAGAGAGCCTGCCTTTAACAAAATGTCTTCTAATAACACTTGTTTGTAAAATAAAGTAACTGCCTTTTTTCAGCTCCTAAAATCAGTTCTTCATTAAGCTGGCTCATTTGGGAAGAGCAGACATGTGAGGAGCTCGATCGACTGTTTCGTGCTATAGGATCTCGGGTAAGATTAAATTAGGGCTTTTGAATGATAATAATAATAATAATAATAATAATAATAAATACATGTAAATTGCGTCTGATGTAGGTTAATAGTAATACAAACGATAGTAATAATAAATACATGTACATTGTGTCTGATGTAGGTTAATAGTAATACAAATAGTAATAATAATAAATACATGTACATTGTGTCTGATGTAGGTTAATAGTAATACAAATAGTAATAATAATAAATACATGTACATTGTGTCTGATGTAGGTTAATAGTAATAGTAATAATAGTAATAATAAATACATGTATGTTGTGTCTGATGTAGGTTAATAGTAATACAAACGATAGTAATAATAAATACATGTACATTGTGTCTGATGTAGGTTAATAGTAATAGTAATAATAGTAATAATAAATACATGTATGTTGTGTCTGATGTAGGTTAATAGTAATAATAGTAATAATAAATACATGTACATTGTGTCTGATGTAGGTTAATAGTAATACAAACGATAGTAATAATAAATACATGTACATTGTGTCTGATGTAGGTTAATAGTAATACAAACGATAGTAATAATAAATACATGTACATTGTGTCTGATGTAGGTTAATAGTAATACAAATAGTAATAATAATAAATACATGTACATTGTGTCTGATGTAGGTTAATAGTAATAGTAATAATAGTAATAATAAATACATGTACATTGTGTCTGATGTAGGTTAATAGTAATAGTAATAATAGTAATAATAAATACATGTACATTGTGTCTGATGTAGGTTAATAGTAATAGTAATAATAGTAATAATAAATACATGTATGTTGTGTCTGATGTAGGTTAATAGTAATAATAGTAATAATAAATACATGTACATTGTGTCTGATGTAGGTTAATAGTAATACAAACGATAATAATAATAAATACATGTACATTGTGTCTGATGTAGGTTAATAGTAATACAAATAGTAATAATAATAAATACATGTACATTGTGTCTGATGTAGGTTAATAGTAATAGTAATAATAGTAATAATAAATACATGTACATTGTGTCTGATGTAGGTTAATAGTAATAGTAATAATAGTAATAATAAATACATGTATGTTGTGTCTGATGTAGGTTAATAGTAATAATAGTAATAATAAATACATGTACATTGTGTCTGATGTAGGTTAATAGTAATACAAACGATAGTAATAATAAATACATGTACATTGTGTCTGATGTAGGTTAATAGTAATACAAACGATAGTAATAATAAATACATGTACATTGTGTCTGATGTAGGTTAATAGTAATACAAATAGTAATAATAATAAATACATGTACATTGTGTCTGATGTAGGTTAATAGTAATAGTAATAATAGTAATAATAAATACATGTACATTGTGTCTGATGTAGGTTAATAGTAATAGTAATAATAGTAATAATAAATACATGTACATTGTGTCTGATGTAGGTTAATAGTAATAGTAATAATAGTAATAATAAATACATGTATGTTGTGTCTGATGTAGGTTAATAGTAATAATAGTAATAATAAATACATGTACATTGTGTCTGATGTAGGTTAATAGTAATACAAACGATAATAATAATAAATACATGTACATTGTGTCTGATGTAGGTTAATAGTAATACAAATAGTAATAATAATAAATACATGTACATTGTGTCTGATGTAGGTTAATAGTAATAGTAATAATAGTAATAATAAATACATGTACATTGTGTCTGATGTAGGTTAATAGTAATAATAGTAATAATAAATACATGTACATTGTGTCTGATGTAGGTTAATAGTAATACAAACGATAATAATAATAAATACATGTACATTGTGTCTGATGTAGGTTAATAGTAATAGTAATAATAGTAATAATAAATACATGTATGTTGTGTCTGATGTAGGTTAATAGTAATACAAATAGTAATAATAATAAAAACATGTAAATTGTGTTTGATGTAGGTTAATTGTAATAATAATAAATATAATAGTAATAATAAATCATGTAACTTGTGTCTGATGTAGGCTAATAGAAATAATAATAAAAATAATAGTAATAATAAATGCATTTAACTTGTGTTTGATGTAGGTTAATTGTAATAATAATAATAATAATAATAATAATAATACTAAATACATGTAAATTGTGTTTGATGTAGGTTAATTGTAATAATAATAGTAATAATAAACATGTAAATTATGTTTGATGTAGGTTAATTGTAATAATAATAAATATAATAGTAATAAGAAATCATGTAACTTGTGTCTGATGTAGGCTAATAAAAATAATAATAAAAATGATAGTAATAATAAATGCATGTAACTTGTGTTTGATGTAGGTTAATTGTAATATAATAATAATAATAATAATAATAATAATAAATACATGTAAATTGTGTTTGATGTAGGTTAATTGTAATAATAATAAATATAATAGTAATAATAAATCATGTAACTTGTGTCTGATGTAGGCTAATAAAAATAAAAATAATAGTAATAATAAATGCATGTAACTTGTGTTTGATGTAGGTTAATTGTAATATAATAATAATAATAATAATAATAATAATAATAATAATAATAATAATAATAAATACATGTAAATTGTGTTTGATGTAGGTTAATTGTAATATAATAATAATAATAATAATAATAATAATAATAATAATAATAACAGTAATAATAATAATAATAATAATAAATACATGTAAATTGTGTTTGATGTAGGTTAATTGTAATAATAATAGTAATAATAAAAACATGTAAATTGTGTTTGATGTAGGTTAATTGTAATAATAATAGTAATAATAAAAACATGTAAATTGTGTTTGATGTAGGTTAATTGTAATAATAATAAATATAATAGTAATAATAAACCATGTAACTTGTGTCTGATGTAAGCTAATAGAAATAATAATAAAAATAATAGTAATAATAAATCATGTAAATTGTGTTTGATGTAGGTTAATTGTAATAATAATAAACATAATAGTAATAATAAATCATGTAACTTGTGTCTGATGTAGGCTAATTGTAATAGTAATAATAAGTATAATAGTAATAATAAATACATGTAACTTGTGTCTGATGTTCTTGTCTGCATGAACAGATTCCTTTAAGAACCATGTGGATGGGGAGAACAATCAAACTTTTAGACTTTGTTGGAGAATGCCAGCCATTTTTAGGTAAGACACCATGTTGCTAATTTTCTTTTTGCCTGGAATTGATTAACCCCTTAATACTTCTGTGCAAACATTGACATCATTTATTATTAAAGCGTGATCAAAACTGATGATCTGATGATTAAAACTGATGATCTGATGATCAAAAATAAACTTTTAGTGGGAAACATGAACAAACTTACCTTTATATTGTCATCATATCGTCACTATCCAAAGAAAAACAAGTGTCTCAGTGTAAACGAGGGTGTGCTGGTCAAATGATGTAGAAAAATAAAAGATGACAATGTTTTTCTTTATAAAAGAGAACAAATCCTGCATTTTCCACATCCATGTATAAATAGTGTGTTGGTTAATGTGGTCAAAATGGCCCTAATTTATTTCTACATAGTCAACCAACCTTTCTTTGTGCCTTAGAAATTAACAGGCTGCTGTTATCACTGCCGCTTTAAGGCTCGTATATGCAAAAGAGCTGTTGTGATTGGCTGCCCTGTATGGGCTTCCATTAAAGCAGCAGTCTGTTCTGAAACTCTTATGATTTCAACATGAATGGTCTGGGTTAAACTGCTGCAGGTGGATATTTGTGGATATATGTAAATATGTTTGTTTTTGTAACATCACAAAAAAAATCTCTGAATACCAAATGAGCTGTGTGTGCAGCTGAGTTATCAGATGTAGACTGTATGTACGGTGTAGTAAACAGTTTTAAAACTTTAGCACTGTTTACATTCAACTGTTTTTCTTTTCTTCTATAATTTTTGTTTAATAAATATATAAATATTCCATATTTAAAGAAAAGTGCATTAAATTATATTACATTACTATCAAAATGCTCATTTGGTATATATATATATATATATATATACACACACACATCTGCAGCTTCATTCATATTTCTGGACACAACTAATATTTTAGATTTTCCCATTAAATTCCAATTAATTATTTACAAACTGTAAGGCTGCACATTACTAACACATTAAAAATATTTTTTTGTACATATATCTGTAACCCCATTTATTTTATATCATTAATATTAATTGCAAACCTTGTGTACAATATTTTTAATTGAGCTTGTTCATCACTGTTAAGCTTTTATAAGTTGTGTACCTCGAATACAGGGCTGCATGATGTGGCCAAATGCCATATTATTATTATTGCTACATGTTGTGTTAGTGAAATGACTTGCAGTGTATTGCTGCTGCAGGGGTGAACTCATAAAGTGACCTGGTTATTGATTGACCTGCAGAATTTTGACTAATTCTTTACTTTTGTTGGGACGCATCGATACTGCCAAGCACTAGTAGAGCTTCTGTGGTTGACCAGGATGATCATAGCACACAAAGACACATTTGTTGATTCGTTAGAAGCTCCTTTGCATGGTATATTTTTTTGTGGATATATGTAAATATGTTTGTTTTTGTAACATCACAAAAAAAAAATCTCTGAATACCAAATGAGCTGTGTGTGCAGCTGAGTTATCAGATGTAGACTGTATGTACGGTGTAGTAAACAGTTTTAAAACTTTACAATTGTTTACATTTAACTGTTTTTCTCTTCTTTATTTTGAAGCTGGCTGTCATTCCGCCGCCGTCCCAGGATCCATCCTTTATCAGAAGGAATCAAACACGCTGTTAGTCTGTTGCAAGGTGAAGATGCACATGCTGTTTAAAGAATTCGGACCGTTCTGGGCGGGGATGGTAAAAAGAATGTCCAGAACAGTGTAATGTAATTTAAAACCACTGCTGATAGGCCCCTCCCCTTTTCCCATGGCTTTCTTTTCCAATCTTTGGAAAAGAAAAAAAAAAAAACAGCATCAATGATCAAAACTGGAGGTTGGGGCGGGGCATAGACTTTTGTTAAGTGCACTGACATAATAGGCATTAGAAAACATCAGGTCATTATTAGAGCTTTAAAATATTCTAACAAATCAAATTGGAATATATGATATTGAACCTGAAAGTATGCATAACATTACACCCCTAATATTTTTCACTAAAAGTCAGTGGCGTCATTATTATGACGCTGTATGGTTTTAAGAGATTCTCATCATATGTACTTAATTGTTAACCTTGTTTTTGTGGAATCTTACCAAATTTGTTATTACCTTCTTATCCTACCCTCTCTCTATACATACATCCATCCATATCCAGGACGTTCTCTCACTCCTCTTTCTCTGTACTGCACTTTTTTATCACTTATTTATCTGATAGAGTCTCAGAACACTCTGTACCACCGTCTCTACCAGTGACTCTGCTGTTCTCCATATTTATATCTATTTAATTTAGAACACTCTGTACCACCGTCTCTACCAGTGACTCTTCTGTGCTCCTTATTTATATCTATTTAATTTAGAACACTCTGTACCACCGTCTCTACCAGTGACTCTTCTGTGCTCCTTATTTATATCTATTTAATTCAGTCTGCACTAATTCTAATTAGAATTAATTATTTATTAAATCATTTATTAAAATGACCCTTTGTCTCCTGCCACTAAGGTGATTCCATTTAGTCTCATCTTCATCCCCCTTAGCCCCTTGTTAAACTCCTCGTCCTCCTCCACATTCATCTCCTCCCCATTTGACCCTCTTCTGACTTCTACTTAAACCATGTCAGACTAGACTACACTGAGTTAGTCAGAGTCAGAGATAAACTAGACTGGACTTCAAGTGACTGAACCGGCAATGAACGAAGATGTGCTTGTGCATGATTCTGCATTCACGTGAATAAGACTGCCTCCTGACCGCTAACAAACAGGCTGTGATCGACTGAAGGCTGAATTTCTAACAGTTTAAAACTTTAAATTGTTCTGTTTTCCTTTGTTTCTCAGGACGGCTGGGTTGGATTTAAAACCGTAAAGCTGAAGAAAAGATTGTCTGCAGCGGATTTCTATAACGGATATCTTCACCAGAGCTTTATGAATAAGTGGCCGTCCCACGCGAGCTGCCGGTTTCAGAGCTACAGAGAAGGAACTCACCTGGGACAGAATGTTAAACCCCTGCTACTGAATACGGGAGTCCGTTAAACTCCAGCTGTAAGATTGTTTGTAATACTTCTGCAGATGCTTGTCTGTTTTAAGACAATGATCTCCGCTGCTTTGGAATTGTACAGCACTGTTTCAGTGTGCTTACCCTACAAAGTCCTGTATATATGCTAATGACTGTGATTATTTTAATGAAGCGTTGGCTTTGAACATGTGGAGTCTTCATTATTGTGGTTCACTTTGATGTTCAGTCTAAACAGAGTATCCAAGTGTTTAGCTGTAGGCTGCATATTTTACTACAAGAGACTATTTGTCAGCTTTCAAGTCCATCGTAAAACCAACAAACAAACAAGCAAAAAAGCTAACTTGACCTAACCTTGATTTTTATTTATATTGGCTTTATTGAGAGCTATTGAGGACTCCAGAGCTTGCAAACTGAGGATGGTTGAGACCCTGTCCCCCTGATCCTATGTTGGCTTGCCCATCAGGCCTTGGCTGGCTATTGACTCATATCCTGGCACAGCACTGATCATAACTTCAGTGGCTAAAGAATGCTTAGTTTTACAGTTCTTTTCTAGTTTGGTGGGTCTTCCCTGCATTAACCTAGATCCTAATCTGATCTCTGATCAGCAACGATTCACTCTTTCCACCAGTCTCATGGCCAAATTGGGTGAAGAAATCTATACAATAACAGAACAATGTTATATATATTCTTTAAATGGACCCAGAGATTTAATTTTAAGACACTAAGAGGCTCCAGAAGATTAATTAAGGAGTTCTGCACTCCAGGACCTCTTGTATTCCGCACCTTAGCCATGCCACTAGCTTTCTTTTTAAGCAATTCCAAGGCTGCTATCCTGGAACCACTATTTATAGTGCTAGTTTTAAGCAGGGGTTGTGTTTCTACAGTGGACACCAGTAAAAGTGTGGACATTATAATTAGATTTGAAAGCCTTTGCATTTCCGTTTCTGCCCCAAGTGAGAAATAGTTTCCCAGACTGTGCCACACGTCTTCCCAACGTGGCCCAATGTCCTGTCATTGCACAGTTGGTGCAAATCCTCGCTGTCCATAGAAAAACATGTGTCCCCATTTTTGATGATTTTTGCTTTTCTGTATCATGACAGCTTTCATGATGAATGGGCCAATAGAAACGTCCCAAAATTCATTGGAATATAACCCCGTCCCATTAACTTGCATTAAAAAGTAAAGAATGTTTTTGTCCTCTACTGTACAGTTACTGTTTTTGAGACCTTTATTTGGACAGAGACTATATACTCTACCTATGTATGTATGTTTGCAAGCAAGGGAAACACTAAAACCTGCAGGGCAAGGAGGTGCTCCGGGCTGGGAACCTGTGATAAAGTGGGAAATAAATAGTAGTATAATTTTTTTGTGATATATAATAAGTATAATAGGTGCCATTACTCGAGTCCAGAATGTTCAACACATAAAGAATAATTTTGCATTGGATTGGACAGAAGTCTGTTGAATGCGTAATTTAACCCGGGTGGTTCTTACTGATGTATACGATTAAGCCTAAACTTAAAATCAAAGGGGAACTTCAAGTCTTTATAATTCCTGAGATGCAAGCCAAGAATGGTTTAGTGTGAAACACTTTGTTCTAGAGAAATGTAGAGTCAGACTTGTTCCCAGTGATGGTGATAGGAACCAGAGGTCAAAGCAGAAATGGTCATAAATACTCTGATATCTGATGCTGTGGTAGTATTGTGATAAAGTTACAGCCTAAAAAAGCTGTTCATGGTGGTTGAATACATAAAAGGTGTTTAAAGACTAGATAGTTTCTAGAAATTAAGTCCACTGTTTTACCATCACCAGCATTAATTGATCATAATAATAATAATAATAATAATAAACAGAAGAGGTGGATTTACTGCTATCTTTGGGTAATAAACATAATTGTTGTTCCTGTAAACACCACTGTAAAGAACCCTTGGTCTTTAAGTTGAACTAATTTCACATGGAAACCCCTCTAAACTTTATATCTCAGCCACAAAGTTGTGCAGAAATTTTAAAATATCAGTGGAATACCCCTTTAAAAGATTCCAAACCTTAATTTAATCAAGCTCACAGTGTTTTCTCAGTTTTTAGTAGTTTTCATAGCTTTCTGCAACAGGAAATACTCAATTTAGGATGCACCCAAATCACTTGGTCATAGTCGCTCACTACCCAGGGAGCAAGGGCTCGGTTTGAGACGCGGTGTCCTGAGAGCTCAAGCTCCGCCCCCCCGCCGGTGCCTCCTTCTAATTGGACGACGGGTTTGTTTATTCCCGCGACCTCAACAAGTTCGGTTTCACTCGCTGCCTGTCAAAGAGCTGACAGCAATGAAAACGACCCGCAAAAGCTCTACAGACTGTGAGTAAGATTACACATTCTACCCGGTGTTCAGACTCGGCGTGAGGTTAATGTGACGGTCTCGGTCTGTGTCTCGTTTGACACCGAGTTCTGTACCTGCTGGAAGTTTCTTGTTTACACCGCCGCTAGCAGACAGTTAGCACGGGAGCTAGCGGAGTAGCGTTAGCTTCCCAGCTAACTGTGCCAGTGAAAATTCTGCAGAGCCGAAAAGCCACTGATAAACAGTTGTCTTCAGACGAGACAACTCACAGTTTGAGCGATTTGAGACGTTTTAAAGAAGTTTTCACTTCATCTGGAAGCTGTTATCGGTTTGGGGTGTAAGTAGTAACGCACGACTGGCGAATAAAGATACTCTGAAAGTTAACACCACGTTCTCTGCAGTAAATATTATGTATTTAAACATGATGTGTTGTTTCTTTTCGTTGTTTTCATACATTTTTGAGATATTATTATTATTATTACTTAGATATCAAACTGCCCTCAGACTCCTATAAGCGCAGGTCAGGTGACGTTACCTGAAATGACCGTAACCTTAAACCCTGAATTTATTTAACCAATTTCAGTGTGACCTCGGGCTGAACACAGACTTTACAGAACCAGGAGTCAATCATTTCTGTGCTCAGATAGTTCCTTGGTAAAATAGCTCTTCACACTGATGGTGAATGTTGCTCTATATAGCACCAAACAATACACATCCTGCTGCTGGAATGTTTAATCCCCTCAGTGTCACTGCTGGACTGAGAATAGTCCAGCAACCAGAACCATACACCCTGTGGGCAGCGTCCTGTGACCACTGATGAAGGGCCAACACAAACTGTGCAGCAGCAGATGAGCTATCGTCTCTGACTTTACATCTACAAGGAGGACCAGCAACAAGGTAGGGGTGTCTAGTGGGGTGGAGTGCTGAGAACGATCCACCACCCACATAATACCTGCTCTGTGTTGGTCCTGTGAGGGTCCTGGACTTTGAAACGAAGTATGCAGTTGTCTGTTATTGTAGAACTACGAAGTGCTCCTATATTGTAAGTGCGTCTGAAAAGTAGGACGTATAATAAAGTCTAATAAAGTAGTCACAAGCTTTTTTGTGGTATATACACCACATGCATTAGTTTTAAAACAAAATCACAATACAAAGAATCATTCAAACACACAAATGCTTGTATATGGAACTCATGGTTGTAGAACCATTGTCTTTTGGTAGTTGATAATGTTATTACAAGCTTTTAAATGAAGCCTAACATCTGTCCACTTAATACCACATCATATATCAGTTCAGGTTTGTGTAAAGATTTGCTGTAAAAACGCTGCTTCACATGCGTTCCTTTCCAGAAACTTGAGATGTTGTGCTCCAGATGGTGGCGTGTACTACAGGAAAATTAGTGTGTGAAGTCTACAGGTGTGTGAACTGCCTGAACAAGATAACAGAACCAGGAAACAGGTTACCGAATGCTGGTGGAGGCTGTGCTATTGACTGTTGTCCAGGCTGTTCACTCTGAGAGCTTTACGTTTTAGAGAATCTAAAAAACAGAGGAGAGTAGCAGCTAACAAACGTGAGAGCCTTTGCTGATAGACTGTGGCGCATGTTATAAGAAGTGCTTGATGGTTTTGTGTGAACTCCTGAGCAGGTGTAGGATAAAGGAGGATTCCCAGCACTTGGTGTAATACGCTGTACAGGTGAGGGCTAATCCTATTATGTGTGGAAACAGCTTTACTCAAAATAAAATGCGTGCCAAGATCCAAAACATATCTCCATAAACAGAGTTTAAATATAGGGCTGTCTTTCCAATATTATATGGCATTAGTTTATTATTTATTTATTTATTTATTTATTTATTTCAACTGTTGGCTTGTCAGGTGTGTCATAAATGTGATGTCCAGTTAGCTTCTAAATTGTATGTGTTTACTCTAGTTTGAGTTTCTGTTGTTTACAGTCTCACTGTAGTCAAACTAACAGTTCAATGTCATAGAAGTACTAATGATACCCATTAAATAGAGGTAACTGTATCAGCTGGACACTGGAACAAGTCACTGGGGAAGCTTTGGGAAGAAAAGAAGTAGAATCCAAGATGATCAGCATTAAAGATCACGTAAATGTACTGCATTACTGGGTTATGTGGGCTATGTGTTTCTTCTTTTTAGAGAAGGAGAATATGTGTTTCACAGTTTCAGTAGGATTTGTCTTGTGCATCCACACAGATGTATTATTAAGTAGGGGAGTAAAAAAAATATTGAAATATCAAATATCAGGATATTATGTTTGGTGATACTGTATCAATTCTCAAAAACACAGTATCAATACACAGATTCCTCTCAGACAGGGAATCATAGTGTGTTATGTTTAACCCTCTGACCTCTAGATGGCAGTGTTGTAATCCATTTTCAGCTCCACTCCAACATTAACAAGCAGCACAAGGGCGCAATGCTATTGTAAATAGAGATGGAAAGATTGATCGGCTATGTATCGATATTTCTCCAATTTAGAGCCGATCTCGAGAGACGATCAATGGCGTTAAACAAATGAGCCTAATTTCTGTATTTCCAGCTAGCGTTTCATTCAGGAAGAGGAGGACCCCCTCCCTGCAATTCTTATCTGAACCACTAGGTGGAAATACACACCCTTTCATTTTCGACAGAGCAGCGACGTCGCAGAAAAAATGCGCTGAAAGTAAACATGTCCGTCTGGCAGTGTTTACCGTACGTGACAGACTCATCCAGAACGTTTTTAAAATGTTAAAAGCTGAATACAGTGAGTAGCAAACAGCAGAGCTAGCACGCACAGCTAGAGAACCGTAACCCAGAGAACCGTGCAGACCAGATCTGACCGGTACGAACAGAACAGCAGCAACAATTCAATATTCTACATTTAATGATTACAGATTTAGTTTAAAATAACCAGAGTCTGCGTTTAATGACTGCACTACTGTATTTATTTAATTAGCTTTTTTAGTTTTAAATTAAGGGTCTAAATTTAATGATTGCAGAATTGGGGATATTTGATGTACTTTGTTTATTTACTGATAATTTTGTTACAAATATGCTGTTTCAAATGAGCTCGTTAAAAATGGTAATAAATCAGTTTAGAATGTTTCATGTCTTGCTTGCGCTAATAACTACATGTAGCCCTGCTGTGGCACATAGCCCCGCCCTCTATCGGTATCGGCTATTGGCCGATCGCATTGAAAGGTGATCGGCGATCGGAATCGGCCTCAAAAACGCTGATCGGTCCATCTCTAGTTGTAAGCGTTGACAAACCTGTTCATATAGTGGTGTGTTTTAATAGTGGGATTTTAAAAATCACAGTATATCACTTTGCTTGCAATATCACAGTATATTGTGATATATTGAATCATGACCGCTGTATCACAGTATGTATTGTATCGCCAGGTTCTTGCCAATACACAGCCCTATTATTAAGAGTTTAGTCATTTAAGAGAGGAATATGGATGCTATAGCATTGGTATCAGTATCGGTAGGCACTTAAGGTAACAATTATTCAGTATTAATTTGGTTAATTTAAATTACAGTTTAAGCAAGAGTTTCAAAAATATTTACATACAGACATTTTATCTTTTTAATCATAAATATCTGAAAATGCTGCTCAAATCTAATGTGATACAAATGTAAAAATAAACCATCTTACTTTGGTTACCGGCGCAAAGACCAACGCACACACACTTTCAAAACAAAGCCAAAAAGGATGCAGGCAACACTCAGCCGAGGACTGAACTGAACAAAATAAAAAAATAATAAAAATAATAAGCTGGAAATGTCACTTCAGTGGTGTGGAGCTGGTTTTGAGAAATCAGATGTTGGACGAAAACATGTAATGTGTAGACCAAATCTGTTCCAGCACTTCCGACACAAACACCCTGTGGAACGGCAGCAGTGCCTGAAACAATGGCATTAAACAGCCGGCTGCTCTTCAACTCCCAAGACCTCCACTAAAAGACAGCTAACGTTAGCCGCTTAATTCTCCAGTGCTGCCCTGTAGCGACTGCTGGAAAGCAATAACGGAGGCGGTGGCTCTTCATATCGCAAAAGACTTGATCCTTTAAAAATAAACGTAAATTAAAAATTTAGGAGTTCTAGATGGTGCTGCTGTTCTATAATACAAGATATTAGTCCCCCAATCACATGATATTATAAAACAGGCATAGAAAACAGATTGCAAGTTGTATTCTCCAATAAGACATGCTAGAGTAGCCTTAAACGCATACATCTCTCTGCATTAGACAGTTTAAAATCGGAAATAGCTTGCACTGTTCTGATGCAAGATTGGCCAAAATTTACCCTGAAACTAACCCTGAGTGTCCGAGATGTCATAACAGCCCAGCAACATTAGGTCACTGGTTTTGGACGTGCTAGTCAGTTTTTGGGCAAGGATTTCTGAAGCCGTGTCCTATATCTGTGGGTTGACGGTGAATCCTGGTCCTGTAATGGGTGTTTTTAGCGTGTCCCCATCAGAAGATCAATTTACTGTCATTCGAACAAATGCTATAACTTTTGTATCATTATTGGCACGTAGGTTGATTTTATGAGAATGGAAATCAGTGCAACCGCCTTCCTTTAAACAATGGAAGGAAGTACTTTCCATGATTCCGCTAGAAAAGATGAGATATAATTGGTGTGGTTCTCGGTAGGAATGCAAAGGAGTGGAAAATGTTCAATAAATTTCCATGGGAACTTTGGAAATATTCCAAAATTTTGGGAAATTTGTGAGAATTTATTGGAATTAATAGGAAACATTAAATAATTAAAATAATTTAAAGGAACTATATCATACACTATCATCAGAATACCATATTTTTGCCAACAGTAGACATGAAGGCATAACAATACAAATAATAACTATGACACACAGTTAGTTGTGAGCAGAACTTTATAAGTGCTTAATTCTTTCATTGAACATTCAAAAGTTCAAGCCAACCTCTTGCTAGCCTCTGTAAACTGGTCTCTTAAATTAAATAACTCATTAGGCTTTTCTGATTTACCAGATAGCGAGCTCCTATAAGACTACACCTTGATTTACCAGCCGTTTAAATGTTTTAATGCTATTACTGTCAATAAATATCTGAACCTCGTCCAAACTTACCTGACCTCAGGTAGTCCTTTGGTCCAAATATGTGCTTTCAGTAGTGGTGAGTGTGAGGTTTCTAGAAATCACCTGGACATTTGCTGTACATGTGATGGAGGAATGAACAGTGCATGCAGGGGGTGTGGTTTTAATAGACCATAAGTGTGCAATGTGTCATGTGCCTGGGATTGAGGAGCAGCTTTGCTATTTGCTACAGTTAAGTTAACTGTTTTGATGTCTAATTCTTTTAGCCAAGATTCTGCTTTAGTATTTATATTTTTTACCAACTATATGTAAGTTTCTCACCTTAGCTTAGAATATTCCAGTTTAATTCCCATTAATTCCCGTTAATTCTCATGATAAATGTCTCAACTTTGACAAATCCCAGAATTTTTCACTTGTAGTTCTCGGCATAAATATGTTAAAATGGGATAAATATGTTAAAACGTGAGCCAATTTTATAGAATTTGTTGAAAATATATCTCTCTTTTGACTCAATCGGTATATTCACATTTGTATTTACAAGAGCCAGCTGGATTTATCAATGCATAGTGTTATCCACACAATTAACAGCTTAGTTACGTTAGCATTTACCACTTTGATCTTTATATTAGTTACGTATTCTTTTTATTTATATATCTATTTATTTATTTTTAACTTATCACAGTATAAATGTTTGAATATATTTGTTTGAATCTAAAGAATCTATAAATAAAGTGTATGAAAACCTAAAAAAAAATTATAAACTTCTAATAAATGTTTTTACTCACTTCAGTAAAACATTAAAAAACAACACTTTTGAAAAAATGAGCCTCTTAAAGTGTTTATTTATAGAAACAGTAAATTTAACTTTTTAGAGCACGCCGTCTGACTCGCTTTATTCTCTGACTCGCTTTATTCTCTGACTCGCTTTATTCTCTGACTGCTACTTCTCTCTTCGTATCTCGCCTGTGTCTGTGCCGCACTCCTGAATCTGCACAGATCTGATTGGCTGTGGAGCCTTTGCTGGTCTTACTACACACGTGATTGATCTGTGTGTTTACTGCACCGCAAAGCCTGTAAAGACTAGACAAGACAAGCCTCTTAAAATAAACACTGTCAGAATTAAATCCTTCTCAATAGATTATCAGTTTGGGCCCGCGTTGGACAACGTCTGGGTCTGGACCCGGAGGACAGTGGTCTGCCTATTAGTGACCTGTGCTTTATAGGACTTTTACACTTAAAAAAAGTTTCTTCTCACTCAACAACAGTGATTATTAAAAATAAGCTTCCTTGGGGAACCAAAAGTGATTATTCTGTGGCGACGCTCCAAAGGACCCTTATTTCTTTCTTTGCTTGAGTAGACGATGTTAAGTTAATTAATTAATAACATATTTTCTAAGCTGTGTGCTGCTTTGCTGACTCAGTAAAAATAATCGTCAGGCTCAAAGATCTGCTCTGCTGTAGCACATGTTTTGCATCAAATGAGCCACTGGCTGTTCTCACAACTTATTATTTTTTTAGAATTCAGTATCTTGTTATCAAGAACATTGCGCGTTCTCAGGGTCGAGGCATGTAATTAACTAATGCTGAGCTTGAGGTTTTGGTTGCTGTGGCTCAGATCAGGTGGGACCCTGTGTTTATGAATGGTCTCTTTGGTCCGTTTTTGCTTTTGCAGTCAGTTGAATTCTGCTGAGGTCGGGGCAGAATCTGTGATCTGAATGTAAGCATGATAATTACAATGGCTGCTTGAAATTCTCTCCGTTCCAGAGAGAGACCACCCCATGTGCAAGCTGTGAGCTGACCCAGGCACGAGCTGTTAGCTGTTTTTTTTCTCCGTTGGCTCTGAAACGTACTGTTGTTGGAGAAAATTGGACTTTGAATAATTGTGAAAGACTAAAACAAAGTTTCCATCAGATAAACAGCACTTCAGCTGTCATCTATGAAAGAGGGGCAAACCTCAACCACTCCTGCCTCACAAATCCACAGCCATTTCTAGGGGTGGCAACAAGGGGTGTGCAATATATATATAGTGAAATCACCTACGGATTTCACTACTGAGTATTCAGACATACTAGCCACACTCGCTACTGATTTCACTACTGAGTATTCAGACATACTAGCCACACTCGCTACTGATTTCACTACTGAGTATTCAGACATACTAGCCACACTCGCTACTGATTTCACTACTGAGTATTCAGACATACTAGCCACACTCGCTACTGATTTCACTACTGAGTATTCGGACATACTAGCCGCGCTCGCTACTGATTTCACTACTGAGTATTCGGACATACTAGCCGCGCTCGCTACTGATTTCACTACTGAGTATTCAGACATACTAGCCACACTCGCTACTGATTTCACTACTGAGTATTCAGACATACTAGCCGCGCTCACCTACGGATTTCACTACTGAGTATTCAGACATACTAGCCGCGCTGGCCTACTGATTTCACTACTGAGTAGTCAGACATACTAGCCGCGCTGGCCTACTGATTTCACTACTGAGTAGTCAGACATACTAGCCGCGCTGGCCTACTGATTTCACTACTGAGTATTCAGACATACTAGCCGCGCTCGCTACTGATTTCACTACTGAGTATTCAGACATACTAGCCGCCCTCGCCTACTGATTTCACTACTGAGTATTCAGACATACTAGCCGCGCTGGCCTACTGATTTCACTACTGAGTATTCAGACATACTAGCCGCCCTCGCCTACTGATTTACTACTGAGTATTCAGACATACTAGCCACACTCACCTACTGATTTCACTACTGAGTAGTCAGACATACTAGCCGCGCTGGCCTACTGATTTCACTACTGAGTATTCAGACATACTAGCCGCGCTGGCCTACTGATTTCACTACTGAGTATTCAGACATACTAGCCGCCCTCGCCTACTGATTTACTACTGAGTATTCAGACATACTAGCCACACTCACCTACTGATTTCACTACTGAGTAGTCAGACATACTAGCCGTGCTGGCCTACTGATTTCACTACTGAGTATTCAGACATACTAGCCGCCCTCGCCTACTGATTTACTACTGAGTATTCAGACATACTAGCCACACTCACCTACTGATTTACTACTGAGTATTCAGACATACTAGCCGCCCTCGCCTACTGATTTCACTACTGAGTATTCAGACATACTAGCCGCCCTCGCCTACTGATTTACTACTGAATATTCAGACATACTAGCCACGCTCGCCTACTGATTTCACTACTGAGTATTCGGACATACTAGCCGCGCTGGCCTACTGATTTACTACTGAGTAGTCAGACATACTAGCCGCGCTGGCCTACTGATTTCACTACTGAGTATTCAGACATACTAGCCGCGCTCGCCTACTGATTTGCTACTGAGTATTCAGACATACTAGCCACGCTCGCCTACTGATTTCACTACTGAGTATTCGGACATACTAGCCGCGCTCGCCTACTGATTTCACTACTGAGTATTCAGACATACTAGCCACGCTCGCCTACTGATTTACTACTGAGTATTCAGACATACTAGCCGCGCTCGCCTACTGATTACACTACCGAGTATTCAGACATACTAGCCACGCTCGCCTACTGATTTACTACTGAGTATTCAGACATACTAGCCGCGCTCGCCTACTGATTACACTACTGAGTATTCAGACATACTAGCTGCGCTCGCCTACTGATTTCACTACTGAGTATTCAGACATACTAGCCACGCTCGCCTACTGATTTACTACTGAGTATTCAGACATACTAGCCACGCTCGCCTACTGATTTACTACTGAGTATTCAGACATACTAGCCGCGCTCGCCTACTGATTTCACTACTGAGTATTCAGACATACTAGCCACGCTCGCCTACTGATTTACTACTGAGTATTCAGACATACTAGCCGCGCTGGCCTACTGATTTCACTACTGAGTATTCAGACATACTAGCCACGCTCGCCTACTGATTTACTACTGAGTATTCAGACATACTAGCCGCGCTGGCCTACTGATTTCACTACTGAGTATTCGGACGTACTAGCCACGCTCGCCTACTGATTCACTACTGAGTATTCAGACGTACTAGCCACACTCGCTACTGATTTCACTACTGAGTATTCAGACATACTAGCCGCGCTGGCCAACTGATTTACTACTGAGTATTCAGACATACTAGCCGCCCTCGCCTACTGATTTCACTACTGAGTATTCGGACATACTAGCCACGCTCGCCTACTGATTTCACTACTGAGTATTCGGACATACTAGCCGCGCTCGCCTACTGATTTCACTACTGAGTATTCAGACATACTAGCCACGCTCGCTACTGATTTCACTACTGAGTATTCAGACATACTAGCCACGCTCGCTACTGATTTCACTACTGAGTATTCAGACATACTAGCCACGCTCGCCTACTGATTTCACTACTGAGTATTCGGACATACTAGCCGCGCTCGCCTACTGATTTCACTACTGAGTATTCGGACATACTAGCCACGCTCGCCTACTGATTTACTACTGAGTATTCAGACATACTAGCCGCGCTCACCTACTGATTTCACTACTGAGTATTCAGACATACTAGCCGCGCTCGCCTACTGATTTCACTACTGAGTATTCAGACATACTAGCCGCGCTCGCCTACTGATTCACTACTGAGTATTCAGACATACTAGCCGCGCTCGCCTACTGATTTACTACTGAGTATTCAGACATACTAGCCGCGCTCGCCTACTGATTTCACTACTGAGTATTCAGACATACTAGCCGCCCTCGCCTACTGATTTACTACTGAGTATTCAGCATACTAGCCGCGCTCGCTACTGATTTCACTACTGAGTATTCAGACATACTAGCCGCGCTCGCCTACTGATTTCACTACTGAGTATTCGGACATACTAGCCGCGCTCGCCTACTGATTTCACTACTGAGTATTCGGACGTACTAGCCGCGCTCGCTACTGATTTCACTACTGAGTATTCGGACATACTAGCCGCGCTCGCCTACTGATTTCACTACTGAGTATTCGGACGTACTAGCCGCACTCGCTACTGATTTCACTACTGAGTATTCGGACATACTAGCCGCGCTCGCTACTGATTTCACTACTGAGTATTCAGACATAGTAGCCGCGCTCGCTACTGGTTTCACTACTGAGTATTCAGACATACTAGCCGCGCTCGCTACTGATTTCACTACTGAGTATTCAGACATACTAGCCGCGCTCGCTACTGATTTCACTACTGAGTATTCAGACATACTAGCTGTGCTCGCTACTGATTTCACTACTGTATTCAGATAGCCGCGCTCGCTACTGATTTCACTACTGTAGTCAGTCATACTAGCCGCTCGCTACTGATTTCACTACTGAGTATTCGGACATACTAGCCGCGCTCGCTACTGATTTCACTACTGAGTATTCAGACATAGTAGCACGCTCGCTACTGTTTACTACTGAGTATTCAGACATACTAGCCGCGCTCGCTACTGATTTCACTACTGAGTATTCAGACATACTAGCTGTGCTCGCTACTGATTTCACTACTGAGTATTCAGACATACTAGCTGTGCTCGCTACTGATTTCACTACTGAGTATTCAGACATACTAGCCGCGCTCGCTACTGATTTCACTACTGAGTATTCAGACATACTAGCTGTGCTCGCTACTGATTTCACTACTGAGTATTCAGACATACTAGCCGCGCTCGCTACTGATTTCACTACTGAGTATTCAGACATACTAGCTGTGCTCGCTACTGATTTACTACTGAGTATTCAGACATACTAGCCGCGCTCGCTACTGATTTCACTACTGAGTATTCAGACATACTAGCTGTGCTCGCTACTGATTTCACTACTGAGTATTCAGACATACTAGCCGCGCTCGCTACTGATTTCACTACTGAGTATTCAGACATACTAGCTGTGCTCGCTACTGATTTCACTACTGAGTATTCAGACATACTAGCTGTGCTCGCTACTGATTTCACTACTGAGTATTCAGACATACTAGTCGCGCTCGCCTACTGATTTCACTACTGAGTATTCAGACATACTAGCCGCGCTCGCTACTGATTTCACTACTGAGTATTCAGACATACTAGCTGTGCTCGCTACTGATTTCACTACTGAGTATTCAGACATACTAGCCGCGCTCGCCTACTGATTTCACTACTGAGTATTCAGACATACTAGTCGCGCTCGCCTACTGATTTCACTACTGAGTATTCAGACATACTAGCCGCGCTCGCCTACTGATTTCACTACTGAGTATTCAGACATACTAGCCACACTCGCCTACTGATTTCACTACTGAGTATTCAGACATACTAGTCGCGCTCGCCTACTGATTTCACTACTGAGTATTCAGACATACTAGCCGCGCTCGCCTACTGATTTCACTACTGAGTATTCAGACATACTAGTCGTGCTCGCCTACTGATTTCACTACTGAGTATTCAGACATACTAGCCGCGCTCGCCTACTGATTTACTACTGAGCATTCAGACATACTAGCGCCGCGCTCCTATGATTTACTACTGAGTATTCAGACATACTAGCGTGCTACTGATTTCACTACTGAGTATTCAGACATACTAGCCGCGCTCGCCTACTGATTTCACTACTGAGTATTCAGACATACTAGCCGCGCTCGCTACTGATTTCACTACTGAGTATTCAGACATACTAGCCGCGCTCGCTACTGATTTCACTACTGAGTATTCAGACATACTAGTCGCGCTCGCCTACTGATTTCACTACTGAGTATTCAGACATACTAGCCGCGCTCGCCTAATGATTTACCTACTGAGTATTCAGACATACTAGCCGCGCTCGCTACTGATTTCACTACTGAGTATTCGGACATACTAGCCGCGCTCGCCTACTGATTTCACTACTGAGTATTCAGACATACTAGCCGCGCTCGCCTATGATTTACTACTGAGTATTCGGAATACTAGCCGCGCTCGCCTATGATTTCCTACTGAGTATTCAGACATACTAGCCGCGCTCGCCTACTGATTTACTACTGAGTATTCAGACATACTAGCCGCGCTCGCCTACTGATTTACTACTGAGTATTCAGACATACTAGCCGCGCTCGCCTACTGATTTACTACTGAGTATTCAGACATACTAGCCGCGCTCGCCTACTGATTTCACTACTGATTATTCAGACATACTAGCCGCGCTCGCCTACTGATTTCACTACTGAGTATTCAGACATACTAGCCGCGCTCGCCTACTGATTTCACTACTGAGTATTCAGACATACTAGCCGCGCTCGCCTACTGATTTACTACTGAGTATTCAGACATACTAGCCGCGCTCGCTACTGATTTACTACTGAGTATTCAGACATACTAGCCGCGCTCGCCTACTGATTTCACTACTGATTATTCAGACATACTAGCCGCGCTCGCCTACTGATTTCACTACTGAGTATTCAGACATACTAGCCGCGCTCGCCTACTGATTTCACTACTGAGTATTCAGACATACTAGCCGCGCTCGCCTACTGATTTCATTACTGAGTATTCAGACATACTAGCCGCGCTCTACTGATTTCACTACTGAGTATTCAGACATACTAGCCGCGCTCGCCTACTGATTTACTACTGAGTAGTAGACATACTAGACGCGCTCGCCTACTGATTTCACTACTGAGTATTCAGACATTAGCCGCGCTCGCTACTGATTTCACTACTGAGTATTCAGACATACTAGCCGCGCTCTACTGATTTACTACTGAGTATTCAGACATACTAGCCGCGCTCGCCTACTGATTTCACTACTGAGTATTCAGACATACTAGCCGCGCTCGCCTACTGATTTCACTACTGAGTATTCAGACATACTAGCCGCGCTCGCTACTGATTTCACTACTGAGTATTCAGACATACTAGCCGCGCTCGCCTACTGATTTCACTACTGAGTATTCAGACATACTAGCCGCGCTCCTACTGATTTCATTACTGAGTATTCAGACATACTAGCCGCGCTCGCTACTGATTTACCTACTGAGTATTCAGACATACTAGCTGCGCTCGCTACTGATTTCACTACTGAGTATTCAGACATACTAGCCGCGCTCGCTACTGATTTCATTACTGAGTATTCAGACATACTAGCCGCGCTCGCCTAATGATTTACCTACTGAGTATTCGTACATACTAGCCGCGCTCGCCTACTGATTTCACTACTGAGTATTCGGACATACTAGCCGCGCTCGCCTAATGATTTACCTACTGAGTATTCGGACATACTAGCCGCGCTCGCCTACTGATTTCACTACTGAGTATTCAGACATACTAGCCGCGCTCGCTACTGATTTACTACTGAGTATTCAGACATACTAGCCGCGCTCGCTACTGATTTACTACTGAGTATTCAGACATACTAGCCGCGCTCGCCTACTGATTTACTACTGAGTATTCAGACATACTAGCCGCGCTCGCTACTGATTTACTACTGAGTATTCAGACATACTAGCCGCGCTCGCCTACTGATTTCACTACTATTCAGACATACTAGCCGCGCTCGCTACTGATTTCACTACTGAGTATTCAGACATACTAGCCGCGCTCGCCTACTGATTTCACTACTGAGTATTCAGACATACTAGCCGCGCTCGCGTACTGATTTCATTACTGAGTATTCAGACATACTAGCCGCGCTCGCCTACTGATTTCACTACTGAGTAGTAGACATACTAGCCGCGCTCGCCTACTGATTTCACTACTGAGTATTCAGACATACTAGCCGCGCTCGCTACTGATTTCATTACTGAGTATTCAGACATACTAGCCGCGCTCGCCTACTGATTTACTACTGAGTATTCAGACATACTAGCCGCGCTCGCGTACTGATTTCATTACTGAGTATTCAGACATACTAGCCGCGCTCGCGTACTGATTTCACTACTGAGTATTCAGACATACTAGCCGCGCTCGCCTACTGATTTACTACTGAGTAGTAGACATACTAGCCGCGCTCGCCTACTGATTTCACTACTGAGTATTCAGACATACTAGCCGCGCTCGCCTACTGATTTCACTACTGAGTATTCAGACATACTAGCCGCGCTCGCCTACTGATTTACTACTGAGTATTCAGACATACTAGCCGCGCTCGCTACTGATTTACTACTGAGTATTCAGACATACTAGCCGCGCTCGCTACTGATTTACTACTGAGTAGTAGACATACTAGCCGCGCTCGCCTACTGATTTCACTACTGAGTATTCAGACATACTAGCCGCGCTCGCCTACTGATTTCACTACTGAGTATTCAGACATACTAGCCGCGCTCGCCTACTGATTTCACTACTGAGTATTCAGACATACTAGCCGCGCTCGCTACTGATTTACTACTGAGTATTCAGACATACTAGCCGCGCTCGCTACTGATTTACTACTGAGTAGTAGACATACTAGCCGCGCTCGCCTACTGATTTCACTACTGAGTATTCAGACATACTAGCCGCGCTCGCTACTGATTTCACTACTGAGTAGTAGACAAGTAGGCGATTTTGGACGCACCCTAAGAAATTGTTTGTGCCATTTTCCAGCCGAGGGTTCCTCTTGGAGCTCCTCTGCCCGCTTATAGTGCATCGTATGCGGACAGCACCCACGCCTCGCACTCCCTGGTAGTAGTGCTATTGAAAGCTTTTCAGGTATCACAGTAAAGTGTGTCATATCGCCCACCTGTATTGTTCAGTCTGCAGTGTAATTTTCCAATAAATTCCCGTTTGGCCTGGACATTAAATATTGCATAATACTAATAATAAATACTGCTTTGTTTCCTCCTGTTTTTCTTTTTTCTTTTGATTGCTAGAGAGATAATTGGCTCCATCTGTAAATAATTAATCTCTGTATATTATATTGCTGTGTGATTGTATGAATATACCGTGGCTGGTTCGGCCCTGTATCTGTTTATACATCAGCTCTGTCCTCTCTGCTTGTTGTTTACAGGTAAGAAATTGTTACTCTTCTCCATCAAGTGAAGCAGCTCTTGTGGTTTGGATCTCTGGAATGATTCATCCTGGAGCCAGTCCATGGACAACAACAACTGACAACGCCCTCGCTTCACCTTCCTCAGTCTTTCCACCTGCTTCCACTCCCACTCTCCTCTGTCTGAGCCCCTTTGACCCCTCCTGCCTCCTCTCTAGCTGCCTGCCCAGTTTGGGCCTGGTGCCCTCCCCACCCTGAGTGGTGGCCCACGTTGAGTGTTGGCGTGCGATGGCGCGGCGGGACGCTGAGGGTTGCCGCTGTGGACTGTGATGTCAGAGCCCAGCAGCCCCGGCGAGAGCCAGCGCGGCGCTCCCAGATTCTTCGTGGGCTGCGAGGAGGATGAGAGCGAGGGCCTGGACGGCTACGGCAGCATAAGGACAGACATGGAGCTGTACGAGGATGACCAGGAGGCAGACTCGGTAAACACACGGGCGGTTTTTATGCTTCTTCTGTTTTCGTTCCAGAAGGCTGGATGTTGTCACTGTCGGAACAAAACCTTGTGTTTCCAAAATGACAACTTTACAGGAGGAGGGCTAAAAATCTTCTTAGCTTTTTATAGAAGTTAATGTAAACAGGGTTTTTTTCCAGGTAACTTTTTCCAAGTAACATTTCTGTTAGTCTGGTTATCATGAAATCTTAGTTTTTCGTGTGGTAGTGATGCCAACGTCATATGAAGGATATATGATCGGTTCAAAACGCATTTGATTTTAAGGGGTTAATTTGCTGTGAAAACATTTTCTTAAATTTGTCAATTTTGAAGGATGTATTTATTTATTTTGTATTAAATTTATACAATTTATATTTATATTTAAAATTAATAAAATATATAAAAAATATATTAAAAAAATACAAATTAATAAAACAAAAATATATGCAATTATTAATAAAATATATAACAATATATCACATTATTGCATTTATAAAATATATAAAAATATATAAAATATTAAATTCATAAAATATATAACAATATATATATAAATATTACATTGATGAAATATAGAAAAATATTAATTGCGTACTGCACTCACCTGACTGCCTGTTAGTATTATTTATTGCCATTATTTATTGATTGATAACATGCTGTCTAAACATATATAACAGTATTGTTACTCATAACAAAAACTAACATTCTCTATGTAGTAGTTGTATATTTATATTTTCATATTCATATGTCAATTTATGCCTACTTGTTGCACATTTGCACTCTCCTGTCTTGCAGTTTTGCTACTATTTGCGTTTTGTTGCCTTGTACTTGTATTTAGATAGATCTGTAGTTAGATAGATAGCTCAGTACAAGTTACTTTTTAATCCTGGTTACTTTTTTCAGTGTACAGCCTGTCCAGAGAGCTGTTTTGCTGACCTGCCTGAGCTTTTTAAGTATAATATGGATGGTGACGATGCAGTAACGACTGTTTTGGTCAGCAGTGGTAATGGTGATGTTTGCGTTCCTCCCTGCAGCCTCCTGAACGTCAGATTGTGGTGGGGATCTGCTGTATGATGAAGAAGTCCAAGTCCAAACCCATGACTCAGATCCTGGAGCGACTCTGCAAGTTTGAGTACATCACCGTGGTCATCTTCCCTGAGGACGTCATACTGAATGAGCCGGTGGAGAAGTGGCCCCTCTGCGACTGCCTGATCTCCTTCCACTCCAAAGGTGACCGCTTGACCCCCTTAGACCTTCGTTTCGGATGAGATGTCATGTACAGACGTTTTGTTTTGGCAGTAGCTCTTATTGAGACAAACAAAGTAGCAAGTAATTAAAGAAAACAGAGCGGTGGTTTATAACTCTGCCCTCAGGGGCCTCCAGACAGTCCATGTTGTTGAGCTAGGTAGTCAGTGTTCTTAAGGGTTTTGACTGTTGGGAGAGGAGATGGAACAGAGCCAGGACCTGGGGACTAGTTAAGAGGAATGATTGGTGGAGCCCATGTGTATGTGTGTCTGTGGGATTCCAGGGAATAAATCTATTGAAGAACATCTAGGGTGCATCCGCAATCACCTACTAAGTCAGTAGGTACTAGAATGGACCCAGTAGGTACTAGAATGGACCCAGTAGGTACTAGAATAGACCCAGAAGGTACTGCTCTAGAGATAGACTAGTAGGCAGTTTCAGTACACGAGTTTTTAGTATCCATACAATATTGGACATACTATATCCACCATTATACCAACGTCCTGTAACACAAGATGTAAGACCACCACTGTAAAAGTCTCACTATTTATTAAAAGCTCCATTTACTGATATCTCTGGTGTTGTCTAGCTGTAGCTCGGCAATGACAAATCAACAGGAACTTAATATTTTGTGTTAACTTCTGTAGCGGTATTTCATTAGCAGGTGTGAATGAATTAATCTGCAGCTCCAGTTGAATCATGGGATAGCACAATGTCCTGCGGTCACACATGTAAAAAGACTCCCAATTCAGGAGGTCATCCGGGTAACGTCCGCCTACTACTAAATGGCTACTGAGTATTTGGACAGACTAGCCACGCTCGCCTACTGAGTTCACCTACTGAGTATTAGACAAGTAGGCGGTTTCACACGCATCCATAGTAAAACTTTTAGGTTAGGACACAAACAGGACACTCCTCAACTAGAAAGCTGGTTTTACCCCTTTAGAAACACTAGCACAGCTGGCTTCTTCTTGGAGATGTGTGGGATTGGTAAGCGAGCGGGTCAGTATTTGTAAAATGCTACCTTTTATAGAATCAATCCCGTTTCTGTGATAGAGAGCTTCAGTTGTGCTGTGTTTTGTCTTGGCATGACTGTCTTTGTGTAGATGTGTGAATCACCAGTTTCTCACCGGAAGGCCTATTTTAACCATTGCTCACTAGCAACTTAGCAGAGAGTCACAACCTTTCGTGATTGTGTCTAATAACAGCGTTCTAAGGAGAAATATTTAATTGTATTTATGAAAAAAGTCAGATCTGATTTCCATTTCACACTCACTACGGTGTAGAGATACACTCAAAAGTTTAGGATCACTTTAGAATTTCATTTCAAGCAATTTTCATGCAATTCACAAGCAATACTGTCCATTTCACAATTAATGTAAGTGTATCAGATGATTTTTAAAGAATAAAAATGTTTGTATTAAAGTCTATTTTTGTATAGAGGCTTATTTAGCATCAGTTATCTATTATCAGTAATTCTCAGTCCTCTGTCTAAATCTCCTGGTACGGCCGCCAATCCAAGTTAAGGATGTTATTGGACTAATTGGTTGTTAGGACACTCTTGCTCAATTGTGATGCACAGCTGAAAAACATTCTACTAATAAGTGAGTATAAAAGGGAACAACATTCTAGGTTAGTTTAGTATCTGAAGATCAGCAGTTGATGGCTTGCTGACCGACTCAAAATGACCAGAAAGAAACAACTTTCTTTAGAGACCCGTCAGTCCATTGTTGTGTTAAGGAAGAAGATACTCCATTAAAACAAGAACATTTCACTGTGATCCCAAACTTTTGAGCGGTAGTGTATATCGCGATGATATTTGACCTTTTTTTACTATAGTGAAAATGAATAACTTATAGCGAACAACGACATTTTAATGAGGCGGATGTGTTTCTAGTTCCGGCCGTAGACGTGAACCAGAGAGGATGTTTTATTCCTTATCTCCGGGGCTAAAACTAACTAGTGTAATACACACATTAATCACACATTAATCAAGCACTCGAGCCAAACGTAACTAAAGAAAGTAGAACAGAGCTGCTGCTGTCTATCGTGTCGTACGCACTGTTTCCCTCATCCTCCTTAAAGAACTGCAATTTTACTACAAACTGTTTTAAAAGCCCGACTGTGAAGTGAGCCTGTCGGCTGTGTGGAAGTATTTTTCAGTGCACTTCTTAATAACTAGTTTGTTTTGGGTATGAAGAAAGTATGTTACATTCTTTCAGCAGTAATATGATCATGCTGTATTTTTTGGGGGGGCAGATAAAAATATTTAGTTTTTTTTTGTGTTAAGTCGGTGTTCAATAAATGATGTTCTGAAATGTTGTGCATCCACTCGTTATTAATAGTGTTAATTTTAGCAGCAAATAAAACAGAAAACTTCTAGATATCGGCCCTAAAAATATATCGGCTGACCCTGACCTCTAAACATCAGCATCAGTATCGGCTATAGAAAAAGCCGTGTTGGTTGATCTCTGCTACGGTGTCTGGAGAAAGAAGTTATTCTTTTTATTATGTCGAGGAAGTGTCCCTTTCTGACACCTGTTTTTAAGACTGAATGAGCAGCTCTGCTTAAAATCTCTGTTACTGAACTCAATGTTTTAGACTAGATTAGTGTGTTAGTGTTGCTTTGTACAATTGTAGAGTAAAAAAGAAATACAGCACCATGCAAAAGTTTGGGCATCCCAAGATCTCGGATCTTAATTTACTTATGAGGCCTATGGCCTCTACATGGTCTCGGTTAGGGAAGACCAGGTGATGCAACTCGTCTAGGTAGCCGCCTAATACTCTGGAAATGAAAATAACCGAGGACCCCAAAGCAGGAGAAGCTATAAGGGGGCAGTCGTGGGCTGAAGGTTAGGGATTCGGTCTTGTCTCCAACTTTGAGCAAAGCACCTAACCCCCAACTGCTTCTCAGGCAGCTGTGGATAGGGCTCCCCACCACTTTGGGCATGTGTTCTCATAGCCCCCTAGTGTGCATGTGCACTAGTGTGTGTATATGTGGGTGTTTCACTGCACGAACGAGGTCAAATTCCACTGTGTGCAAACACAAGTGGCAAATGGCTCTAAATTCTAAATCTAAGAAGATGGCAGTGTTTCAGGTAGCCGTTCCTCAGCTTGTGAAGTAATTAAGAATTGGCAGTTATCAGGAACGGTGGAGGTGATGTTAGGGTCTTCTGATTGCTGCTCGTAGGGTCAATTAAATGGTCAATTAAAACCTGCGTTGGACTGCAAACACCTTCAGGAAGACCTAACAGACTCTGCAGTAGCGGTGCACTGTTTCACTGTGTAGTGACACCTGCACATATATGACCTTCATTATGACCTTCCTGGAAAAGGCATTAGAAGAAAAACTTCCCATCATCTTCACCACAAAATTCAGTGTCAGAGCTTTATAAAACAAGCCTAAATCATTTTGGAAACAAGTCCTGTGGACTGATGAAGTTGAACTAGAACTTTTGGCTGCAGACTGTAATAAAAAAGAGCACCTCTCCGACAGTTACTGCATGAGTGGGGATCAGTCATGCTGTGGGCTTGTGTTGCAGTCAGTGGTACGAGGACCAGTTTACAGGTAGAGGAGGAATACGCTAAATAGCAGCAAATTCTGGAAAACAACCATCACCATCTATAAAAAAAAAAGCTGAAGATGAACAGAGACAACAGGATAATGATCCTAAACACAACAAACATTCCCAGAAATCCACAAAACAAATATCTTCCAAATCCGTAATTGACTGCAACCCAAACATCACTAAACATCAAAAGAGCAGTACATGCAGGACGGCCCAAGAGTCTCTGAGAACTAGAAATCCTTTGTTGGGAAGAATAAGTGAAAATAGACTGAAAGACTATAAAGACTAAGAAGCTGCTACAGAAAGCGTGTAAAAGTGGTACTGGTATGAAGTTCTGGCCATGCAGAGAGCCCAAACTTATATATATATATATATATATATATATATATATACACATTATATATGTGTATGTGTGTGTGTATATGCATGTATGTATAAATATTTAAACTTTAATAATTTAAAATTATTTTAAATATTCTCATCAAAAACACTCACAAAATAAATACATATACACACACTAGTGAACACACACTAGGGGGCAGGGAAACACCCACATATGCACACGCTAGTGAACACCCATACTAGGTGGCAGGGAAACACCCACATATACACACGATAGTGAACACACACACTAGGGGCAGTAAAACACCCACATATACACACACTAGTGAACACACACACTAGGGGCAGTGAAACACCCACTTATACACACGCTAGTGAACACACACACTAGGGGGTAGGGAAATACCCACATATGCACACGCTAGTGAACGTGCATACTAGGTGGCAGGGAAACACCCACATATACACGCGCTAGTGAACACATACACACTAGGGGGCAGAGAAACACCCACATATACACGCGCTAGTGAAAACGCACACTAGGGGGCAGAGAAACTCTCACATATACACACACTAGTAAACATGCACACTTGAGGGCAGGGAAACACCCACCTATACACACACATACAGACACACACACACACACTAGGGGGCAGAGAAACACCCACATATACACACGGTAGTGAACACACACACACACACACTAGAGGGCAGAGAAACACCCACATATACACACACGTTAGTGAAAACGCACATTAGGGGGCAGGGAAACACCCACATATACACACACTAGTGAACACACATACACACACACTAGGGGGCAGAGAAACACCCACATATACACACACTAGTGAACATACACACTAGGGGGCAGAGAAACACCCACATATACACATGTTAGTGAAAAACGCACACTAGGGGGCAGAGAAACACCCACATATACACATGTTAGTGAAAAACGCACACTAGGGGGCAGAGAAAGTCCCACATATATACACACACACACACACACATATACACACACACACACACACTAGGGGGCAGGGAAACACCCACATATACACACGGTAGTGAACACATATATATACACACACACACACACACACACACACTAGGGGGCAGAGAAACACTCACATATACACACGGTAGTGAACACATATATACACACACACACACACACACACACACACTAGGGGGCAGAGAAACACTCACATATACACACGGTAGTGAACACACACACACACTAGGGGGCGGAAAAACACCCACATATACACACATGCTAGTGAAAAACGCACACTAGGGGGCAGAGAAACTCCCACATATACACACACACACACACACTAGGGGGCAGAGAAACACTCACATATACACACGGTAGTGAACACATATATACACACACACACACACACACACACACACACTAGGGGGCAGAGAAACACTCACATATACACACGGTAGTGAACACACACACACACTAGGGGGCGGAAAAACACCCACATATACACACATGCTAGTGAAAAACGCACACTAGGGGGCAGAGAAACTCCCACATATATACACACACACACATATACACACACACACACTAGGGGGCAGAGAAACACCCACATATACACATGCTAGTAAAAAACGCACACTAGGGGGCAGAGAAACTCCCACATATACACACACACACACACACCAGGGGGCAGAGAAACACCCACATATACACATGGTAGTAAACACACACACACACACACACACACACTAGGGGGCGGAAAAACACCCACATATACACACATGTTAGTGAAAACGCACACTAGGGGGCAGGGAAACACCCACATATACACACACACACACACACTAGGGGGCAGGGAAACACCCAAATATACACACACTATTGAACACACACACACTAGGGGGCAGGGAAACACCCAAATATACACACACTAGTGAACACACACACTAGGGGCAGGGAAACACCCACATATACACACACTAGTGAACATGCGCACTTGCCAAGAGTGGTGGGCAGCTCTACCCACAGCGCCTGGGGAGCAGTTGGGGGTTAGGTGTCTTGCTCAAGGGTGCTTCAGTCGTGACCTGTTGGTTCAGGGGATGAAACCGGCGACCTTCCAGTCACAAGACCACGACTGCTATGTTATGCTATGCTAAGTTGTTATGCTGCTGACAGAATCTGTGATGAGCAAAGCAGAATCTTTTCACTGGTGGCTTTTCTGAAGCCTTTTTATTCTTTTGATTTGTCTTTGAATCACGTCTCCTGTTGATTGACAGGTTTTCCGTTGGATAAGGCAGTAAGCTATGCGAAGCTCCGTAACCCACTGCTCATCAATGACCTTAATATGCAGTATTACATACAGGACAGGTACGACACACAACCTTCAGCACCTCACTCTACATTGTTTGCATAAAGCCTGTATTAATATTCAGCCTGTCCTAATAATAATAATAATAACACCCCCTATTAATCTCTTTAAACATGGGCCAGGCTTTTTTACTGATGTTCTCTTAATGTCTTTTCAGGAGGGAGGTATATCGCATTCTACAGGAGGAGGGAATTGACCTGCCGCGCTACGCCGTGCTCAACCGTGACCCGGACAAACCTGATGGTATGTCAGTTGCCGAACCCTGGATGGTTCCCAGCGTCTCTGAGTACTCACTTGTCAGGGATGAGAGAAGAATGAATAAAAGGCCTCCAGGGCAGCAGAACATCCTGTTCTTTGTTTTTGCTCTGCTTTATTTTAGCCGCTGTGTGTATAAATAGCCGCTAATGTGGAGCAGTTAGGAGAGTGCATCGCTTTGAGGGATCCATTAAACGTCCATTAACCTCAGGGGTGCCAAACCCAGCTCTTAGACATGCACAGTCCTGTAGTTAGCCAGCTTTCAAAGACAGCTCGACATTAAAACTAGGCGTGTTAGATTGGGATTGAATGTTTACTCAGCATGGTCAATCTCCAGCACTGTTGGAGGCCTGAATTTAGCCAGTTTATATTTTATATTTAGTTTATATATTTGGAAGCATTTATATGGACAAACTCATTATCTGTACACATAAATAATAAATATTATATAGTCTGTTGCATCAGGCAAATTGTGTATACAGTCAGGTCTTTATCATTTATCATATCATATATCATTGATATATGATATATTGATTTTTATGGTTGTTCTTCTCACAAACGAATTTCTGTACAGATATTTTTACATGTATTTTTGCTACAAATAGAAAAAAAAACTTTTTGGAACTGAAAAACTGTATTATATTACATAGTACACCTATACCTTTAGACATAAGACCCATTTAAATGGACATTTCATGGTGGGCAGCCCTGTCCACAGCGCCTGGGGAGCAGTTAGGGGTTAGGTGCATTGCTCAAAGGCTCTTCCGTCATGGCCTGCTGGTCCAAGCAATCGAACCCTAACCTTTAGCCCATGACTGCCCCTATGTTATGCTGAAAATGCAGCTTAGTTTGTATATTTTTGGATAAATTATTCAACGTTTGTACAATTATACAGGTGGAGAATACCCTGAACAATGGAATGAAGTGGAAGATGGGAAAAAAAAATTGTAAACACAACACAGATCTTTAGATAGTGACGTTCAATGGTGTTATAAATTGGCTGTACAGGAGTGTGTGAGTTTTGTGTGTATACAGTCAAGTCTTTATCATTTATTATTGATATTGTATTTTTATGCTTATTCTACTCACAAACGCGTTTCTGTACAGATATTTTTACATGTGTTTTGCTACAAATAGAAAAAAAATATTTTTGGAACTGAAAAACTGTATTATATTACATAGGACACCTATACCTTTAGACATAAGACCCATTTAAATGGACATTATCTGCACTAATATGTTTGCCAGTGTGTTAACAGGGGCAAGCAATACCATTATACTTGTATAGTGATGTTTTTCTGCATATATTATGAATGTGATCTGCACTGGACAGTGACCAACTGTGAGCTTCATTAAGAGAACATAATTAAGCCTGATTTAGTGCTTTTGAATAATTGATGTGGAAAGTAAAAATGTTTGTACTCAGAGTTGAATGGACGTTTTTACATGTGCCACTACTAGTGCATTGTATCCGTGTCAGAATATCATGCCCTGTTGTGTATAATGTAAATGTCTAAGTATTGCAATAATATGTTTTGGCTGTATCCCCATGTGCTAGGTTTCTGCACTCATATGATAAAAAAATTGTCCGAAAATTAAAAAAATAGAAGCTAAAACCAATAAAACAGCTCAGCATTAAAGATTTGTATGTCATCTCACACCAAATTACTCAGAAGTGTTTTAGGGATGTGTTATGCATAATGTAAGTATTTAGAACGATTTGACACTTGTGTTTGCACACACCATCCGTGCAGTGAAGCACCCACCTATACACACACTAGTGAACATACACACCAGGGATTCAGTGAGCACACTTGCCCAGAGTGGTGGGCAGCCCTATCCATGGGGAGCGGTTAGGGGTTAGGTGCCTTGCTCAAGGGCACTTCAGTCATGTGCTGTCTGTCCAGGGGATCACGAGACTGGATCCCTAAACTTCAGCCTATCGCTGCTCCTATGTTATGCTGAAATGCAGCTTAGTTTGTATATTTTTGGATAAATTATTCAAAATTTCTACAATTATACAGGTGGAGGGAACCCTGAACAATGGAATGAAATGAAAGATGGGAAAGCAATAAAAATGGAAACACAACACAAATCTTTAGATAGTGACGGTCAATGGTGTTATACATTGGCTGTGCAGGAAAATGTGAGTTTGGGGAAAGTGTTGCCATTGAGTAGGTTCCATGTTTGCTTATGCTAGATCAGTTTTTGACAGTTCCAGTCATAATTTTAGCTTTGGTCTGCTGTAGGGAAGACATTTCCCCCTGGGATTTGAGAAAGGTTTCAATTTGGAGCTTTAAAATGAAGTCTTATGCAAAAGAAAAAAAATTTAATGTTAATATGACATTAAGGCTTATTTGAACTTTATTTAATTTGTTTTACCTATTTATTAATTATTCTATTTGATCTATAATTATTTTATTTTTTGCCATTTTAACCGTTTCTTTTAATGTTTTTTACTTTCATTTATTATTATGATGATTATTATGTTTTTTTAAATGTCTGATGTGGTTTACAATCGAATCACTCTGCTTTGGCTTCAACATTTAAAATGATGGTCAAGTTTTGATTGAAAATGTTTTTGATTAATTGATTGATTAGCTTTGCTAAATTTAACACATAGGAATACAACAGAACATGGACTCACACATACACACCTTTCTGCTTTTTCCAATCTAGCATGCAGTTCAATCTAGCATGTGTTTGGACTGTGGGAGGAAACCGGAGTACCCGGAGGAAACCCACTCAAGCACGGGGAGAACATGCGAACTATACCCTGATGGGTTTCAGTTCACTACCACTTTTCGTAAAGACTTAGTCTGAGACTGCCTCAGTCTGAGACTGTCTTTGTCAGAGACTGCCTCTACCAGTGCACTTTCTAAAATTTTGCAATCCAGATTTCAAACAGAGACTCTTTTCTTTGGTGTTTAGTTTATTAAATTGTAAATACTGTTTGATCAGAGGAGGACGCGTCTCCTCTTGTGAGTCTGGTTCCTCCCAAGGTTTCTTCCTCCAGTCTGAGGGAGCTTTTCCTTGCCTCTGTCGCCTCTGGCTCGCTCACTGGGGGATATATATGTTTTAACTGTATGTTTTTTAAAGTCTGTAAAGCTGCTTTGGGACAACATTGTTGTAAAAAGCTCTATACAAATAAGCTTTCCCAGACTGGGAATCCAACCTGGATCGTCTTGCTGTGAGGCGACACTGCTAACCAGTACACCACCATGGTAACCAGTACACAACTGTGCTAACCAGTACACCACCATGATACCACCAGATTTACACATTTCCACTTTTTTCCTAAATTCAACATAACAGTAATTATTAACTTGCTTTCATTTAGAAAATGATCTTTGGTATATGTGTGTGAGGCTGTCCATGTTTAAAGTCATTGCTAAAGAACTGTTCATTTAGATTTGTTACTGTTTCTTGTCTTCCAGAATGTAACCTGGTGGAGGGTGAGGACCACGTGGAGGTGAACGGCGAGATATTCCCCAAGCCCTTCGTGGAGAAGCCTGTGTCTGCAGAAGATCACAATGTCTACATCTACTACCCAACCTCAGCAGGTGGAGGCAGCCAGCGCCTCTTCAGAAAGGTTATATATTTATTTTTTTGTTTAGTTTTTCCTTTCCCCCCCATGTGTTCGTCTTCTTGGTGTTCTAATAGCCCCCCTGTCATCACTGGCAAACCAGAGAAGCTCATCGCTCGTCCAGAAATAGAGTAGACTCTTTGCTTTGTGGGATGCCATAAAACCCACAAGCACATGCTGACATTTGGATCCTTCACCAGCGCTTGGCCACTAAACATGTATTTCTCCAACAGCACCTGTTATTATGAAGCATGAAGTCAAGAATAAGAGTTGCTGGTGGTGGGGAGAGGTGGAGAACTAGTGATGAGTCATAACACGCCAGATAACACGTTCAGTGTAGTCCAGTCCAATCAGTATCCTGTAAAGCTCTAGGTTTAATGTTAAGTTTGAGGAATTGAGCTCCAGCCCCAAATAAACAAAAGAAATCCCTCTGTAATGGAATAAAAGGGCCTGCCAGAGGTAAAACAAAAGAAAATCAAAAACTCTCTGGCAGTAAAGAAACCAAAAGAAAAGTAGGCCAAACACTTCCAATCTAAAAGATGGGTTTCATAGCAAGCACAAGCCTTCAGTACTGTTGTAGTGAACAAGCTTGCAAACACACAGAGAGCGAACCCAACCACACACGAAAGGTATTCCCTTGGTTCTAGCTGGCAAAGCATTGAAAAGAGGAGGAGGAGGAGCCATTTAAAGCTATCCCCCTGCATCAGCTCAGCCAATAATGTTGAGTGTTATGGCTGGATGCGTTACAGTCTATGCAGAAATATATATATATATATATATGTACTCCAGTTTCTTATATATATATATATATATACAGTGCCCTCCATAATTATTGGCACCCCTGGTTAAGATGTGTCAAAAGCCTTAAAATAAATTCAGTTTTTATTGTGGAAACATACTGTCACACTGAAAAGTGTAGAAAAATGTAACCTTTAACTCAAGTAGAGTTTTAGGGGGAAAATAAAATCCCTGACTAAGAAATAATATTTCTTCATAAAATCACCTGTTCCACAATTATTGGCACCCCTAACAATTCTTAGGAAATAAATGTAATTAAAGAATTTCTGTCACTTCTACAGTAGTTTACGAAGTTAATCAAAGTATGTAGGAACATTTAATTAGCAATTCACAACTTCCTGTTTCCCTGGGGTATAATTATGACGTGACACAGAGGCCATTTCTATTCAACATGGGAAAGACAAAGGAACATAGCATTCAAGTAAGGCAGATGTGTGTTGACCTTCACAGGTCAGGCAATGGCTACAAGAAAATAGCCACTCGCCTACACCTGTCCGTATCTACTGTCAGAGGAATTATTAAGAAGTTTAAAACAACTGGAACAGTGGTAAACAAGTCTGGACGAGGACGCAAGTTTATTTTGCCACCACGCACAGTGAGGAGGATGATAAGAGAAATAAAAAGTTCTCCAAAGCTCACTGTTACGGAACTGCAACAAATGGTAGCATCTTGGGGTCACGAAGTCTCCAAAACAACCATCAGACGCTATCTACACGCCAACAAGCTGTTTGGGAGGCATGCACGGAAAAAACCTTTTCTCACTCACAATCATAAACGTAAACGTTTGGAGTTTGCTAAGCAGTACTGGAACTTCAACTGGGACCGTGTTCTTTGGTCAGATGAAACAAAGATAGAGCTTTTTGGCAACAAATGCTGTAAGTGGGTCTGGCGTAACACAAGAGCTGAGTATGCAGAAAAGCACCTCATGCCCACTGTGAAATACGGGGGAGGATCAGTGATGCTGTGGGCCTGCTTTTCTTCCAAAGGCCCAGGGAACCTTGTTAGGGTGCATGGCATCATGAATGCTTTGAAATACCAGGACATTTTAAAACAAAATCTGGTGGCTTCTGCCCGAAAGCTGAAGATGGGTCGTCACTGGGTCTTTCAGCAAGATAATGACCCTAAACATATGGCAAGATCTACACAGAAATGGTTGACCACACACAGAATCAAGCTCCTCCCATGGCCATCTCAGTCCCCAGACCTTAACCCATTGAAAACCTGTGGGGTGAGCTGAAGAGGAGAGTGCAGAGGAGAGGACCCAGGTCGCTGGATGATTTAGAGAGATTGTGCAAAGAGGAATGGTCGAAGATACCTCTTTCTGTGTTCTCCCATCTTGTGAAACATTATAGGAGAAGATTAGGTGCTGTTTTGTTGGCAAAGGGGGGTTGTACAAAGTATTAACATCAGGGGTGCTAATAATTGTGGCACACATTATTTGATGTTAAACAATTATTTCTTAATGTGGGATTTTTTTCCTACTGAATAAATGCACTTGAGATAAAGGTTGGATTTTGCTCTTTTTTCCATCGTGGTCCTATATTATTTAAAAAACCCCTCAATTTATTAGAAGCTAAAGAACACATCTTAACCAGGGGTGCCAATAATTATGGAGGGCACTGTATATATATATATATATATATATATATATATATATATATATATATATATATATATATATTACTTTTATACTTACAAACATAAAATACACTAAGCTTTTCTTGCTCCTGCAGATTGGAAGCCGGAGCAGTGTGTATTCTCCAGAGAGCAGCGTGAGAAAGACGGGGTCCTATATATATGAAGAGTTCATGCCTACAGACGGCACGGACGTGAAGGTACAGTCATCTGAGACTCTTCAGCTGTGCATTGGAACTTTGCCGTGGTGAATGGAGCTTTAGTACAGTATTAGAAAAAGGGCTACGGTCCAGGATGACCCCAACACACAACATGGTACCTAAACTGAGACTTTAAGGTACCTACGTTCACTTTCCCAGGGTGCATGTTTGTAACTTCTCATAACTACAGCTGCTGTAAAGTGTTTTTGTGTACACTCTCGGTTGACCAGTTTGTTGCCAAACAGATCTGCGATTAACAGATTAAAACAGGCTTTTTTGTGCAGGAGCTCTTTAGGGCAGAGTGAACAGAGCACATTAAGCTCCTTGTGGAAATTTTGATAAGCACTCTGGCTATTAGAGGTGTTTGTGTTTGCGTTTCTCAGGTTTACACAGTAGGGCCTGATTATGCACATGCTGAGGCACGCAAATCCCCTGCTCTGGATGGCAAGGTTGAACGAGACAGCGAAGGAAAAGAAATCCGTTATCCTGTTATGCTGACCGCCATGGAAAAACTGGTGGCTCGCAAAGTGTGCCTGGCTTTCAAGGTTAGTAACATTCCATGTATTAGGGATGCGTGGATATGAAAATCGTGGGCGGATGCAGATCTGCTGATGCATAAACATTCAAAACATGTAGAAATTGGGACAACACCTAACTGAATTAGCATTGCAAAGCAATATATGATTATATTGTATATTATATATTGATTATATTATAAAGAGCTAAAATGCAGACACTTCAGCACAGTGGCCCAGCGTTCCCTAAACAGTTTGCTCTTCCAGAGTGCATAAGTACATTCATATCATATAGCAATATGAATTCATTCACCTACTCAAGGGACGTATTCCAGATGCCCTATACTGCCAAAAGTATTCGCTCGTCTGCTCATCTTCACACACATATGAACTTGATCCCATTCTTAATCCATAGAATTTAATATGAAGTCAGCCCAACCTTTGCAGCTATAACAGCTTCAACAGCTTTCCACACAGTTTATGGGAATGTGTTTATGGGAATGTTGGACAGTTCCTCCAGAAGCGAATTTTTGTGAGGCCTGGCTCGCAGTCTCCGCTCAAATTTATTGGGTTGAGGTCAGGACAGTCAAGTTCTTTCACAGCAAACTCTCTCATCCATGTCTTTATGGAGCTTGCTTTGTGCACTGGCGTCCCCAAACTGTTCCCACAAAGTTGTGAGCATGAAATTGTCCAAAATCTCATTAAGAGTTCCTTTCACTGGAAATAAGAACTGAGCTGAGCTTCCACTTTGTTATAACGCCACTGACAGTCGACTCTGGAATATTTAGTAGTGAGGAAACTTCACGACTGGACTTGCACAGGTGGCGTCCTATCATTGTACCACGCTGGAGTTCACTGAGCTCCTAAGAGAGACCCATTCTTTCACTAATGTGTGGTGTAGAAGCAGTCTGCATGACTAGGTGCTTGGTTTTATACACCAGTGGCCATGGAAGTGATTAATTCAAGTGATTTGAATGAGTGAGTGAATACATTTGGCAATATAGTGTATATCATGGAAGGTCAGTAAGATTTCTAGATTTTACAAATACCTAAAGAATCGAAGGAATTGGTGACGATGGCTGCCTTTCTAATTATTTATATATTTCATTATTTTAAGTCCCATATGTAGCAGTGAGCGTTTAGTCCCAGTTTGAATATTAAAATCTAAATATTATAAAGTAGTAAAGTAGTAGCAATACTAATGCATCCCTAGACAGTGTTTGGCTTCATGTTGACTGATTCTATATTTTCTGTTGCAGCAAACAGTCTGTGGGTTTGACCTCCTTCGGGCTAATGGACACTCGTACGTGTGTGACGTGAACGGCTTCAGCTTTGTAAAGAACTCTATGAAATATTATGACGACTGTGCCAAGATACTTGGGTGAGCAAATTTGATGTGACACATACGGTAGCACACTGGCAGTCAGAAAGTTTAGCTAAAATATATATTTTTTAAAACATCACGACTGACACGACAAAAACATAAGAAAAAGACTTCCTTAACTAAAGCCGTGTAGGTTCTCCAGCAAAACAGCCTTCCTCTGCTGTCATACTTTCATACAGCTTCTTTTACATGATCTCAAGCTGTGCTTCCTAATCCTGCTGCTGGTCCCCATAGCACTGCAACTATTCCCTGACCTAGCGCTCCTGATCCTCTCCCGAAGGGCTCAGTAATCAGCCGTGTTGAGCCAAAGTGTACTTGAAACTGCAGTGGTCTGGAGAGTCTTGAGCAAACAGATCAGCTTCCCACCCACATAGACCAGCATCTTCCCAGCATAGCCCTACAAGACCACAATGGCTTTTAAATGGTGCCTCAATCTGTTCTCTTAGTTGATGAGGGATGTGGCACATTACTTCGTCTTCCTAGAATATCCATTTATTTGTTATTCTTTATTCAAGTAGAAGCCAGATCTCTTCAAACAGTTGACAAACATGGCGTGCACAGGCGTTTAGAAGTTTAGAATCTCTGTTTAAATATCTAAATCAATGTTTTCAACTATATTACAGCAATTTGTTTGGAGGGTACGAATTGTTTCTGATATTTGTATTGGGGTAGCTTTCTTTTTTTTTATATATAAAGATGATTCAAGGCAGTTTAAGAACGTTTAAAGTTAAAACAAAAGGAATATCCAGAAATTAATAAAGGTAGAAATGTGGAGTTTAAATTTTAAGGCAGATAACAAAAATGCTTATAAATAAATAATAATAGCATATTATGTATTACATCATTACATGTTTATAAATGTCTTTTGGTGAATAGTACTGAAATAGCACAGACTGCAATAAATCAACTTGATTATTGTTATTGTTATTATTATTATATATCATAAATACATTTATACTTAAGTTATTATTGTGTATAACATAAACATACAGCAACTAATTCCAAATGCTTGTATGGGTGCATTCAAGCAGTTCTTTTCCACTGCCAGTGTTTTTGATGCTAGCCAGCACTGGGACACTGAGTGTTGTGTGTTTGTAGGAACATTGTGATGAGGGAGCTGGCTCCCCAGTTTCAAATCCCCTGGTCCATCCCCACTGAGGCAGAGGATATACCCATAGTCCCCACCACATCCGGCACCATGTGAGTCCGCGCTGTGAGAGTTCAGTTCGGGCTTTCCTGGTTTACAGCGCCCATCTTTATTTAATAAAGCTTTCCCATCTGCATGTTGTGCCGCTTTTCGCTGAGCGTACAGATGGAACTGGTTTGCAGCGACGACTGAATGATTGTTGTCTTCCGCAGGATGGAGCTGCGCTGTGTGATTGCAGTGATCCGTCATGGAGACCGCACACCAAAGCAGAAGATGAAGATGGAAGTCAGGAATCCCATGTGAGCTCATATGACTCATGGTAGAGCTCTCTCTCCCAGCAGGACCCCTAGACCTCTCAGTGCTGAGGGATTAACCCTGTTAGAGCTAACGTCTCACTGGCGACGCATACGGAGACGACGTCCCCTCGTTAACGTCCCTGCAGTAGTTTTTCATTGTGCAATAGTTGAGCATGTGGAACTGGAGCTTTCTGTTTCAACCTTGTCTTCAATCATATCCAAACGAAGCTCCATGCCGCCTTTATCGTTGGATTCACTGTTATGGGTTCTGAATGAGTGTGTGCACACGTTCTGAACTTGTTTCAGATCCTTAAGCACTTATTATTGATTTGTTTCATTTGTTTTAAGTCGTGTAAAGTATATTCATGTGTTTGTTTAAAAGGTAATTTATGATACAGAGCATATGAATCTGTCAAAATAGATGAAGGGTAGTAGTAGAAATAGGCGAAGAGTGGATGAAAGCCAGAAACTGTGGCTCTTGTATAGTCGTTAAAGGGTTAAATGTTTCTTTTCTCAGGTTTTTTGAGCTCTTTGAAAAATATGGTGGTTACAAGACTGGCAAGCTGAAGCTGAAGAAACCCAAACAACTGCAGGTACTAGGCTGCATTTGCATGATTGAATCATTCTGTGTTGTATTTTGATATGTATGCTCGGGACTGTAGCCAGATACAGTCCTGAACCCTGAAGCCAAATGGCACTGGGACAAATGTTGGTGTTTTATTTCACTTCTTTTCTAGTCAGTTAAAGGGCACTTGTCCTACGTTTTCTCCCTGAAGTGTCTTTATGTGGTCTCTGTAGTTGATTTACCAACCCAGCAAAGGTGTCAAAAGTATTCATATTCATTACTCAGGTAGAAGTATAGATACTATGCTGAAAAATACTTCTGTAGAAGTTGAAGTATCAACTCAAGCTTTTTACTCCAGTAAAAGTGTAAAAGTACTGCTTTCAGAACTACTTAAAGTATAGAAGTAAAAGGAATTTAAGGGGAAAAAATGCCATTAAGGAAAAAGCTTAGGCCGCACCACAGGGGTCTATAGTGCACTAGCCCACCTCCCCAAAACAAACATTCTTCTAAAAGCCATAATGACTATAATGTTATATTAAAATGTTAATGTTCATGAATTTGGGATGCGCTAGACTTCCTGTTTCAGCTCATATACGCCCATTAAACATGAATGTAGTTTAGTACAATGTAAATATATTAAAGAACCATATATGTGTACTAGGTGTATTGGCAAGAACCAGGCGATACAATGCGTATCGTGATACAGCAGTCACGATTCAATATATCCCAATATACTGCGATATTGCAAGCAGAGTGATATATTGCTTCTACGTCCTACTATTAAATACACCACTATATGAATAGGTTTGCCAACGCTTACAAAAGCATTGCGTTCTATTATAATGGTGCAAAGGCATGTTATCAATAACCTTTATTGGAATGTAAATGTACATGAATGAAAACAAGCTGTAAATGAAATAGGAGTAACAAGACTATGTTTAAAATGTAGAGTAGAAAGTACTGATAATGGAGTGTAAATGTAAGGAGTAGAAAGTAACGATAATGGAGTAGCAATGTAAGGAGTAGAAAGTTACTGATAATGGAGTGTAAATGTAAGGAGTAGAAAGTACAGATAATGGAGTGTAAATGTAAGGAGTAGAAAGTACTGATAATGGAGTGTAAAGTAGGGTAGAGATAGGAAAGTACTGATAATGGAGTGTAAATGTAAAGGAGGTAGAAAGTACAGACTAATGGTAGTGTATATATGTTAGGAGTAGAAAGTTACTGATAATGGGGTGTAAATGTAAGGACGTAGAAAGTTCAGATAATGGAGTTGTATATGTTAGGAGTTGATAAGTACTGATAATGGGGTTGTAAAATGTATGAGTAGAATAGTACAGATAATAGGAGTGTAAATGTAAGGGAGTAGAAAGTACTGATAATGGAGTGTAAATGTAAGGAGTAGAAATTACTGATATTTGGAGTGTAAATGTAAGGAGTAGAAAGTACAGATAATGGAGTGTAAATGTAAGGAGTAGAAAGTACTGATAATGGAGTGTAAATGTAAGGAGTAGAAAGGTTCTGATAATGTGAGCGTAAATGTAAGGAGTAGAAAGTACTGATAATGGAGTGTAAATGTAAGGGAGTAGAAAGTACAGAATAATGGGAGTGTAAATGTAAGGAGTTAGAAAGTACAGATAATGTTGTGTAAATGTAAGGAGTAGAAAGTACTGATGAATGGAGTGTAAATGTAAGGAGTAGAAAGTACTTGATAATGGAGTGTAAATGAAGGAGTAGAAAAGTACTGATAATGGAGTGTAAAATGTAAGGAGTAGAAAGTACTGATAATGGAGTGTAAATGTAAGGAGTAGAAAGTACAGATACTGGAGTGTAAATGTAAGGAGTAGAAAGTACTGATACATGGAGTGTAAATGTAAGGAGTAGAAAGTACTGATAATGGAGTGTAAATGTAAGGAGTAGAAAGTACAGATAATGGAGTGTAAATGTAAGGAGTAGAAAGTACTGATAATGGAGTGTAAATGTAAGGAATAGAAAGTATAGATAATGGAGTGTAAATGTAAGGAGTAGAAAGTACTGATTATGGAGTGTAAATGTAAGGAGTAGAAAGTATAGATAATGGAGTGTAAATGTAAGGAGTCGAAAGTACTGATAATGGAGTGTAAATGTAAGGAGTAGAAAGTACAGATAATGGAGTGTAAATGTAAGGAATAGAAAGTACTGATAATGGAGTGTAAATGTAAGGAGTAGAAAGTACTGAGAATGGAGTGTAAATGTAAGGAGTAGAAAATACAGATAATGGAGTGTAAATGTAAGGAGTAGAAAGTACTGATAATAGAGTGTAAATGTAAGTAGTAGAAAGTACTGATAATGGCGTGTAAATGTAAGGAGTAGAAAGTACTGATAATGGAGTGTAAATGAAAGGAGTAGAAAGTACAGATAATGGAGTGTAAATGTAAGGAGTATAACGTACAGATAATGGAGTGTAAATGTAAGGAGTATAAAGTACTGATAATGGAGTGTAAATGTAAGAGTATAAAGTACTGATAATGGAGTGTAAATGTAAGGAGTAGAAAGTACAGATAATGGAGTGTACATGTAAGGAGTAGAAAGTACTGATAATGGAGTGTAAATGTAAGGAGTAGAAAGTACAGATAATGGGGTGTAAATGTAAGGAGTAGAAAGTACAGATAATGTTGTGTAAATGTAAGGAGTAGAAAGTACAGATAAAGGAGTGTAAATGTAAGGAGTAGAAAGTACTGATAATGGAGTGTAAATGTAAGGAGTATAAAGTACTGATAATGGAGTGTAAATGTAAGGAGTAGAAAGTACAGATAATGGAGTGTACATGTAAGGAGTAGAAAGTACTGATAATGGAGTGTAAATGTAAGGAGTAGAAAGTACTGATAATGGAGTGTAAATGTATGGAGTAGAACGTACAGATAATGGAGTGTAAATGTAAGGAGTAGAAGGTACTGATAATGGAGTGTAAATGTATGGAGTAGAAAGTACAGATAATGGAGTGTAAATGTAAGGAGTAGAAAGTACTGATAATGGAATGTAAATGTAAGGAGTAGAAAGTACAGATAATGGAGTGTAAATGTAAGGAGTAGAAAGTACTGATAATGGAGTGTAAAGTAAAGGAGTAGAAAGTACAGATAATGGAGTGTAAATGTAAGGAGTAGAAAGTACTGATAATGGAGTGTAAATGTAAGGAGTAGAAAGTACTGATAATGGAGTGTAAATGTAAGGAGTAGAATAGTACTGATAATGGAGTGTAAATGTAAGGAGTAGAAAGTACAGTAATGGAGTGTAAATGTAAGGAGTAGAAGTACTGATAATGGAGTGTAAATGTAAGGAGTAGAAAGTACAGATAATGGAGTGTAAATGTAAGGAGTAGAAAGTACTGATAATGGAGTGTAAATGTAAGGAGTAGAAAGTACAGATAATGGAGTGTAAATGTAAGGAGTAGAAAGTACAGATAATGGAGTATTTGTACTTTGTTACTTGACACCGCTGCAAACCAGTTATACTTAGATAACCATTTTCAAATCCCTATTTGTTAGATTGCCTTTAAGACTGATGATACTTTAGTGATCCCTGCTCTAATTGGATGACCTGCGATGGGCCTCATTTAAAAAGCAGCAGAGGGCTGCGTCCAGTTACCCTGAACCTTACTCACTTTCCTACTGATCCTTTTTCTCTCCTCTGTGACCCGGAAACCATTTGCGAGACATCGTAGCAGCTGTCTGAATACCGGAGAAGATGAGTGTAGCTACCTAAAATACCCACCACAGGAACAGACGCATCCAGAGAGGACGGACAAACACGGAGTCTACCGCACTGTAATATAGGATGTGTCTTAAATCCTAGTGAGTGTCTAACTAGGCTGTCTAGGTAGCAGCTGTTTAAGTAGCAGCGTTCTCTCCTCATCTCTCCTCATAAAACAGATTACTGAGACGCTCTAGTTAGAGAGAGACTGCGTCATGGCTTGTTCCCGCCCACTGCAGCACTGGACCAGTGGTTTAGCTGGTTGCTAAGTTACCAACCGGCATCCAAAACAATCGCCCGAGGCTTAAAAATTCGCTAGCATAAATGCTAATGTCTCGAGTATAAAAGTGTAAATGGTGAAGGACTCGTTACAGAGTTGATAATAAAATACTGTTTTGTGTGATTATATGACCAGAAACACATTAAAACTCCAGAGAGAATCAAAATAACTCACATTTTAAAACCACTTCACTGCTTGTAGATTAGCCTGTGTTGCATCATGGGATTGTCTTAGCGGCTGATGAAGCATTCGATTCTTCTTTAAAATCAGGTCTAAATAAGGTTTCTCAGTAAACAGCATGTTTAAGGTATGTAAGAATTGGGACAGTCTACATGTCGGGAGCGCATACTATGATGTAAAATGCTGCCTATGTAGGTTTTGAGACACACCCATAGTGTAGTAATTGTATTGTACTATATACTAGAACATACTATTGAACTATACTATACCTTAACTTCTGGGATTTTATTTTTTTGATGGGTTTAGATAGTTATCTGTGTTGTGTGTTTTGTACTTGGTGTATAGAAATACACAGAAAACTACACAAATGTGTGTGGGCGAGCTCTGTCTAGCAGCTGAGGGCTTACTTGCAAGTACACATCATAATAGGATCAAATCATTGATAGTTAACATTAAATTAAATGATGTTGAAAGAAATGAACTGTCCCATTTCCCCAATTTCAGCTCGTTCTCTCTAATAATTCTGCGTATTTCCTTCATTGTCCTTGATTGCTTTATGTTTTTTGGGTAGAAGAGGAGGGAATAGGAATTTCTGGGTAGAATAGGAAGGGAAAGAGAGGACAGGAGCAGTAGTAAAAGTTACTAGGTGTGTGTATATGTGGGTGATTAACCGCACCGATGGGTTTGTCTAATTCTTTCGTAGCCTTGTTTCACTGTGTGGACTGACTGTGTGGACTGGGAAGTATATAGTATGTTTTGAAAGATTATATATAACATTTAATTTTAAGAAAGAGATTTAGATTCTCTATGATTTGGTGCCATTAGGCCGTACTGTAGTGTACCGGCTACAGTCGGATGCTCAACAAGTGCTTTGTTTTACCCCTCAGGAAGTGCTGGACATTACCAGGCAGCTGTTGGCAGATCTGGGCCAGCACAATGACTGCGAGATCGAAGAGAAGAAGTCGAAACTGGAGCAGCTGAAGACCGTTCTGGAGATGTGAGTGAAGTGTTTAGAACTGGGCCACTTTAACTGGCACACACAGTTTACCTTAGGAACGTCAGGAACATCTGCATGCCGTGACGTTAAGGATTGTTTAAAAGGTCTGATATTTGACAGCTGTACTAAAAACTGTTGTCTTGGGATTTAGTGACTGCCTTCGACTAAAGCTTGGTACTCAGACTAGGAAAAAAACTGAGTACAGCTGGCTTTGGTTAGATGTGCCGTGTCAACTGGAAATCCCTGATATGAAAGTCGGAGAGGTGTCCGAGCACAATGATAGTCTTTACAGTGCAACCTAGAGGCTGTATATTAAAGAAAACTAACTAAAATAAATAGTCTGGATATAAAAGAATATAGAAGGTCAGTAGTTGGTTAAAGGAGAAGTCCACTGATTGTTTAAAATCTCTACACCCTTTAGAGTTTGTTGTGATGCTCTGCTCTGTAGAAACTTGCAGGCCCAGAATTGTCCACAGTGGTGGTAAATGGAACCAGACGTCTAATGCATCTAAAAACTACTCCATACAAAATTATTACATGAAATTGTTAGAAATACGTTGTTTTAAGATGATATTTAAATACAATTTTGTCACAGACATGGTGACTATAATCAACTTTTCATACAAAATCTCAAGTTAACTAAGCATTGTGCATACTTAATAAACCTCTAAAGAAATCCAAGTCAGTAATTGTCTCAGGAATAGCACATGAATGACTTCTGTGATCATCTCAGACACAACACTGAGCTATAACACTGAGGAGGTAATTATGTTGTGAACAGGAAAGTTATCGTTCGTATCTCCTGGGGAAAAATGGCACGACTCCAAGCTCTGGCCTTCCACTTCCGAGAAGGCAGCTCTGGCACTGAATAAATGTCACTTTGGACCTCTTAAACTCTTTGGGAAGGCGACATGTTCTATTTCAGAGCTGTCCACAGGTGGATAAATAAAAAGAATAAACAGTGTTTTATGTAATATATTCTATGTACGGACTTGGTTTTAAACAGGTGAAGGCTCGCTGACATATCCAGACGTTGAGAAGCTGAGAATGTTGTTTGAAAGCCATAAAATGTAAATCCACTGAAGGCTGTTGGCATTACAGTTATATAACAACAGAGAAGTCAGTGATTTTTGCCACTTTGGGTGCTGATTAGCCAATTCAGGTCAGTTTTAGGCTCAAAAGGCCGTGTGCTAGGTTGGGTTGGGTTGGGTTTGGAGAGAAAGCCTCCAACTGTGTTTGGGTTTGGACCCAAGATTCAGGCCTCATTTAAAGCTCTACCAGTGACCATTCAGAACGGTACTGCCTTGCCTGAGACCCCTGCTGTGTTTGTGTTGCTGTTTCTACTGTAGGACTGTGTTTCTGGACTTACTTTGTTCCTTTATTGTCAGGTATGGGCATTTCTCCGGGATCAATAGGAAAGTGCAGCTGACCTATCTTCCCCATGGCCGACCGAAGACTTCCAGTGAAGAGGAAGGTAAATGAGGAGGCCTTCAATCTGTGTACTCTATTTTTGTAGCTGTAGATTCGTCTAGTGGCTCAGAAACGTTGTGTAATGTGTTTGTAACGTGATGCCCTTGTTTATTTTATGTGCAGACACACGTAAGGATGGTCCGTCCTTGCTGCTGGTTTTGAAGTGGGGGGGTGAGCTGACCCCTGCTGGCCGCGTACAGGCGGAGGAACTGGGCAGAGCTTTTCGCTGCATGTACCCTGGAGGACAAGGTACAGACTGTGAGCGTGCTGGATTTCATCCTGTCTTTTCTGGGACCTCTTTCTTTCTTTTTCTTTCTTCTCTCTTTTTTTTCTTTCTTTCTTTTTCTTTCTTCTCTCTTTTTTTCTTTCTTTCTTTTTCTTTCTTCTCTCTTTCTTTCTTTTCTCTTTCTTTCTTTCTTTCTTTCTTTTTCTTTCTTCTCTCTTTCTTTCTTTCTTTCTTTCTTGCTTTTCTCTTTTTTTCTTTCATAATATTTAAATATTCCTCTTTCCACACGTTTCTTTTACTTTTTATGTTTTTTAAAAAAAAAAATATTTCCACACAATGTTTTCTTTCTCTTTCTGTCTTTCCTTTCTTTCTTTCTTTCTTTCTTCTCTCTTTTTCTTTCATAATATTTAAATATTCCTCTTTCTACAGGTTTCTTTTACTTTTTCTGTTTTTTTAAATTAAATTATATTTCCACACAATGTTTTCTTTCTCTTTCTGTCTTTCTTTCTTTCTTTTCTCCTTCTCTCTTTTTTTTCATAATATTTAAAATATTCCTCTTTCCTCACGTTTCTTTTACTTTTTCTGTTTTTTTAATTAAATTCTATTTCCACACATTATTTTCTTTCTTTCTTTCTTTCTTTCTTTCTTTCTTTCTTTCTTTCTTTTCTCCTTCTCTCTTTTTCTTTCATAATATAATATATTCCTCTTTCCATACTTGTTTCTTTTACCTTTTTTTTATTCTATTCTATTTTCTCTCTCTCTCCCTCTCTCTGCCTCTCTTCTTCTCTCTCTCTCTCTCTCTCTCTCTCTCTCTCTCTCTCTCTCTCTGTTAAAGCTTCTCCCGTGTCCCGTAGAAGTCGTTCCTCTCATTGTTCTCAGCTCTCTCATGCCACAGCGCTGACGGCCTCTGCTGCAGCAAGGCCAGATCAAATTCAGTGACAGAGGAGAATGCTTGGGCTTAATGCTTCAGCTTCATGTTCGCTTCTCTAATCCTGTTAATATCCCACATCCACCTACAGTAAATACAGAGCTCATTAATAGAGTACTGACACACATTCTCATTATCTGTGAATGCTCATTATGATGTCAATGTTGAGCTTATAGTATATAGTCTTTTCTCATTAATTCAAAGCCTGGTTTCCTCTCAGCAGCCTGTAAATGATATGTATTATAATATTGTTATTTTTTAGGGTTTTGTTGTACTTTATTTTGGATGTCTGTTTTTGCTATTCAGATTATATGTTATTTTCAAAAATTTTCTGATCTTATTATCTAATTATGACACTCATAATTCCACGTTTACTTCTCTTGCACTGTTTGACTGGTACGTTAGACAGTAGGTGCACGTCTGTAGGATGTGAAATTCCTACTGGCAGTGATAAGAAGGGCTTTGGAGTGCCTAAATAATGTGTTGGACCTTTAAATGATTAACTGGTCTGCTGTGTTGATGTCTCTGTCCCCTCATTGAACCCAGTCTTTGCCTAAACCCTCCATTTACTTACACTGTAGACTGTGCTGAATAGCATAGTGTCAACTGAAATGCGTGTTGATGAGGTATCTGAGGCCTTTTTCACTATATAATAAAAATTAAGCAACATTGTGGATATAATTGTGATCGTCTGCCTATTTATGAACATGGGTTTAATACATTATGTGCATTTTATGGGCATTTTATAGAAATGGATTTCTTCAAAGCCAGGTTTGGGGAGGAATATTGGCAAGACTGGTATCACTTACCTTTGTCTACTGTCTAATTCTTTCTCTTAGAGAGAGATTAGCGCATTCACTGCACTATGAAACAAATATTATTAATAATATGCAACATTTTAAGTCTTTTAAAAAACTTTTATTTGAGTGATTTCTTATTGATCTTAAACAAACAGAAAGTTTGAAATATTTTTTTTTCATTAAGTTACATGTGTAACTGGTCTAATACATGAAAGCAGTATTAATATTTCCTGTCGTTTCTGTTCTTTCTGCTGTAAACTGTATGCAAAAGTAGTTTTGTGGTCTAGCTGATGTACTAAAGTATGGGTGTGTGGGTGTGATGTTCTCCTGTCTGTACGTGTAGGAGATTACGCTGGTTTCCCCGGCTGCGGCCTGCTTCGGCTCCACAGCACCTATCGCCATGACCTCAAAATCTACGCCTCCGATGAGGGCAGGGTGCAAATGACGGCGGCTGCCTTTGCTAAGGTACCACTCAAAAACCTGTACAATTCAGACAAACTGAGCTGGAGGGGTGTCTGTGTGTGTATTAGGGTGTGTTTGGGTGTGTTTGGGTTTGTTTCATGTAGGTGCAGAGTTGACCGAGGTCATGGTAACAGGTTTCTGTGGTGTTCCTGGCAGGGTTTGTTGGCGCTGGAGGGTGAGCTAACACCTATCCTGGTGCAGATGGTGAAGAGTGCCAACATGAACGGCCTGTTAGATAATGACGTTGACTCACTGAGCAGCTGTCAGCACCGCGTCAAGGCCAGGCTTCATGAGATCATGCAGAAAGATCAACCCTTCAGTGAGGAAGACTTTGACAAGGTGAACCTGCAATCGCCAGTTTAATACACTAGCACTTCAGTTAGCTTGTGAAGATGTTTTCAGGTCGTTTTGTTGCATATAATGATATTTTATATGTATCAGCCTCCATTAATGTGCCATATTAAAGTGGGATCTTTTATACTTTTCTGTTTTTTCCCTTTACTTAAGTGATTATTGCAGCTTTTTGTGCATGTAAACAGTCTGCAAAGTTATAAAACCCAAAGTACACGCCAAAGGCAGAAACTCTCTCCTACAGAAACCACTTTTCTTAGTTATAAGGTGACATCACCTCGTAACACAGTCCTTATTACCTGCCTTCCCGCAAACTTGGCCCATCACATAACACTACTAGAGGTCAAGTTTGCTCTGCTGGACTTTCAGGATCAGACTCTGGCTTAAACTAATTTAACTTTCAGCTGCCCTGGTGGTTGACCACTCAGAGCAGAGAGGGCGAGCTGAGCACACTGGGCTCATCGGAAGGCGGAGCTTAAAGACACAGGAGCTCTAACGTTTCAGACTGTGAATAGAGTTGTATAAGCTTTATACCTTGAGGATACCGTGGTACGGACGTTCTTGGAGGTCTACGTGGTTTCAGCAACTGCACGGTCTTATAGGCCAGCCTCCATGTTCCATCTTGCCCATGTGATCCATCTGGCCAAGTCGTTATCTTCTGAGTTTGGGGCTGTTTACTAGAAGGTTCCCTGCCATAAATGATGGGATTCACTAAATCATAGACTTTTCGTCACCTCGGTAGCATTCAGTGTGCCCATCTGTATAAACAAGCTTTTAACAGGTGTTGTAGAAAGTAAGAAATATTAACAACAACAGTATGAGAAAATAATGTGTTTTTGAAACATGTATGTAAATCTATTCAAGGAGACCAAAAAAAATTCTGGATATTAAAAACAAGCATAATAGGTTCCCTTTAAATAAAAAGCTGTTCAAGTTTTGCAGTTCTATGTTGCAACCACTACCAAACTGATGGAACAATTAACAAAATCCCTACCTTGAATATTATGCATTCGATCTCCTTGTTGTGATGTCAGCGTGAAACTCACTCACCTGTGCTGAAACGTTTCAGGTGTTTAAACCACCTTTTAAAATTAGTTTCTATATTAGTTTCTAAAATCCATGTTTCAAAAGTGGAGCTTAAATCTCGAGCTGGATAACTTTAGGTAATTAAGGTGATTATGGTATATTTATTACATTAAATATTAAATAAAACATTAACATGAAATAAAAAAGGTTAACATGACAAGTTATTACAACCCCCTGCAGGGCAGTGTAGCAGTTTCTAATCTATGTTAAGGGTTTCTCCTTATGTATCTAAATAGTAAGCAATTCTACAGCACAAACCTTTACCAAGCTGTGTTTATATGTATGATTATGTAAGCAGCTGTACTGTGTTGTAAATAGATGAACAGGCTGTGCTTGTATTTGGATTTTGATTGCTTGTATTTTCTTTCTCAGCTCGCTCCGACATGCAGCACGTCTCTGGAGAACTCTATGAGGGCGGTCGAGAATCCAGTGAGGACCTGCGATCAAGTCTACAGTCTCGTCCAGAGCCTCACTTCACAAATCCGCAAGAGGCTGGAAGATCCGAAATCTGCAGGTTACTCCCCGAATTTCTTCTGATTCAGTTTATCTTTATATACCTCACATTATCCTCCACTTCTAGGTTAAACATATATAAACCTACAACACGCCTCGAGGATGAGCCAGCGCTAAGGTTAAGCATATAAACTAAATATATCAGAATTAATAATGAGTGCGTGTATGACTTTGATTATGGGTAAATGTGAATATGTTTGGTTCTCTTTGTGAAAGAAGATTATTTATTATTTATTTATTTATAGACTTTATTTTACACTAAATTGAGTCAATTCATTGTTTGTTTGTTTTTTCTTTTTTATCAGATTTGCAGCTGTATCACAGCGAGACTCTAGAGCTGATGCTGCAGCGCTGGTCCAAACTGGAGAGGGACTTCCGCATGAAGAGTGGCCGATACGATATCAGCAAGATCCCCGACATTTACGACTGTGTGAAGTATGACGTGCAGCACAACAGCTCGCTGGGTCTGGAGGACACGCTGGAGCTGTTCACGCTGTCCCGAGCACTGGCCGACATTGTTATACCGCAGGTACGCCGGCAGGTCTGGGCCAGGTCATTAGAGTAGTAGTCTCCAAACCTCCTGCTGGCAAGCTACCTTCTGGCAGAGCCTATTTCAACCATAGTTTGGCACACCTGCGTCAGCTATTCAGCCTCTTCCCATGTCCCTGATTGGCTGGATCGGGTGAATTGGTGGTGTTCTTGTGTAGATGACGTTTTCCTGACTTTGACAAACAATATAATGTAATTGCAGTGAACCGAACAACCGCAGACAAAGGCTTTGATTAGGCAAATGTAAAATGTCAAGGGTATCATTAAATAGTAGTACTACTACTAACCTGCTACTACATATTGGATATCTTATATTCATGACAGGACGAGGCTGAAATTGGCTTCCTGTTATTACATGTTCTAGGCGTTAAATGTAACAAATGAGAAAGTGAGACTGCCCGCTTAACCACCAGACCAGAACAAAAGAATGAATTTTAATTAAAGAAGAAAAAAAACAATTGTAACTACAAAGTTTTTATTATTGCTTGATCTTGTTTAGCTTTGTTTAAGGATATTTTGTTTCTATTAATAAAAGAAAAACAAAAAAAGAAGGATATTTCTTTAACGTGACCCCAAGGGCCCAAAATAACAAACAAAATTCTATTTACTAGCTAAACTAAGCAAAAAAGAAAAAAAGCAACATTACAAAAACACTACTCCTTATGCTACACTACCCATAAACAGAGGTAAACAAGTTTAAATGAAAAGAGCAGGTCACCCCCTACAATGCTATAGAAATAAAAAAATAACTTACAAAATAGCCCAAAACAAAGATGTTTGGCTTCACAACAACATTTAACAACAACAATAAAAAAAAACCCAACAAGTTCTTTGACTAGCGGACGGGTTGGCAGCTCGAAAAGTGGAGCCGAATTGAAAGAGGGCTGCTCCCCTTCAAGATGCAGCAAACGCCTTTTAACAGCCAGCGCCAGCGGAATCAGTCAATCACATGACAGGACGAGCAGGACGTTGCAACGACTATCACGGAGCACCTAATACAAGAGACAGAAAGAGAGAACGAACAAGAGAGACACACGCCCCACAACATGGGGCATAACACTATTCACCAGCTTTCTCTTTTCCTGTTACACTCAGGCTGGCACGCCGCCATCGCTAGAACTATTCTATTCTTTTTCCAGTGTTTTCAATGCAGTACTGAAGCAGGCATGATGGGTATAACAAGCGCCAGAAACTATACAAGCTTGTAAACTCACCAAGGCACTTGAGTCTCTATGCAACCAACGCGAACTTCTTTTGCAAGAAATATGTTTTAGCGCTTACGGGACGGGGCAGCTTATTGGATACAGGTTGCTAAACTCTTAAACCTGCGTCTTAAAGATGTAAATCTCTGACCTCGAGTTTAAAAATGTGACTTTAATACAGGGTAGTAGCACATACACAAAATAAAATAAATTACCAAACTGGGTGGTTTTTATATTTTTACTTAAAAACATTAAGTGCATACTTTATAATAAATATCACTGTAATTAATTGTTATGAATAATAACATTGCAGTATCAATGCAGTTGAAGCATTGCCTTCAGATTAATGCAAATCTGTTCACTCACAAAGTACAAAAGTGGATTCTCCAAAACATTAGGACTAGGATTAGGTTTAGATTAGATTAGAATTTCATATGATATATTTTTTTGTTGCTAATGTTGTTCTGTACTTGCCCAGGAATACGGCATTAACAAGGTGGAGAAGTTGGACATAGCGTATGCCTACTGTCTTCCCCTGATAAAAAAAATCCAGCTGGACCTGCAGAGAACCCACGAGGACGAGTCTGTTAACAAGCTCCACCCACTGTAAGTCTCTCTCTTGCTGCCATACAAGTCCTAACAAGTGTGTGTATATATATATGTGTGTGTGTGTAATGATAAAGACTTGTGTTGGTGTGAGATGTTCATGCTCAGATGTCTTCTGTTGCAGGTATTCTCGTGGTGTGCTGTCCCCTGGAAGGCACGTGAGGACACGACTGTACTTCACCAGCGAGAGTCACGTCCATTCACTGCTCAGCATCTTCCGTTATGGGGGCCTGCTGGACGTAAGCACTAGAGCAGTCCTGAAACAGAAGCACGATTACACTGAACATGTACAGTACTGTGCAAATGTTCTAGGCAATTTCCAGACAGGAAAGTTTTAGATTTTTAAAATATTCCAATAGTATTAATACAGTATGTAGTGCTTTTACATACATCAGTGTGTTTATTTAACCCTTTCCAAGCTTCTCCTTAACCCAGTATTATTATCAGTTCTCATCTAATACCTGCTTTGACTGCTCAGTACTTCATTAAGCTAAACCAAGATTGCTGCTGAAGGAACTGAATACATTCATACAATGTCTGGGGCGTCCAGGAGAAATCTGGAACTACACTTTAATATTATCTGCTTCTTTATGCTACTTTATATTGTATCTATGATTATTTACATCTGTTTTAATGATATCTGGTGTTCTTACTGCTGAAAATACACTGATTGCTAAGATAAAGGCTTTTAACCTATCAGCTTGAGTGCTTTGGCACATTAGTGTACGTGGCTGGCAAACTGTCTGAGCTATGGGCTCAATTGCAGGAGGAGAAGGACCAGCAGTGGAAAAGAGCCATGGACTATCTGAGTGCAGTCTCCGAGCTTAACTACATGACTCAGATAGTCATCATGCTGTATGAGGACAACAACAAGGTATGTGGCGTTCTCCCCACACACTGCACGTCCTCTTCACAACACACTGAGGAAACAGCACTACAGGCCCTCAGCCAGTTCATCTGCTAATCTGTTCAGTGAAAACAATTTGCATGATTTTATTTCCCCGATCCTGAATGCGGCCAATCTTATGGCTTTTGAATCTAAATGGACTTTGTGGACTCTGTGGATTCTGATATTGTATGACTAGACACACAACATTCAGGTATTCAGAGAAGTGCTACCCCTGTTTTATCTGGGGAACATACTGTTAATTGGAGGCCATAAACTTTAATCACTTGTTATCTACACACTGACTTTAGCTTAAGGCCTAAGTTTTAAAATGTGCAATGAAAAGAAATTATTACATTTCTTTCTTTCTCCTTATCATTTCTACTAATTTCATCTTTATCACTTACGCAGGACCCCACATCAGAGGAGCGTTTTCATGTGGAGCTGCATTTTAGCCCAGGGGTTAAAGTGTGTGAAGAGGAAAATGCACCAATGGGCTTTGGTTTTCGCCCTGCTTCCTCTGAGGTGAGCCCTGCTCCTAAGGTTACTGTGTGTGTGTGTGTGTGTGTGTGTGTGTGTGTGTGTGTGTGTGTGTGTGTGTGTGTGTTTGTGTGTGTGTGCAATTTTTCAAGTGCTACTATTAAAATACACCACTATATGAACAGGTTTGCTAATGCTTACAGTAACATTGCGCCCTTGTGCTGCTTGTTAATGTTGGAGTGGAGCTGAAAATTGATTACAACACTGCCATCTAGTGGTCAAAGGTTTAAACACAACACACAATGATTTATTGTTTGCCAGGAATCTGTGTATGGATACTGTGTTCTTGAGAATCGATACAGTATCACAAAACATAATATCCTGATATTCGATATTTTGATATTTTCTTACACCCCTAGTATGTGTGTGTGTGTGTGCGCGTGTGTGTGTATGTATGTATATGTGTGTGTGTGTGTGTGTGTGGTGTGTGTGTGTGGTGTTGTGTGTGTGTTATATATATATATTATATATATTATTATATGTATGTATGTATGTATGTTATGTGTATATATATAATATATATATATATATATATATATATATATTATATATATATATATATATATATATATAAAATGTATGTATATATAAAATTATATGATATTACATGTGTGTGGTTGTTGCCTTTAGAATGACCAGAAGCAGACTGACCCTGGCAGCTTGGAGAACCTTGTGCGGGACGAGCCAGACCGGGCCTTGCCTCTGTCTGAATCGGTCAGCACTCAGCGCAGGTCCCCTCTGATCCGAAACCGCAAGACTGGCTCCATGGAGGTGCGGCTCATAGTTCACCATGCAAATCCAGCTTTATCAATCTACTAATGCAAATCTGCCCTTATCTCCATTGCTCTCTACACAGCCCATACACGTTTACACCAGCTGTAATGAGGTTGCATTACAACTGTCTTACAACACTGACCCTTGACCAGATAGCAATCTATATGATGTCAGGGTGACTGAATTAGGCCCGGTTTTACATGTCTGTGCTTACGGGTTTATGTGCGCCTGTGTTCTGTTTCAGGTCCTCTCAGAAAGCGCGTCCTCTAAAGCGGGCAGCCATCGCCTCTTCCCCTCCTGCTCACGTCAGTCTCCAGAGATGAAGCAGAGCGGATTAGGTAGGTATCATGTGTCTTGTTTGTCTCAACCATCCACACTGCCCTTCCTCTGTGTCTAGAATTCAGACCCGTACGGACTGCCTCACTGACGTAAAGTAGGTGGAAAAGTGATTAGTCGAAACCCTAAATAGTGTATAGTATGTCAGTTAGGAAGTCATCTCAGACTCAAGGACTGTCTGGGTGGTGGGTGGCACTTTGTCCTTGGTGCACCCGTGGATCTCTGCAGAGTCCAGTGACGGTAACTGGTTTGATTTTATGGTTATAACTTGAAATATATATTAAAAAATCTTTGATGTGAATGAAGTGGCCAAAGATCGGTGGTGCTGCCATTGGTTTCAGTGTGAGATTTCCCAGTTTCAGGGGAGCCTATTAAGCCTATTTCTAGTTTCTGTGTTTTCTTTAGTGTGTTGTAGCTTTTTGTGCATGTAAAAAGTTCTAAAGCCCAAAGTTACACACCAGAGGGAGAAACTCTCTCCCATAGAAACCACTTTTCTCAGCTGCCTGAAAGCCTTGTTAGAATTCCAGCCTGTTTCTCTGTTACAAGATGATGTCATCTTGTAACACAATCATTATTTTACGCCTACTAGCAAGCTGGGCCCTCAAACAACACACCAAGAGTCAAACCAGTAAGAAGTGACCACTAAGAAACATGCTGCATTAGTCTACCTTGCGCATGTGAATCTACCAACAAGGTCTGCCTGATTTTCTAAGATCAGACTCTGGCTTAAACTGATACAGCAGAACCGACGCCAGTATAGCCACAGCAGTGTGGTGGTGGAACCAATCAGAAGCTCATCAGGGATGTACAGTATGAAAAATATTGTGTTTTGGGAAAATTGAAGCATGTGAATTTATTCTAGTAGACCCCAAACCTTGCAATTATAAATATAAAGAAAAATGTCTATAATAGGTCTCTATTAAAGATTTAAAAAAATCTTCTGATGGATTTTAAAGGTGGGAGAAACCTTTGGAAAGGCATAGAGTTGGTGTTTGAGGACAGGCTGTTAAGTAGCTGGTAAAGGTAGCTAACAATTTAGGTACCTCAGTTTGGCTTTGATTGGGTTTTCCTTGGCTGAAAGGGTTAAAGTGTGTCTCTAGTGGCTATTTTGTACTGAATAAAGATATAATTGCAAGTTTCTTTATGATAATGTTTTGATGGCTGCGGTAAAAGTTACAGTAATACTAGTTTGGTTGTATTTATTTGGCTATAGCTAGCAGTGACTAGGCTAGCAGCCAGAATTGGTGCACACCACGGGGATTCCCAATGGTTGTAAGATGTAGAATGAGGTGAGAAAACAAAAAAAAAATTATATGGAATCATGAATCAGGAGTGATACAAGACTTACAGAATACTACATAACACAGCACTTACACTGTAATTTTAGGGCAGAAAAAAAACCTTTAAATTTGACCTAATGTAAAGGCCTCAGTTCATCCAAACAACTACAGAAGCAGGTATGGAACATCTGTAATTGGTCGGGATGCTCACAGAGTCTGATTTACTACTTTAATGGTTTGCAAAACTCTATAACACTACTATAAAAGCAATATGCAGTCAGGTTTTTGGTCAAAGTAAGCACAAGACAAGCTTCTAATCCAGTTTTAAAGTTAATAAATGCAGCCGTAGACTTTTACAGCTCTGAACTATGACAGTGGATATAATGAAAGTTGGGTGAATGGGATTAATACTGGAACAATACATTTAAAAACCTATATAATACCAAATTCAGTGCTGGAGTTTTTCAACCAGGTTAACAACGTAATAGCATGTTCTCTAGAACAAGTAACTGTATGCAATACAGAGTATCTTTGAAAACTAATGATAATAATAATATTAATCATTGTTATTGCATTAGGCTAACTTTCTTGTTTCTGTAAACCAAATGTTGATGATGGCTAATACAAACAGTGTACAGTGTATTAAATGCTGATGGTGCTTAGCCTTTGTCTAAACATCATTGTGTGTACCTTTAAATTATACTGTCCATTTGTAGGTTATTTGAAATGATGTTTGGCAAAAAGTTGTAAAACGATTTATCTATATACCTTTAAGTTGCTGCTTCAAGCTTCTGAGCAAGCCTTTGTTAACATGCTTTAATATGAGGCGCATTAATTACCCATTTCCTTTCGAGGTAATTGATGCAGTATGTAAAGCTGAATCTGAATAACAGCATGTGTTTGTAGTGAGGACTAACGTAGTGCTCTAACCCCCCTCCACAGGCTCTCAATGTGCAGGGCTCTTCAGCACCACTGTCCTTGGGGGGTCCTCTAGCGCCCCCAACCTGCAAGACTACGCCCGCACACACCGCAAAAAATTCTCCTCGGGCAGTCTGACCTATAAAGACGGTATGTGCTCGGATGAGCTGTTCTGTTTTTCCCCCAGGAGTCAGTGAGAGAGTGCTGAGGTTAGGAATGCTTAGGTCAGGGCACTTCCATGTTCAGCCTAGACAAGCTCAGCTGTAATGTTAAAGCTGATGTTGCTGAGTGTGGTTATAAGACAGCAGCCACTGGTTTTTAGTGGCTTATTGGTGGCCTAATTGTATTGCTAGTGATGTTACCTTGTATTGAATGAATGGTTCCTATAAGAGGGAATGTTAACCACATTGTTTTTTCTTGGTAGGGAATTAGTCTTCATCATATCACAAAGTCTCCCGTTTTCTGTTCTCATGAAGTGAATCATCTTGCTGTCATAGTCTTTTTCATTATTGTCCTTTGTTTAGCAGCTCATGGAGTCTGTACACTCGCCACTCATTGTCTTGGCATGTTCGTGTCTTCAGTGTGCACTGATTCATCAGCATTTTTGCTTTATATTTCCTCGTCCAGTACTGCTGTTTGAGTCAACTGCGAGGGTTACTTAATTAAAGAGGGGCTTCGCTGATTTTTCAGGTTCCTACCTTAATTGAATCATCGACGTATAAGAACAAAGTCATTCCGAGTGGTCTGATGTGAAGAGGTTCAAGTTCTCTCAATGTTCACCCTCTGAAACCGCTCCAGTATCCCTCCACTTAAGTGGACATTACTTAAGTGATCAGGCTGCGACCGCTAAACATGCATGCGATGGCCATAAACAGTGGGTGTGTCCCAAAACCTAGTGAGCTCCTACATAGACAGCATTTTACATCATAGTATGCGCTTCTGACATGTAGTCTGTCCCAATTCTTACATACCTTAAACATGCTGTCTACTGAGGAACCTTATTTAGACCTGATTTTAAGAAAACATTGAACGCTTCCTCAGCCGCTAAGACAATCCCATGATGCAACACAGGAAATCTACTAGCAGTGTAGTGGATTTAAAATGTGAGTTATTTTGATTCTCTCTGGGGTTTTAATGTGTTTCTGGTCATATAATCACACAAAACAGTATTTTATTATCAACTCTGTAACGAGTCCTTCACCATTTTGCAGTTTTATACTCGAACCATTAGCATTAATGCATTTGAATGCCGGCCGGTAGCTTAGCAACCAACTAAACCACCGGTGGCGTGCTGCAGTGGGCGGGAACAAGCCGTGACGCAGTCTCTCTCTAACTAGAGCGTCTCAGTAATCTGTTTTATGAGGAGAGATGAGGAGAGAACACTGCTACTTACACAGTTGCCTACCTAGACAGCCTACTTAGACACTCACTAGGATTTGAGACAGACCCAGTGTCTGATAGCACTGAAGTTTTCCAGACATCACTTGGAGTCAGTCTTGTGTTGTCTGTTCTGCTGCAAGAATGATGGTGATGGTTAAAAATGAAAATTTATCTAGAAACTACTGTTAAAAACAAAATCTCAGGCAGTGTATTCATAGGAATAATCATGTAATAGGTAGCCTTTCTTATAGCTTTTCTTTGGACGTCTGGTTCCTGTCACCACCACTGTGAGCAACCCTGTCTCTATCAGTTCTGTCCATTTCAGTAGAGCGTTCTCATTTCAAACCACTCTGAATGTGCTTTTACTTTTTAGCAATCTAATTCTGCAGGACTTTTGAAAAGTCTCTGGAGTTCCCCTTTAAGTAGCAAGTGCTATGCTTCATAAGAGGCTATTTTATATCTAATCTCTGGCTTTAGTGGTGCAGTACCTTTTAACCCAGTCTCTATCTGCTGCCTCTGTAGCGTTCAGTCGTTCACCGCTGACAGTAGTTTGGTAGTAGAACTAAAGGACTCATACACTGTATACACTATATATACACGACCAGCCACTTCATTAAAACCTCCTTCTTGTATCTACACCCATATTATCCGCTCCACTTTGTAGTTCTACACTTACAGACTACAGTTCGTCTAGACGCATCTGGAGCATTCTCAGCACTGCAGTGACACTCACATGATGGTGGTAGTGTGGTAGTGTGTGTTGCACTGGTACAAGTGGATCAGAGCAGTGCTGTCAGATTTTTTCTTTTTAACACCTCAGTGTCACTGCTGGACTGAGAACAGATAATAGCTGCTCTATGGTGGTCATGTGGGGGTCCTGTGGCCATTGAAGAACAGGGTAACAGATGGACTACAGTCTAGCAAGTGATCCTATATGGCCAGTGGAGCTGATAAAATGGACAAGGAGGTGCTTTTAATGAAGTGGCCTATGTCATGGTGTTTGGCACCCCAGTCAAATTACATGTTTTGTTGATATTCTATATGAAAGCAAGCACACATTTATTTTAGTATATAAAGAAATTGTGCACTAAAGTAAGTGAAATTTTCTCTTTTCATGTAAGAAATCTATGAAACATATGTAATTGGACGTGGGGCCAATGTGCGGTCATAGTATTCAAAATATATGGAATATATATTCAAAATATTAGGAGCTCAAAGCGAACACGTACAGTGTGTTGTAGAGGCTCAAGCCTAGTTAGATTAGATATAATATCCTTTTTTTGAGTATTAAATAAAAATAGTTACAGATGGTGGACATTCATAGGGAAGACTTATAAAACACAATAAAACCTATAATGTCTGAAACCTCATGTGTTCAAATTGCAACGTTAGTAAAATCAAACTGACTATAAAAAGCAATGTAACCGAATGATTGTGATGTCTGAAGGTACAGGCATTCGGATTGTGCTGGTAAATAACCCAACAGACTATACAAACTATACTAGACTAAACAAATTATAGGCCTGTAGAGACGCCGTGTGTCGTCCTCCAGCACTCGCCTCCCCTTTAGAGTTCTTCAGACAGTCAGGAGCCTTTTACTGTTTCCACCCCGAATCCAGGTTCAGGTACATAGCGCTGTCAGTTCGCACAATACTGAGCAGTCCTTCCAGAATGTTCCTAGGCTGCCCATTGTGAAGAGCTCGGCTGTCCACAAGGTGGCAGTGCGAGTCTATGAATGGTCGTTTCTCTCCGCTGCCATTTTCCAAGCAGTGTTTTGTGTTGTGCAGTATTACTGTAACTATAATGTCTGTACTCTCACCTCCTTCACATGTCCACATATTTGATGTTCATTCAAGTCTGTGGTGAATCTCTATTCCAGTGTGAACCTCAGTATAATCTAGTGTGCTTAATTTTTAGCCCCCTAGTTTCTCACTGTAGTCTATCTGTGGTCTCTATTGGCATCTCCTGTTGCACCTTTGCTGTAACCGTGTCTGTTATGTTGACTGTATGTGTGTGTGTGTGTGTGTGTGTGTGTAAGGGGGGGGGGGGGAATGATAGATCCCACTCTCAGGATGTTGTTGAAGTCCGTCCACCATTTTGTTCTGAGAAAGAGATGCCATCTCATAAGATGGTGTCGCACTGTACCATAGGGAAGTGCCCTGAGGCTGATTTTTTAGGAAATACAGTGAGCTGTGTTTTTTCTAAGTCGCTGGGACACTGCACCACAGGAGTAGCTTGCTTGCCCCCTTCAAAGAATACATGCACAGATCATTCAAAGACTGTAAACTAAAGCGTTCTGTCATTTCTGTTGCTGTTCGGTTTGTACGTGTGACTTTCAGTAGTGCATTTATATTATAGATGGCATTGATAGGGCATTTATGCCTTTAATGCTTATTCTGCAATGTGTGTTCACCCTGTTACCAATGTCCGTTTACCCTGAGCAGTATCTATTACTGGCCATGTTATAAAGAGTGTTATAACTTCTTTAACAGTCTAAATATGGTACTATGTAAACATCAATTCATTCAGTAATTCAATTATGCAGTCAAATGCACTAGAATTAAGTGTATATTATACATTTTTCATGTTAGGAGGAAAACAGGAAACATCTAGTACTGTGCAGTCATCTTAGGCATCTAAACACTATACTTAAAACTGTTTATCTGGTCATTAAGTTAGTTTTGAAAGTCATTGTATAATATAAAATAAATTCTATATGGTGGGAAGCACAATAGTAGTACTGAGTATCTTGTGAGCCACTTTTAACTTCTCAAAGTCCTTAGCTGTCACCTTGATTTATTATATTCTATTAACAAGTGGAACAAATGCTGGCACACTTAATTAACATGATGAAGCCTTAGTTAGACAAACCTGATGCTGGATGAGCATTGTAAATAATGATGTGCTGCCATGACAAAGATTTTTGAAATTGTTCAATGTTAACATACATAATTACTCTATATTACAGGTGAATTGCAAGGTGTTTTTTCAATTTTCTACCAAATCTATCCAATGGAATGTAACAAAGTCATTTAGAGTAGTTTAATTCTGCATAGACTCACTTCTTTACAGTGGTGTTGATAAGAACCAGGGGTTTCGATGTCTGCTGTGCAGAATACGTACTTTATTTACCGTCAAACCAAAACCTCCAGTGAACCCACACTTGTTTTTATTTTTTACATATACACTACTGCTCAGAAGTTTGGGATCACAGTGAAATGTTCTTGTTTTAATGGAGTATCTTCTTCCTTAACACAACAATGGACTGACGGGTCTCTAAAGAAAGTTGTTTCTTTCTGGTCATTGTGAGTCGGTCAGCAAGCCATCAACTGCTGATCTTCAGATACTAAACTAACCTAGAATGTTGTTCCCTTTTATACTCACTTATTAGTAGAATGTTTTTCAGCTGTGCATCACAATTGAGCAAGAGTGTCCTAACAACCAATTAGTCCAATAACATCCTTAACTTGGATTGGCGGCCGTACCAGGAGATTTAGACAGAGGACTGAGAATTACTGATAATAGACTATATGCAAAATAAGCCTCTATACAAAAATAGACTTTAATACAAACATTTTTATTCTTTAAAAATCATCTGATACACTTACATTAAATGTAAAATTGACAATATTGTTTGTGAATTGCATGAAAATTGCATGAATTGTATGAAAAATTGCATGAAATGAAATTCTAAAGTGATCCTAAACTTTTGAGCGGTAGTGTAATTATAAAAAAATGTTTTGTCCAAAATCTCCAAACTATCATTAACAATGTCTCAGTCATTAGGCAGTTAGATAATTCATAGTTATTTTATATATTAAACTCTTTAAACAATAAACTGTATGGAAGTCTGGTTACTTTCACCACCACTGTGAATAACTCCTAACACACTACATCAAATCACTCTCAATCACTTTGTTTACATTAAAAAACAGGTGGATTATGAACTGTAATAATACATAATTATATAGTTACATGTTCAAAACATACCATTCAGTGCCCAGTTCATACAGTCCATATATGGAAACTAGCTGCAAAGCAGTTTGTTTTCAGTTTTTGTGATGTCACTAAAGCTTATTTACATGTATCCACCTATTTTGGCCTAGAGCCATTTAGCCCCGCCCATTTATACTAAGCCTTAGGAGTGTTTCAGCTCTGAGTGCTTGACTGCAATACTAGGCAGCCAATCAGAACAGAGCTTATTAACATATTCAATACATCATTTAAAGAGGTATACAGAATTTGGAGAGTAGCATTTGTTTAAAAATCATCTGTGCATTTATTTTTTTGAACATTATTAGTGGGACAAAAGTTCACTCTTCTGGTAGAAAGTCTTCAGTGTTTACCTGCAATTTTGTCTAATATCTCTGACACGGGCTGGATCTGCAAACAGTGTGGATCCATGTCGGCAAACCTGACTTGGATAGTCAGACGTTCAGTTACCCAAAGCATACATGGGCTTACTTCTGCAAGTGTATTTGTAAGCCAGCTGCACACGTTAGTTTGTGAATCGCACTGAACACTTTGCTGAAATCTGCTTTTCTTGCTAACTCCCAGTGTCCCTCTAACCGTATCTTGCTGTAGGTACAACAGTAGCATAGACACCCTCGATCAACTCCAGCACTGTCCTGTCTAATGCCCCTGAATGTCTCTCACCTTGACCCCTTCCAGATAAACAGCCCACCCCACCCCACCCCTCCCCCCACTGTCCTCTACAGGTGCACTGCGAAAGATGGTAACACCAGTGACCTTTTTTATTTCCTCAGAGTTGTTGTCTATGCCGGCAGTAAAGCGATTTTCTGTGTCGTTTGCAAAGCATCCGACTAATGGTACGTCTGCTTCTCTTCAAGTATATTTCCACTCTTCTCCACCTCCTTTGTCTTGCATGTGTATGGAACGAGAGCTCTTTTTAATTTTACGTTTCTCTCAGTTTTCAGTTTAACATGGTCACCGCCATGTTTCTTCCAACCCCCCCACCAGTTCTTTGTTTCTGTCTGCCCGTTCATCTGGACGCTAGCTTCTAACACCACTCTCACATTCTGTTTTGTAACTTCCTGCGTAAGACTGTCACTCTCACCTAATGACTCGGTGTTGATAAGTTTCTGTTGTATTTCTGTTTTTTTTTTTAATTTCTAAGACAACAGTTGTTGTACATGTCTCGGGATATGTGAGAGTGTTTGGATCTGTGTGTGTTGGTCAGATCATGCATGCCTTGGGGGGGCGGTGTTGGTCAGTTTGTTGGGTTGTGAATTTGTGACATTGTGAATTTGATCCACAGCTGGTCTACAATTTAACAAACCCTTCCCCTGACATCATTATATGTAGCGTCTCCTCACGTTTCTATTTATTTATGTATTCGTATGTATGTATGTTTGTGTGTGTGTGTGTGTGTGTGTGTGTGTATATATATATATATATATATATATATGTATATATATATATATATACATCTCCATCAGCTCCACTTACCATGTAGGAGCACTTTGTAGTTCTACGCTACTGACTCTAGTTCATCTGTTTCTCTGTACACGTTATTACCCTGTTCTTCAATGGCCAGGACCCCCACCAGACCGCCACAGAGCAGGTATTATTTGGGTGGTGGATCATTCTTAGCACTGCAGTGACACTGATGTGGTGGTGGTAGTGTGCATTATGCTTAGGGGTGTAAGTAAATATCAAAATATTGAATATCGGGATATTATGTTTAGTGATACTGTATCGATTCTCAAAAACACAGTATCGATACACAGATTCCTGGCAGACAGTGAATCACTGTGTGTTGTGTTTCAACCTCTGACCACTAGATGGCAGTGTTGTAATCCATTTTCAGCTCCACTCCAACATTAACAAGCAGAACAAAGGTGCAGTGCTATTGTAAGCACTGACAAACCTGTTCATACAGTGGTGTGTTTTAATAGTAGGATTTGAAAAACTGCAGTATATCACTTTGCTTGCAGTATCGGAGTATATCACGATATATTAAATTGTGGCCGCTGTATCATGCAACGTATTGTATCATCAGGTTTTTGCCAATACACAGTCTTAGTTGTGTTAGTGTGAGTGGACCAGACGTTGCAGTGCTGCTGGAGCCACTGTCCACTCTATTAGGCTCTCCTAACTGGTTGGTCCACCTTGTAGATGTAAAGTCAGAGACAGTAGCTCATCTGTTGTTGCACAGTTTGTGTTCCTCTAGTCCTTCATTAGTGGTCACAGGACGCTGTTAGTTCCAGCTCTGTGGTGGTCCTGTGGGGGTCCTGACCACTCCACTGAAGAATAAGGTAACACAGTATACATAGAAACAGATGAACTACAGTCTGTAGTCTATCTGTAGTAGAGGTACAGAGGTGCTCATTTATGGTACGTGGAGCTGATAAACTGGGCAGTGAGTGTAGACAGAAGAAAGTGGCTTTAATGTATGGTTGATCAGTGATTGTGAAATGAGTGACCGGCTGATTGCGAAGGGCAGTATTGCCTGGACATTGGATGTTAGGATCAGATTGATGCACAGTGCTGTGAAGAAAGTATTTGTTCCTTCTGCTTTGCTCTATTCCTGCCTATGAAACGATAAACGATAACAGGAGAAAACATAAAACATAGCTTTGAGATATATTTCATTTATTGAAGTAAAAAATGTTGAAACACATGCATCATGTGTGGCCCCCAAAGCTGGTAGTGACACCTATATTAGCAACAAAAACTGATGTTAAGAGAATAGCTGAATGGTTTCATTTTTAATTTTTAGTTTTTGGTATGCAAGCATCGTTAATGTTTCAAAATATATATAGAGAAACTAAGCACCAAATGTGTGTATATATATATATATATATACTTATACTTATATATATATAAAGTCCTTGAAGGCACAGCAACCAAAATAAGCATTTGTATTTGTACTTAGGATAAAAATATATGTTGGAAAAATACTATACTGAAAAAAAACACTGGAAAATAGTGTTTTTCTTTTTTCTTCACTGTAGTATTTGTAGCTTTTTATGCATGTAAATCGTCTGAGGTTCGAAAGCCCAAAGTACACAGAAACCACTTTTCTCAGCTGCCTGAAAGGCCTCATTGGATTTTCAGCACTTTTCTCTGTTACGAGGTGATGTCACAATACTTATCGCTCACATACTAGCCAACTAGCACGTCCTAGCACAGCACACACAGGTAAAACGTACATCCTGCTTCAGTGTAGCTTGCAAAGGTTGTTCTGCCTGACTTTCAGGATTGGACTCTGGCTCAAACCTTTACAGCAGAACCGATAGTATATAGGATTAACAGGGAAAGGGTTAACCTGTCATTTGTTTCTCCATACAATGTGTTATTATTTATTTATTTTTTATTTATTATTTATTTATTTATTTATTTATTCAAGAAGTTAATGTAATGTTTTCTGTGATGTGTGTGGTGTTATTGCTGTATTGTTGTTGTGGCGATGTTAAATGAACTGGCCAAAGATTCTCAGCTTTAAAAGGCCACAATAGACTACTTTTGAGGGAATTATCCTTTATAGTTATTATTATTATTATTATTATTATTATTATTATTATTATTAGAGCACATAAACATGAAGTTGTACTGTACATGTACGCTGTCTTAAGTCAGTTATATACTACTGTTTATTCAGTTTACTGTTTATATGTTTCTGCACATTTCTGAGGCTTTTAATATATGTTACTTTAATTATGTTGCTGTATGTGCAAATTACATGCTGGCATAAGTACAAAAGCAACAATGAATAACAACTTATATGCAATGGATATTGTCATGAATTATATTTAGGGCTGGGCAGTATGGCAGGATATACATATGTATATATCTATGTATATTCAATATATTTAGTTTTATTAAGTTGGACCTGTAACAATACTTCAGTATAATACAATAATAATAATAATAATGAACCAATAAAATTCACAAGATGATGATTTCTGTGGCTGATATGTGTAATTACTCCATATATCAGCATGGCCTCGTCACCAATATGTATATTGTGGTGGCTTTATATTTATTATATATTTAATAATGCTAATTAGCAGCTCTTTATCTGCAGTGCATTTCAGGTTGAGCTTAAAGACATGTATGTTCGTGCTATGCACACTACTGTTACCTCCCACACATACACTAAGCCATACAGTCTCTCTGAAGTAGGCTGTAAATCCCACGCAGTACACCCACCACACGTTACTAACCATACAGCCTGCCTTTAAGCATTTCACCACTTTCATGCTGTTACTTTCTGCCCATGCCAAGATCGCCATAGCTGGCGCACTGAAGGGGAAATGAACTCCTGCACATTCCATGCTTTTTACTTGCAGAGATGAAGATGAGCGGAGGACAGTCACTTCAGATAAGACTGTTGTGAATTCTGATTTGCTTACCGTTCCACCGGTCCATCGATTTTGTGATTACAGTTCCATCAATCCATGGATTTTTCTAAATCTCTGCGTAATTTAATTATTGTGATGTGCACACAGTCAATCCGAGTGGTTTGAGGGGCAATGCTTCATAGAGCAGGTTACCAGTTTGGATTTCTTCACAGTGGTACTGATATGAACCTGGGCTTGTGACATCTGATAGAACCATAATGCAAATAACTAGTGAACCTACATGTGTTTTATATGGACTGTTCATCAACGTGAAATAGTGATGAATCAGCCAAAAAATAGCTTTTGAGGGAAAGGTTTTGCTCTACAATGCCCTTCGAAAGTTTCTCTATCCAGAACATATTTTTACAAAATACATTTTAGGATAAAACCTTTTGTCAAAACTATCATCATACATCATACAATGTCTTCCTAATCATTGCTTGTATAAATTCCATTAGGGACCTTTTAAATTTATAAATGTCTATACATGTAGAAGCACACAGTTCACGTCAAACTACTCTGTATACGATTATTTACATTTTTAACCATATGAATACATAGAAATGTAGAAAAATCAATGGAATCCCTCCTTTAGAGTTTTTAAACAGAATTTGCATTTCCAAATGAGTGTGTGTAGTGTTTGAGTGTGTGTGTGTACTAGGTTTATGCCACATTGGGGTCTCCAAATCCTGGTCATATTCTTACATTGTGGAGACTTAGTCCCCATAATGTGTATAACTAAATTGTAAGGTCAGGGTAAAGGGTTAAGTTTAGGTTTAGAGTTACACTGCTAGTAGTTCTGGTTAAGGTTTGGGTAAGTCTCCAGAAAACGAATGGGAAACGAATGCAATGGCCCCACAATTCACAGAAACGTGTGTGTGTGTATGTTATTACAATAACAGGTAATGGAGTATAAAGTGTAAAAGTAGGTTATATATATATATATATATATATATATATATGTATGTATATATATATATATGTATGTATGTATGTATGTATATATGTATGTATGTGTATATATATATATATATATATATATATATATATATATATATATATGTATGTATGTATGTATGTATGTATATATATATATATATATATATATATATATATATATATATATAGCAGGGATACATTTTATGTATTTGAATTATTACCATTATGGGTTTGATATTTAAAATTTGTCAATAATTACACCAAATAACTTTGCATTAAAAACTGTGTAGGAGGAGAAAATTTCCCCACAGCCCCCTGACTAGCTGCTCTTAGGGGCCCAATGAATGCGCTAAATGATTACCTTGTTATTCACATGCAGCAGTAAAAACTGGGCAGTGTAAGAGGTTTGTTATTTATATTAAAAGAAGTAGCATTGAATCAGTAGTAGCCTTGAGTTTTGGACCACATCATACATAGTTTTTATGTTAATATCACACTTAAAAGAGTTTTACTGACAGTAGCTTGACCCACATTACTTCTGCATGTTGAATGCAATTGCACATGTCCACCAGAGAGGTCTCCAAATGCCCAAAACTTACATAGTTTAGCTTATTTCAAATATGCAGGTATTGTTTAGTTAAGTTTTCATAGTTAATGTAGCTGTTTAATCTCAGATTCCATCATAAGTGAAATAACATTGATGGACTGAAGCAAATCCGGCTTTTGGCTTTCGTTAAGATTCTTTGTCACATAAAATAATGTAAAAGATTAAAATAATGAATAAAATAAATTAAAATTTAAATTATAGGTTTAAAAGATCAGGGTTAGCCAAAATCAGATGTTATTGAGCATTTACAGTTATCATGTTGTGCTGAGAAATTTGGTATCATATCTATCTCTACTAGATAAACAACGTCAGTCATCTGTTTATTAGACAAGTAGTCAGTAGCTGTTTTGTCTGACGTGTAAAGTTTTGTTTTTGTGATTAAATCTCCGAATGGTGTGCAATTGTGATGCTTCTGATGTTTTTGTAATTGTGTACCTGCCAGGTGAGCTCCCTCAGTGCTTTCAGCTCTGCAGCTATTAGACTGCTGTACCTGTAAGGATGCTGTTTGGCATCAACTCACAAGAACCAGGCCCCTGTAGTGAAGCCTCTTCTGGTGATATTGTGATTTATTTGGTAGCTATTCTCAGGTAATAAAGGGTTTTGTTCTGTGTCTGATTTGGAAGTGTGTCCTGTTGATGACCAAGATGGATGAGCAATCATAGCACATTCAAAAGGAGTGACACTGTGGCCCCTGGATAAGAACTGAACTATTCCTAAACGAAGTATTAAAGTAAAATTTCAGATTCCTTTTTTTCCTGAGCATGAAAGATGTCTGTTGACAGATTTTTCTTATGATATTTTATTTTAAGCAGCTCTTTGTGCCTTAATGTATTAGTCCAAGGACTCTTTCATAATGTGTCATGTGACTTTTACCCCCAGCTCCATCCACTCGGCTGTTTGGAAGCAATAGTTTGAAGAAGAATGTACAGAATTGTCCAATCATCTGTGGAATAGCTGAAATTGAACTTCAGTTTTGTAGATCTTCACAGCTGATGTACCTAACACATATTGGAAGCTCATGTACATCATTAGTGTTCTGTTAGCTGCTTTTATAATCAAATAATAATCAATCTGTGTTGAGTTTTAATCTCTAATAGACTTGCTTATGAGTTTTCTGACCCCCATATATAAAAATAGGCAAAAGTATGTTGCATAACTATAAACAGTGGCAGCCGTCTGTAGTTTCACAGATTCTTCTGTCAAATGCAAACAGTTGCCTACACTGAAACTCTGGCTGCGATCAGTGTGTTTTACAGCCAGCAAAGTTTGGATAGATGTTGAATGGCTACTGTTGTGCCGAGTCGGCTAGAGGGCTAAAAATGGCTTCTACTGTTTTCCTGAAAACGTCCTGTTTAAGACTCTCAGAGTCCTGTCCAGTATATCCCCCACTCCCCAACCCCTAGATATCATCAAACCACCCCCCCCCTCTTCGTCCTCGCTCTTCCACGCTCTGCCTCTTCTTCCTCAGAACCCCTGGAGGAGCACCAGGTAGCCCAGCTGCTGAGGCGCTTCTCCACTGACCCCAATATCGGCCACTCACTCTTTCTGGACAGTGCTCTGGCCCACCACCTCCACCAGTGCTCCTACCACCTGCGCCTCTTCCGCAACTGGTTAATCTCCGGCCAGGACCCCCTAGAGTACCTCTACGGTCAGCCAGCCCTGCCGCTACAACGTCCCTCCTTACTGTGTAGGGCTGCACGATGTAGGCTAAAATGATAACGGTGACTTGTTTTGCTCACACTTAATAGTTTTAAACCAACCAGCCTTCTCCTTCATCCACAGTGAACCATCAGGATCCTAGATTACATCAAATTTACAATAAGGACAACCAGAAAAAGCACTTAAATTAACAAATTAATGCAAAAATATGCCAAAGACGTGATTAGGGATGGGCGACATGGCAAAAATAAATTACTGTCAGGTACGCATGTTCAGATTTGTGCTCAAATATATTATTTCCTTTATTTTGGTGTTGTGATAATGGTTAGTGCATTCATACCATATTTGAATGCAGCTGCTACACCTGTGTCTAAGGTGTAGTCTGTAAATATAAAATAATTATGCATAACTAAATAGCCAGTTGCCTTTTACTTTCAATGAATAACTTCATTTAATTCATGCTTTTTAAATAGGCCATTGATTTAATAGGAAACTCATTTAAACAGGCAACTGAGTTTAAATATGACATTAAAATGGCAGTAAAATATTAAATGCAAAAGCAAATAATGTTTTTCTAGCAAGTTCAACTAATACAAATTTAAACTAGTTAAAAACAAACCAATAGGCCATCAGGCAGTTTAAGTGAATCAGCCAATAAACTTTATAATCAGTGCATAAATATTGTCATGTTGCCCACCCCATTTTGGATTAAAACTCTGGAAGGCTACATGATACCTACATAAGCTTGTCATGGCATAGCCCTACAGAAATGTTTCTAAAAGCTTATTTTAGTAGGCATAACCTGCCCTAAAGACCAAACCTGGCTAATGTGCTAACCTTCATAGCACATGCCACCTATTAGAATAAGCATTCATAAGCATTTGGGGTCTAGAGTTATGTCAGATGTCATTACAAGCTTATGTAGGTGTCCTATATCCATATGAAGAGTACCCTACAGTAAAATGTTAAGATTTTAGCTAAGCTAATCAGAATAGCAGCCTGTTGATGTGTAATTAATTGACAAAGCTACAAATTGTGATTGTAGTTAAAACCTGATTAATTGTGCAGCCCTGCTAGTGTACCCTGCCCTGGCCTGCCATGCCCTGTGTTGCGCTGCTCTGTGCCTGCAGTGGCGTGTGGCCTGCTTCCACAGCCATGCTTGTAATGCCTGCGTTTTTATTTTTCAGACTTTGCCGTGAAGTAACGTAGCTTTAAAAAAAAAAAGAAAAGAAAAGAAGTGACTATGTTTGTTGTGGCTGGTTGAGCTTCCAGAATGAGACAGTGTTTGGTTTGGATGTAGTTCTGCTGCTGCATGTTAATGACGTTTGAATGCTCGCTGTGTTACATTCAACATTACGTCAGTTTACATTTCGGTGTTTGAGTTGGGTCACGTGACTGAATCCTGGACCACAGCAGGTGTACCTACCTACCTGGCAGATAATAGTAATTTGGTTCAGGATGAGGGCGGCGGCATTGTTTGTTTCGTGATTCAGTTTAGTCCTGTGATTGTAGATACATAATTCCCCTCTTGTTTTTGGAGTAAGGGACAGTAAATAAAGGTATCACAACCTTGTACGTACCTGAAAATCTACAGAAGTAGTAAGTACATGTTTAAATCAGGTCTTTCTATCAACTTTCACCCAGTAAGATTTCAGAAGTGACTAACTGGCAGCTTGGCTTGTCCTCTATTGGAATGCAGGGTCAGCCAGTCTTGCACCCTCTTTTTCATTAGAAGCTTATAGTTTAAAGTCCCAAGGAATACAGAGTGATAGTGATACTAAGGATTGAATGTAATGGATGTAATTGACTGAACTAAAAGGAACGCTAGCGGAGACAAATTTCCTTCTGCATATATCGTTGTTGTCCAAAGAAGAACATGTATCTACATTTTTGTCGATCGATTTTCATTTTTCCTCATTATTTGGCTATGACTGCTGACATTGACATCGTGTGAAAATTTCATGGTTAATGGACTAAAAGAAATGCTCCAAAATGCTCCAAATAATTCTGGTTCCATTGACTTGCATTAAAGGTTAGGGAGGTTTTTGGTCTCTCCTGTGAAGCTGTGATTTTGAGAATACTTGTTTTTCTTTGGGCAACAACGATATGCAGCTCGTGGTGACTACCACGCTGTGCCCATGACCCATTAAAATGGGGTCTTATTGACTTTTTAATGCTTTATGTTGACGGCTGGATGGCCAGTTGACCGACGCACTAGTGTGATAGTTCAGTTATGCTTCCAGTATTCATTTTCATTAGTGTGTTAGCGTGTTTGTTGACTCTAGTGGCCTTTTTTGGCCAATATTAATTTATTCTTATTTACTTCCCTGGGGCTTTAAACGTGACCAGTATTTTGGCCCTTACAATATGAGGATGAAGATCTGAGACTTTATTTTTTGCATTCTAATACACATTTTCACTTCCTGCTGTGCTAAAATCTGGCACAAATGTCCAATAGGACATCATGTTGTCAAGCCAGAACTTAATAGAACCTAACAAGTGGGACTGTATGCCTGTTTTTGAGTGTTTTGGTGTGATTGGTTCTAATCTCACTCATTATTTTGTTACTTGTGAGCCCCCGAAAATATACAGACTAGGGTTGTCACGATTACTTAGTTAAAGATTATTTTCTCAATGAATGGGCAGCGATTACTTGGCAGTTTGCATGACGATGATGCGTGATTTAAATTGTATTGCATTATTTTTTTTACTGAAATATCTAAAAGTCTTTTGTTCATTTGAATGTCTCGTGTTCAGAAGTCCGTCTTTGTTGTTTGGACCTGTAAACTTTGATCAGTTCCTAAATTAATTGGTAGGTAGCTTGATTTCTGATATCATAGTTAATCGTGACAGCCCTAGTATTGATTAGAATATATAGAATGGTTTGTGTGGCAGAGAAGGTCGGCTAAATGAAAAGCAGTAGTGGTTAATTGGAATTGGACTGTGCTTGGATGTGTGTGCCATTGCTTGGTTGTAGATAGCATCACAAAGTTAGACTCTCTGGTGATGATATGGTGTGTGTGTGTGTGGCCTGTGGTTCTCTAACTAACCAGGATGTGGTGAAATGTTGGATGCCTGTGGTCCGTGGTGGTGTGTGGGTAGGTTTATGATTTTGTTCCTCAAGCTGCAGGCACACACTGATAGCAGGGTGGGACCACTGTCTGCTCTTGTGTCTGCTCTCTGCTGTGTAGGGTTTGAAGGCTGCTCCATGGTGCCCTCTATCTACCCGCTGGAGACTCTGCACAACTCCCTCTCGCTTAAACAGGTGGACAAGTTCCTGACGGCAGTGTGTGAAAATGCAGGGGACTCTCACAGCAGGACCACCAGAGGTGAGACCCTCGTTGTAGCAAGCATCTATGTACCTCTTAGCTAAGAGTGTACACAATGGAAGAAAGCTTCACGACACACAATAAGAACACTTACTTCCCACCTTGTACTTCTACTCACTGGCCACTTTATTAGAAACATCTCCATAATACGTGCCATATGTTACATACAGTTTATTTGCCCCTTCTACCCCTTTTGGCATTTGCCACGGGACCTCTGTTGACCAGGTATTGTTCTGAGTAGACTATTTTTAGCCCAGCTGTAACATCTTCATGGTAGTACTGTGAATGCCAGACTGACAGTGGTCCATCACTCAAACTCTAAGATGGGTTCAAGTGGTTTCCTGACTGAGGGCCACAAAAAAATCAGTGCTTAATGCTTAACTCTACTTAATGGTTTTCATTTGTCCAGTTTATTAAATTTGCTTTGGTCATGCCCTGTTTAAAAATAGGGTTATTAAATATTTTTTTAAATATTATTGTTATATTAGGGCCAATAAGTTATCAATTATACTGTAGAACAGGGCCATGCCTCTTGTACGTGCCAGGCAAAGTAGACGAGGTAGTAATAAATCACTGGCCATAGTGAAGCTGATCATACAGCTGGGTGTATGATCTAACCACATTAGGCCTAGGTCTAGAGTTTTTGGGCCAATCAGTACTAAAACTGATTAATTCATAATTGCAGTTTAGACCTAAGCAGGGCTTCAGGAGGCTGTCTTCTGTTTACTCGATTAATATTCAAAACAATTGATTGATTACTGATTGATTGCGCCAAGTCCATGTCCGTTAATGATGAAATGCAACTGACATTGCAGTTTATTCCAAGACCATGTTCACAAAAGCAGCCCTGCCTGTTTAAAAAGCTCTCTGATTCTTAGTCAAGTGCTTAACTGTGTGCTCTACAGCTTTTTCAGCCATGTTTGACTGTCAGAACCAGCCTTCGGTGGACTCGTACATCCCACAGAGAGTGCTCTCTTCCTCTGTTTCTATGCGCCAGCGCTCTGATCGCCCACCCTGGTGTGAGTACTGCATCTTTTTTATCTTCTCAATGCCAAATTTACTCTCTTGGCCCTCTCTTTAAGAGCCCCTTTAGCTGACTCTAATACATTAGAGGAGGAAACACCTGTTGGGACAGTAAGGAAAATGGAAATAGAAAACTAGGTGTTTCTGACATTGACTTTTATTTGATTGCAGACAGCATGAACCCAAGATGTTTGATAGTTTGTCTGGTCCACTTCATTTCATTTGTTAATATACTGTACATTTAAAAAAAAAAAAAGGGACTGCACTAGTTTTTACGACTAGTAATGAAAGAGAGAGATGGAAAATTCAAACAGGTGATTGAGGAGCTCTAGTTTGTCAACGAAAATTGCTGAAATGTTTTAATGTTTTAAGGGCTCAAGACTCTCTGATCCCAAGAACCGTCATTTAGCAATAGCTTGTATAACCACACGGGCAAAGGATTACGTTGTCAAACCTTTGTCAAGAACATCAATATGGAGTTACTTTCACAAATACCACATTCACAATGCAAAACTATACTGTACAAGCCATGCCCCGAGCCGCTGTCCACTTCTCTGGGCTCGGAGGGATGAACCACCACACAGTGGAACTGTGTTCTGTCTTCAGACCAATCAGTATTCTAGATCAGTATTGGAGAAAATGGATGTGGGTTCTTGACCAAAGGTCAGAAGGACCATCCATCCAGTTATCAGCAAGCCTGGCTCTGTCATGGTATGGGCCCAGTGTGTCAGTGCCCTCAGCAAAGCAAAATTAAGATTACTGGGATGCAGCATTAAGTATGTTAAGATGTTAGTGCTACATATGCTGCTTTCAGGACATTGCAAAACCATCTTCTTGAGAAAGAAGAGGGTACAGGTGCTGGACTGGCCTGCCTGCAGTCCTGATCTATCCCCAGTAGAGAAATGCGACAATGGAGACCATGTACCACTGCATTGGGACCAAATAGCACCTGAACCACTTCTTTACTCTGTATCCTCAGTAAAACATCTTTCAAGTGTTGTAGAAGGAATGAGCCAATCACCGTCCCAACTTTTTTGGAATGTGTTGCAGGCTTGAAATGCAGGAATCAATGTATAATAACAACAAATGATTAACGTTTTGGTTAATGAAGGTATGTGTGTTCTTATCCACGCAGACAGCAGTGGTCCCTCCAGCACTGTGTCCAGCGCTGGCCCCTCGTCTCCCACCACAGCAGACACCTCCCCTCGTTTCAGCTTCAGTGAGAAAGCAGCCCTCACCCCCCAGAGCAGCGAGGAGATCCACCCAGCGTGCCTGCCTCCCAGCCAGTCTGCTCCAGTCTCTTCACTGCCCCCGAGCCCTCCCATTCACCCCAGCTCCCCCAGTGCCCCTCAGCCACTTGAGGACCCCCAGTTCCCAAGCCCTGATAGACCCGACGACCTGGCTGTGGCCAGCACGGACAGCCCAGATGGCCCGGAACATGATCCGGCCTCTGAGGCGGACCCCCCCTGCTCTCCTCTGGCTGAGCTGAGCCTGCGTATGGAGCCGTTCTGCGGCCTGCCTAGCTCGCTGCCTGTGCTGCTAGAGCTCCGGGAGAGCAGTTCAGAGGCTGGCTCCAGTGCGCAGACGCCTCTGACCCCAGATGAGCCTGATGAATTCTTCGACACCCAGGAGTCGGTGGAGGTGTGGAGGAGCAGCCCCAGGAACCTGCCACACCCTGGCACTCCTCTGGAGGTGGGAGCTCCACATGTATCTGAGCCCTGATGAAGACCTGGAGCATTATATATAGTGGGTTATGGTTCCAGTCATGGAGGACCCCATTCTCTGCACATTGTTGTTTATTTTTTTTCCTTCATAGCTTCGACTGGGTTTCCGCTTATTATAACCTCGCCGGAGGTTGTGGGGAAACATTTCCAGGGTTAAACTAGTTCTGTCTATACATCTCGTTCAACTAATTAACAAGTTCTTCACATGTTATGGAGACCATTGGAGCTGAAATGCCTCATTTATCAAAATATCTCCCAAATTTGGGAGATACTCATGTACAGGATGAGGTGCCTGTGTAACTTCCCCATATTCCCACAAACAGCATCTATTAACAGTAACAATAACACCACTCCTCATGGCCGTATCTGTTAACAGATTATCTATTAGCAGGTTTTATTATTCCATTAGGAATAGAAAGACCATAATTGAGGAAGCTCTGGGTTCAGCCAGTTGCCATTAACTCTACAGTTATTGCTGTCAGACTGCAAAACCTACATACAGTACAGATTCATACTGGATTGAAGTCATGAATACTTTCCATGTAAAATGAATCCAGCTCCTCTTAGCCTTTAGAGCAGTGAAACCATAAAGTGCAAAGCATGGGTTCCTTAAGACTGGGCTTAGGACCCCTCTCACACACACACACACACACACACACACACACACAAACACACACAAACACACACACAGCTCTCGTGTTCCAATATGTGTCCTGCGCCTCTGCAGTGCTGCTCCATGCTCTCGCTATAGTGCCTCAGTGACGTACAGCCAAGTCCCGTACAACTCATAGAAGACCTTAACCGCAGACAGCAGGCTGAGTTTCGGTGAATCGGATATAGAAACGGAGGCCTTCTCTGTCTGTGCAACTCTGCATGTCTTTCCTTTCCGTGTGAATTCGTGGTTCTCAGAAATAAGCAGACAACAGGTTTTCAGTTCGAGGACACATTGCACCGCTGTCGTAGCAAAGCCTCGCGCCTCTGATAAAACTAAAAGGAAAATAAACATTCTTAGTGTTAATGTTTGTTAATGTACCGAGGCTTTGTTCTGAGCAGTTCTAGATCATTTCTATCGGTCCATTTGCTCTTCGTTTAATGTAAATGGGAGCTGATGTGTTCAAATGGTGTAAAGCCAACAAATGTTGTTTTTTTTCTGTTATGACAGCATCAGTTAATTTATCACACATGTGCTCTGCCTGTAAGTGTCAACTCTGTTGCTACAAGTGCAATAGCAAAATGGCCAGTGATCAAAGCTGTAAGGGTGCACTGAAAATCCTGGCTGTGGACAAACTGCCCTACCTTTTTCCAACAACAACAAGAACGACAGAAATCCACCTCTCTCTCTCTCTTTTGTTGGCTGAGACATTCTAAGACATTTGATCTATATATATATATATATATATATATATATATATATATATATATAGTTTATATTTATAATATATATATATTATATATATATATATATTTTTTTTTTTTTTGGCTGCCATTTTTCATGCATTCGGCAGACCACTCTTTCAGTGCGTATTGTATTCATTTCTGTCATTTAAAGGTGAATCCCACTTATTGTTTTCAAATTATCTGCATAATTAAATCAGTAAACAGTGGTTTGATTATTCATATGTAGAGAAACTTAATGGTTTGGATGTTTACAGTGGTGGTGATGGTAACCAGGTGTCACAATGTCTATAAGTCAGATATAGCCTTTTCATTTACTACCCAAAAAGCCAGTGTACAGTAAATCAGGGGCAAATAAGGTTTTTGGTTTGAATAAATTACCTAAATTACATAAATCGACCATGTAAATAAAAAAAAAAAAAGATTTTTTTTTTCAGCAATTTTTATCAATCCTACTTTAATTAAACCAACCAAATTTATACTACAAGCATGATCACTCAATCACGACTGGACCAAAGTTGGACTGTGTTGCTATTTCCAAAACCTACATCTTACCCAAACTTTAAAGAAATGCTTTATAGTGATAGCGATAATTGTGAGAGCTCAACAAGTTGCACCAGTAGAGGTAAAGGGGCTCATCATCCTGAGCTGCAACATGTTTATAATATGATTTCAGTCTCAGTTTCGGAATCAATACACACCTAATTTTTAAAACAACACTAAACTTTTAAAAGCCTTTCCAAAGCATTCAACTCCTTAGACGTCTGGTTCCATTCACCACCACTGTAAACAGTTCTGACTGGCTTAGTTTCTCTAGAACACAGCATTTCACACCAAACCACTCTGATTGATTAACCGTTCACATCTTGACCCTTAAGTTATGCAGACGAATCTTTGAAAGTTCGAGAACGAAGCCTACTGTAATGCTTTTAATGCTTTTTTTGCCAAAGCCTCCAATACCACTCTCATAACTTATTAAATCAGTCAACTGCATATCTATGTACTATATATATTTATCAGCTAATGCAAAGCATATTTTTAATATAGAGACATAAATGGATAGTCTCATCTTTTATCGATTTTCTATTTTTGTAAAGCATATAGTATTACCACAGTTTTAACTAACGAATAAGCTCATTTCATCACGGCGATTTCAGATTCACGTCCCTCCGGATTTGTAGCTTCCAGCTCTTTCGAGTGCCGGTTTTCTACCGCAGCCTGGTTAGCTTTATATTGCAGTATACAGAGAGATTAACATTACGAAGTAAGATTCTGTTCTTGCTTTCATTCTATGTTTTTTTTTATTTTTTATGTACAGTCGAAAGCTTACAAACGGGGAAAGATGTTATTTAATGTTCATCGGTAAAGTATGCTGCTCCCCAGAGGTTTACACTGTAAAATGCTTTGTTGTCTTGTCGACATGCACAGAAGAATAGTCTACGGGAAAGAGGGGAGATTATTCATTACCCTGGTCCTGTATCTGAACTCTATAGTCAGTGGGCATTATTACTGTGTTCAAAACGTGTGTAGAGGAGCTCTGAACAGCGTCCACATACTTCTGTCACCTTGAACCATTGTAAAAGTAACTACAGCATTAAAGGGTCGTCCACTGGGAGAAAGCTTATTCGCTGAACTGACAGACTATGTTTTATTGAAACGTTTTACAAACGAGTCCACAGGTTATTTCACTTGGGTATTGCAGTGGAGCTCATGGAGGTTTTCCATGTAAATGTTGTTTTTTTTAAAAGAAAACCATAAATAAATGTTTAATTGACTCATTATCACTGACACTGAAGCTTGTGGGCCTTTTTAACTCCACCTCAAAGACATAGTGCTGCTGGTGCTCTGTATGCAGTCTGTGCAGTCGTATATAAGTGACATATTTCAGTGTCCCGACAGAAAATGGCTTTGTTTGTCTACATAAAAAAAAGATGTCATAAATAAAAGTTGATGTAAGCTACACAAGCTCCATGAGTTTTGTCTTTCCTTTCTCGCCAGGTCATTGGTGTGATATTACATCCTGTTAAAGGTGAAGTTGGTGATTACTTTAGAAATGGTTGTTGTATTTCTTAAAATGCTGTACATCCCAATAGCAAATGGTTTCATCATAAAAATATCATCTTTGGAGGCCACAAGTCTGTACAAACCCAGTCAAGTACAAGGGTGGATGGCCTACCTGCTGATCTCATGACCTGCACACATGTACACACTCTGTACCTGTACTTATTAGATAGATTCACAAGAACAGCAGAGCAAAGCTACAGAGGGACTTAAACAACTAAAGAAAGAAAGACCAAACTAGAACAGACTAAAAGAAGTTAAATAAAGCAGGAGGTCAAAGCAGAGGGGACATCCAATGGTGGCCTGTATGGCAACACATTAGTGTTAAAGCACAAGGTTGAGTTTTAACATTTTGAGCAGGTGAGTTAGATTAAAAACTTTGTTTATCTATATTATAATAATGATTTAATAGTCTTAACTATTTGAGAACATCTTATCTTTAATTCATACAAGCTGAATGGAGTGAGCCATTGAGTTTTGGTGAGCGTCAGAAATAGTCTGAGCTTCATTACTAGCCTAAAACTCCACTTTATAATAAGCTAACCAGAAATAAACCTGCGCACTCTGAGCTCGTGTCTGTGTGAGGTGTGTTTGTGAGTTGTTATCTGAGGCCTTGGTCAGCTGAGGAGATTGAACTCCTGAGGTAACAGCAGCTTTTCAGATCCTTACAGAAAGCTGTGAATTAGCTTAGCCAGCTATCATATTGGGAGGTGGGAGGAAACAGTGAGCGAGCACTTGTCCTTTTGTTATTCTGAGGCTTTTTTTGTTGTTCAGTTTGAAAATAAAGCCAAGCGTGGGTCAAACCCGTGACATCTTGATCATGAAAAAGTCCACATTAGAGTATTTATCTTATTTTATCTGGGCTAACAGGGTGTTTTACAATTGAGGTGATGGAGTTCGCTAGCTAGCTTATTTATGTTTATTTGTAAAAAGATTTTTTCAATTCTGTGACGTCTCTCTTCAACTCTCTGTTGTGTTTTGAGGAAAGAGCCATTTTGTAGTTTTTCCGAAAACTATAAGCTAAGAAGCTCATTTAGCTAATAAGTAATGTAAGCATATACTGCACCAATTAGCATCATGCTAACCACATGCCTAAATTATCACACACTTGCCTCGAGTAAAGTTATTTCTGTGTGACATACTGTTAACATACATAGCATAGAAACCCCATTATTAAGTATACTATATTTCCAGTAGACTATATTATATTATATTATATTATATTGTATTATAAGTATTTTTCATGGTTTTCTTTATGTTATTATATTTCAGGTATTTCATATATATATGTATATATATATATATATATATATATATATATATATATATATATATATATATATATTTATATATATATATATATATATATATATATATATATATACGTAACTGAATGCTGCATTTGTTTCACCCAATAATTAAACCACAGAAAAGCGGAAACTGTTTAAAAAAACTTTTATTTTAAATGCATGTTTTGGAAGCCTTCTCAATTCACACGCTGTGTTTGTTGTTCGCAACTGGCTCTGGTTGTTAGGTGGTCTTTCACTGTGTTAAGGCTTGTGTTGAGATGTCTGTTGAGAAATATCCTGCGGTCAGCAGCTTCACTGACCCAAGCTCTCACCTCACTGGAGCGTCGGGTAGCTCACACCAGCTTTAAACGCGAGGTCAGTGATGAGAGCAGTGAATAGCAATGATGACCATATATACTACAATAAAACAGCTTTAGTATAATGTGTTGTTATGGTAACAGACTAGGAGGATTTGGGTTAGCTAACATTTGTATTAACTTTAGTCAGAAAGCAAACGTAAAGTTACATAACTCTCTGGTCACGTCCCAAACTGCAGACTTCTACTACACGAAATGTGTAAAAAATAAAATATAATAAATAAAATAAATAAATTAATGAATAAATAAAAGGACACTAGCGTGAGAAGTGCTTTCAGCAGAGCAGTATGTAATGTTCCAGAGGGTGCTGTTTGGGACACAGCCTTACTGTCTAACATTAATGTTAGTCTTGTCTAGTCAGGAAACCTTAACATAGATTTTTTTTTCTCATTTCATTTCAACATTATAATAATAATATTTTTGGTTATATTTCTATATAGTAGTACTGACAGCAGTACCATCTAATGTGGAGTTTCTTGTTTAATTTGTAAGGTGACCTTGGATTTATCTAATAATAAACAGACGTACAGATAATGTTGTATCTTATTTATGTATTTGCAACTTTATTGTAATTCCACATAATGTTGTTCTATGTCACTATATATACAATGATTTACTACCTTACCTACAGTGGAATCAGATTATAGGCAATACTTTAGGGGATTGGGCCTTGGAATAGGGACTTTGATATATATATATATATATATATATATATATTGTGTACACACACACACTGTATCCTACAAAGAAGTGTTACACAATGATTACTTTAAAAATCCCATCATGACACCTGCTAATATGAACTTTGGATCATGATTCCAGTTTTCCTTCAGAGAACACAGCAGAATGGAAAAAGTTAAGAGGGTATATAATAAAAAACTCACCCTTTTTCAGTGTGCACACCTGTTTGTGTATCTCAGGTGCCTACCACCCCACAAACTGTAAAATAAGACAACCCAGTCAGTCTTTCTGGGCTGCATACATCCCAAAACATATGATTCAACAAGCTGTTTAGACTTGGTTCCCCTTCCTTCGTCGAGTGGGAACTCATCAGAGTAATTCTGCCTGCGGCTTCAGAACTACCTTCACAGAGCAGTGCTAGTATTGGAATCTAAGAGCTAACAGCTCTGTTGTCGACCACACCTGAGAGGATAAAGTTTATTTCTGATAGCAATGTCCAGTTACAATCGGCAAAAACCTGTACATGTGTATGATGACCACTTTGTGTATGACATGGAGCTGATATCAGGTTTTTATTCACCAGCCACTTGTTTATATTTAACTGTTCCACCTTAAATGGTGCAGCAGCAACATTCTAGTTCAGAGATCACTAATAGGTGGGCCGCAGTCCGGGTCCGGACCCAGATGTTGTTCATTGCGGACCCAAACTGATAAACTATTGAGAAGGATTTAATTCTGACAATGTTTATTTTAAAGGGGCAGAACTTTTCTTGTCCTTACATTATACAGGCACAGTAACCTCACAGACCAATCACGTGCATCGTAAGATCACCAAAAGGGCTTCAGAGAATAAAACAAGTTGAAGAGTAAAGTGAGTCAGACTAAAGGCTAATTCAGACAGCATGCTCTAAAAGTGTTCTGTTTTTTTAATGTAGCTCTTGTTTTTATTGAAGCGAATAAAAAGTAATAAATTTTATAAATAATTCATTTAGTATATGAAATATACTGAACGGTATGTGTGGTGTGTTGGTGCATCAGTAGCTGATGGTATGAGATGCTGATACTAGACTACTTCAGTAAACAGGATACACCACTGAATCAGAACACACGTTAGAAATGATGATGGTTCGGACATTGGTCTGAGAAAATGTTACTCTGACTGGATCTTACTGACTCTAATTAAATACTCCTGCTCTAGTTCCTCAGGGTAGTGCTATTCAATGCAGTACCATTTAAGGTGGAAAGAGAAGATTTGAACAAGAGGCTGGCGCATAGGAACCCAACTTTAGCCCCATGGGTCTGATTGTTTTTCCAAAGTGGGTCAGTACAATGCAACCCTGGCAAATACACTTCTCCAGAAAGAGGGATTAATACCAATTTACCGTGGCAGGAGAGAGAAACGTAAGTATTTACCTTTGTTGTTTTTATTTTTTGTCGTAAAGACTGATATACGCAATCAGCCATAACATTAAAACCACCACCTTGAGTCTATACTATTGCCTATTTTATCAGCTCCACTGGCCCTATAGAGACACTCTGTAGTTCTGATAATACCTGATAGTCCTGATAGTTCAAGAACAGGGTAACTAAGTATACTACTTGGTATACTACTAAGAAACTTATGCACTACAGTCTGTAATTGTAGAACTACAAAGTGCTCCTATGTGGTAAGTGGAGGTAGGCAATGAGGGTATATATACAAGAGGTGGTTTTAATGTTATGGCTGATCGTGTATGTAAATAATCTCAGTTTTGATTGGCTGTCCCATATTGGGCCTCATTTAGAAAAGCAGTCCAGACTAAAACTCTCTGTGAATGGGTTGGGCTAAACTACTGTAAGTGAAATAGTTGAATATGCAAATGCCTCTGTTTTTGTGACCTCACAAAACATTAATTAACTATTAATTCCAAAATATTTGCAGTTCAGTTTACTTACCTAGACTTACTGGACTGGGACGTAGATGGTTCAGTCTGGAAAACAGTCTCAGCTATGTAAGAGAATACATTTTGGCTTTCCTTCTCATGTTAGCTGTGTTAGCTTAGGGTTAATCTGTGTGGGACACCAGCGCTATTTCGTGGTAGTACTAGGATATAAATAAGAGCGTCTTCTTCTCACATGCTGCAAGTGAAAATGGGGAATGCATATATTACCATCTCAGTGTCACTCGTATCAGCAAATGCCACCCAAAGACGAATCCTTTCCATTTAATGAGGAACAGGAACAGAGAGGCTTTGTACATGGCACTGCCTCTGTACCAACATTGCACTTTTATACAGACACAAGAGCTTTGTTCATCTCCATTCATTAATTCAAAAAAAGAGTGGGGGGGGTCTCTGACAAGTAACAGCCATGTGACCCAGATGGTGATGTCATGCCCATGTGTATTCACTCTTTGCCAGCCAAATTTCTGTAGGTGGACGCCAACCTGCCAAATTTCGGCACAGCCTATTGTACCGCAAGACAGCGCTCCACTTGTGCAAATAAGGGTGGCGTGTTTGGGTGTAACAATATTAACACAAGGCCGATAGCGTGACTGTGCTGTATAATGGCCTCGGAATAGTAGAGCAATGTAACTGGGTAACATGATCGTCAGTCCAGTGCTGAGTGCGGTTGGTCTTCACACAGTCTGATCTCTCCTCTAATGGGTCTGCTGTCTGTGGCTGAGACCTCGTACTAGCATATAGGAATCCAAACTCTTTAAACATAACTGAATGTTAGAATTCTTATTCCTAAATGATTATATTCAGCATCAAAATGATCAAATTATACAATGTCTATGCAAGTAACTGAATTTGAGCAACTTTGCCCTTATTAAATTACAAAGCCATAGTCCATCTCCTGCTGTCTCCTCTCTAACACTGTCTCCTCTGTTGAATTTAATTACTACTTCTGTGTTAGTCAAATTCGTTTTTCCTGTGTTTTCCCTTCTTTCATCCATAATCTGCTCCAATAGAGAAGAGACGCATCATTTTAGCTCATTCTTCTCATGTAAGTGTTCAACTTACTTTCATGACTTGCATTTTCACTGCTGCCATCCAGCAGGAGAGCATTCGTGCCACCACTGCCAAAGCCACCACTGCCAAAGCTCTGCAACAGCTTTGTTCCTCAAGCTATCAGGTTTTTAACTCACAGGGACTGATTTGAATACCCCCTCAGACACATACTCTATACTTACACATACACTTCCTTTGATGCTCTACTTGCACTGTCTGAACATTGCTGCTGTCACTGTTTACACTGTTTACTACTACCTCTACTAAGTACTACCTCAGTAACTGCTGTGTGTACATATGTTATCCAACTGCATAATTCACAAATCATTGTATGTTAATTATCTCTGCACTTTATTCACTACCTCATGTTCAGAAATGAGTGTTGGGTCGGTGCTGCACTGTCCTGTCTGTTTACTGTGACTAATGTCTGTTAATTTATTGTATTTATTGTTTCTAGTTTAAAAACGTGTTTGCACTTTGTATTGTTTGTTCTATGTTGCACCGTGTTGTTCCTGGAGGAACGAAATTTCACTGCACTGTGTACTTGTATGTAGATGAAATGACAATAAAAGCCTCTTGACTAAAGTTATAGCCCCACATTTTCACTAGGGGTGTAAGAAAATATTAAAAATACTAAATATCGGGATATTATGTTTGGTGATACTGTATCGATTCGCAAAAACACAGTATCGATACACAGATTCCTGGCAGACAGTGAATCATGTGTGTTGTGTTTTAACCCCTGACCACTAGATGGCAGTGATCCATTTTCAGCTCCACTCCAACATTAACAAGCAGAACAAGAGCGCGATGCTATTGTAAGCACTGTTCCAATTTTTAAAGATTATATATAGTGCAATATATCACTTTGCTCACAGTATCGCAATACATCGTGATATATAGAATCGTGGCCGCTGTATCACGATACGTATTGTATCGCCAGCCCTAATTTTCACATTGACATTATTAAAGAAACAATTAGACAACTTGTTTCTAGATGGTTAACCAGCATCCATCCTGGTTTTGGTGGTGACCTGCTATACTCGTGGCAGGTCATATGTACAAATATACTGTGATATTCACACCCATCAGCCACAACATTAAAACCACCTCCTTGTATCTAAACACATTGTCTATTTTATCAGCTCCGTTTATCATATAGGAGAAGTTCTACACCTATAGATTGTAGTTCATCTGATTCTCTGTATACTTTTTTACCGGGACCCCCACAGGACCACCACAGAGCAGATACTATTAGTGAGGCATATCATTCTAAGCACTGCAGTGAACTGGTGTGGTGGTGGTGTGTTAGTGTGAGTTGTGCTGAAGAGAGTAAATCAGACATGGCAGTGCTGCTGGAGTTTTTAAACACTGTGTCCACTCACTGTCCACTCTATTAAACATGCTTACATTGCATGGCCAGATATAAAGTAAGAGACAGTAGCTCATCTGTTGCTGCACAGTTTGTGTTCCTCTAGTCCTTCATCAGTGGACCCAGGATGCTGCCCACAGGACACTGTTGGCTGGATATTGCTGGTTGGTGGACGATTCTCAGTCCAGCAGTGACACTGAGGTGTTTAAACACTCCAGCAGCACTGCTGTGTCTGATCCACTTACACGGCACAACACATACTAACACATCACCACCATGCCAGTGTCACTGCAGTGGTGAGAATGATCCACCTCCCTAATAGTATCTGCTCTGGAACAGTGCATTGATAAACAGGGTGAAAGGGGATAAATTATGTATGCAGCGAATTAGATGGACTACAATCTGTAATTGTTAAACAACAAAGTGGTCCCATATGGTGGAACCATTAGGAAGGTCAGTTATCCATTTAAAATCTATTACACGGAAAATTCTCCTCATGTACTGGTTCAATTTGGTGGGAGTTTGGAACGTTCTGTTTCTGATTCTCACAACGTCCTCATTGCCAAGTTAGGAGAACATTCCCAAAAGACAAACTGACAAACTAACATTCTAGGAACGTTATCTCAGAATGTTTATGTTGTGCTGTTTTGGATGTGGGTTATCTGTGAATATGTGTGTGTTAGTCTGCTATCTTGCTAGTTACCCTTGCTAAGATTTTCTGGCAAAGCCACCTGCTAACATATCAAATATATCAAATATTCCTTCATTAGAAGTATTTATTAGTATTGTATAGTATACAACACAGCATAGCTTCATGTTTCAGACTGATGTGGTCATATGTTCTCAACCAGACATTGTTGCCTTTTGAAGCAAATCCCATTTGGCTCCCTATACATGTCTGTGGTTGTAGTCCGGTCACTGCTAGCTTGCTAGTTAGCATCCCTTACCTTGCTAAGCAGAGCTAAATTTGAAATAAACAATGATACTTTGATAGCTTTCTTTAGTGATAAATACTGATATTTCATGAAGAGCTGAAGTTCAGCCCTGAGAATAGTACCCACGTATAAGGCTCCTGGAATTTCTACTGAAAACTCCATTCCTTATTTTCCCTTATAGACATTTCAGACCCTGATAACCGTAACCATGATGTTAGGGACCCTTTCATAGAGTATATCATATAATCATGTAATATGATGACCCTTTCATAATAATATAGAAATATGTATATGTTCCTTGCATGTAGCTAGCCTAGTTTGTGTAGCCAGATAAAAAAAGTTATCACCGCATGCGTTAGCTAAATTAAACAGGTTCACACAAGCCTGTTTCATCTACATGGACTTCTGGTTGTTGTCGTGCTAACTGGTTGTTGCAAACTCAAAATGTAGATCTGCTGCTAACTGGTGAGCTGAGAATTGATGAAGCTAATAATCTCAATTCAGTTAGAGTAGAAATGTGGGTCAAGGGTTATATGGGCCAGAAGAAACAGAAGATTTTTAAAGGTGACGTGAAATCATTCCAACTGCAGTAGCAATGTTGTTTTCACACTGTTGGGCTCACATATACCTATTAGATCTTAGTTTAACCCAACTATGCTCATATGCCCACAGCCTGTACTGTGAAAAATGCTAAGTCTGAAATATCTGCATTATTCCACTGCATTGACCTGATTGAATATGCAGAGATAATTCAGGTCTCAATCTCTCTTATATCCGAGAAGCATTGCATAATTTTTTCCTCCCATCGGAGACCTCATTGAGGATTAGTTTCCTTGCAAACTGAGACAGATTCAGTCAGAATACCTCTATCATTACTTTACTTAAAAACATAACCTAGAATATCGATGCTGTTCAAAGAAAATTAAGTTCTTTAAAGGAGAGGCCAAAAACTGTCTTTTTAATGTAAGTCAATGGAACCAGACGTTTTTCCAAACTATGTTTCTATTTGTCTATTCAGAATGAAATTTTCACACAATGTAAACGACAGCTCAAATGATGTACAAAAATAAAAATTCACAACAATTGAAAATGTTTTTCCTTGTACAGCAACGATATAGTGAAAGCTTCAACTACCCTACACCAAAACGAATTTATGGAGAAGAACCACTATGTTAATCTTTCACTATATGGTTTTAATATACAGCGGTAAGAAAAAGTATGTGAACCCTTTCAAAGTACCTGGATTTCTGCTTTAATTGGCCATAAAACGTGATCCGATCTATATATAATGAAGGTGTCCAATCAAGACATGAAATATACCTGTTTGTGTGGTATTAGGTTAAGCACATTGAGTTTGTCTATACTTGGGACTGAGATGTAGAGCAAATCATGTTTTATGACCAATTAAGACAGAAAAGCAGGCCATTTCAAAGGCTTCACATACTTTTTCTTGCCACTGTAATATAAAGATTCTACAACCATTAAAGCTTTCTACTGGATCTGTGCATCCAGGCCAAGAAACTTGGAGGAACCTTTATTTTTCATAATGTAGCACCATTCAACCACTCCATCTTTTTCAACGACTGTATTTTATTGGTGATCACCAGGTTTACCCTTTTACAACAAATCTGTAGATATTCTACATTTAGAGAAAATGTAAAGAAAGAATATTGCACATAAAATAAACGAGAATAAAAAGAAACACAGAGCGAAAAACGTAATAATAACTTAATAAACCAAAATAAAAGAGAAGGAAATCTGAAGAAAAAAAAAATGTACACAGTATCTTCTTTAAAACACCGCACAGAGAAATGACAGCGCGGCCAGGTTATACGTGCCATCGAGACCATTGAGACACTTAGCATTTAAATATATATCTTTAAAATAGCACTTCATTTAATATCATTATTAACTAGAACATACAAGTTCAAATTTCAGATCACATGCAGAAACTAGCTAGGCTGAACGGAATGCAGTATTTGAAGGTTGTGTGTTGGTTATGATATGGGAATCTGAGAATGCGACTGGATGCTTTGCACGGCACATTAATGATTTCTCTTTTTTTGTATCTTTATTTTTAAAGTTCTCTCAAAAATGGACACTTATAAACCGTATATATATATAAAAGGCGATCAGTGATTTGTTCACTTGATCTGGCAGTCAGGTACACGTTGCGTGTTTGTATAGTCCAGTTTGTTTGGTCTGCTAACATTTTGTTGCTTCTGTGCGGTTGAATGAAGCGGAAGCAGTGAGTTCAAGTCCGCGGTGACACGAAAGGACGCTAAGGACGATGAGTTCTATGTTAGCGGCGCGCATCTTTTCTTAGCACTTTAAAAATAATCAGCAGCTCCAAAGTTACAGCTCACAGTAATCAGCTAGTTAACAACTGTTCAGATTCCTTCTATCAGCTGGAAGCTAACGGCCCATGCTGAACAGCTGGACATGCTTCGTGGTCCATTCCAGAAATAAATCCACAATTTGTCTGATCCTGAAACGCTTGTCAGCACAAATGAACCAGTCTAAGAATATAAATTAACCCATTCATGTCCACTTTTTCATTTGGTCCATACATTCTCTGAGCTTGTGGCCAAAGTAAATGTTTAATCTGATTCATGTTTATGTCTTAAGTGAGATTTACCATATAAACTTGTGTCTTTTGGTCACATAGGCCTATTAATATTGAACAAAATGAAAGAAAATCCAAATATGATTTGGAATAAAGGAATAGAAATTGCATACATTAAAATAGGTACTGTTAGATGTTTGTCTGAGACGTAACTATCCAACTTGAGTCCAATCATAAAATGTCATGTGGCATTCCCGGACATAAAGGGTTTGAAATTCCATTTTTTTGTCCTGGCATTTCACTGAAATCAGATGTTATGATTGAGAATTGAAGGGGTCATTAAAATCAAAGCATTACTTCCAAGCATCAGTACTTCATCAGTACCATTTTTTTCATTGTTAACTCTTGGCTATATACATGCATGCAATTCATACAAGCCTAAGTTTTTTTAGCATTATGTTAAACTTCATCCAAACTGTCCCATTTTATATTTTCTGATAATATCCTATTAGTACACCAGCCATCACATCAGTTCATTTTATTTGATTTTAAGCAATTTTTTTCTTAAAACAAAATATGCAAATTAACTACTTTTGGGGATAATATTTGCAGAAGCATTTTTATGTTGAGTAATAGAGACAGCAATCTAAAACGTCTCGTAACACTTATTGTAAGGTCTGCTTCTTTACAACCACTACATTATTAATGAAAAATTAATAACGCCCTTGTACATAGAACCATATCGTTTTAAGCAATCTTAGAAATGTGTTTAAATTATGTTTGTATGATGCATTAATAAGGTTTTCTGTTTGTTGATTAATATGTTAATGTTAATTAATCATACCATTCAGGTTCATTCATTCATTCATTTATATTTTAAACCTCTTGTCCTTCTGGGTCGTAGGAGGTGCTGGAGCCTAACCCAGTGTTCATTGGGTTGGAAGGCAGGAAACAAGCTGGGCAGGCTCAAACACAGTTTAAAGTACTTGAAATATCTTTCTGGAATAGTTATAATTCAATAAGTCTGAACTCACAATGATTAAACATGGCAGTAAACGGTTGCATTTCAGTTGCAAAGCCAACTTAGAAATACCTAAAATTCTTTATAAATAGTGTGTAAATGGTAAAACACATTAAAAAAGAAAAATACATTTTAAATTATTTATGCATTTGTACAACCAAAACTACAGTGGAACTATTTTTATCTCAAGTTATCAAAACTTTATGGTTAGTAAACACTTAAAAACCTGCAAAGAAAACTTCCAAAGAATAATTATAATTAAAAGATCTTTATTAATCAATTTGAAAGGCCACATAAGTGGGATTTACCCATTTCTTAATAGCCACTGCCTCAGTAAGCGCTAACAAGTACTCTCTCCATGTTATAAACTCATACTCCTAGACCCGACAGCAAAATACAACAAAATACTGTCATTTCATTATTAAGTTACTATAAAATTACACAGTTGCAGTTTATGGAATGTGATCGACTTGCATTTGCGCTCACTGTTTTCTGTTCACACTTTGTTAAAATGCTGGCAGCTGAGAAGCTCTTATTAACACATCATACAAACATGCTTACATGTGCACCACCTTCCTCAGCTTGCTTATAAATTCTCTGTTTCCATTTACTAGGATGTTTACACGTTGGTGGCCAATAGACATAGAGAATAGAGAACCTGTTCAGAAGCAGACCTTAAAATAAGGTGTAACCAAACCTCTAGCAAGAACCCTTAAACCGTAATGTAATTTACTATCGAACGTCCTGTATATCATCAGTTTGTACTAACTTGAATAATGACAGATAAGCTCTGGCGGTTACTGAAGCGATGTTGGTAGATTTATGTAGATGTGCTTTTTATTATTGTTCTAATAAACTAAACGAACCCTTGAAAACTTTATCTCCGCCTTAGCTCGGCCTCATACACGTAACCTAATGCATCGCACACTTTCTACAGCGTAGAACCGTTCGCTAGTCAATCGTTCTCCCTTCGCAATCACTCTATTGCTTCTTCCTTTGGCTTTGACGTAAACGATCTGTCTCGTTCTTTTCTTCCACCTCCGTCATACGAGTGAATCCGATAGCCATATTTACAATGCGTTGAAGTACATAAAAGAAATTAGAGAAAGTGCAGTCAACTTCAATGAGAATAGTCTGCGATTGAGAACCACTTAAAAATACGATGTAATAAAATAACGATTACGAGAACCTTTTGCTCTTCTGTAAAATCTAAAAATAACAATTAACTCTGTTAGTGTAGACCTCTTACAGCACGTTAGTATTACTCATTAGTAAACACTGACTTACTCTAATCATACGTCTAAACCTAATTCTTCACTTGTACGCTAAGATGGAAAACACTACTGTGTCTGACGAAGTTTGCCTCACATTATTCTAACCGGCCTCGCCTCGTGAGGTCCTCTCGATTCGATTAAAGGTATGTAAGCAGAAGCTCGGTTCCCCAAATACAGTTAGTAGCCAAGCTCTAAAATAAGCTCCTTAAAGCACTGGCATCTGGACAGTGATCAATGTATCTCTCAGAAAGTGCCCAAGACCAGTAGTGTAATCAGCTTCTGTAGGAGAGGTAACTTAATTAAACCATGATTGCCTGTGTAATGTGTGTAGGTATGTATGAGAGAGAGATAGAGATAGACAGATCAGTAGAATGATGCATATATCGCATAGGAATAAACAAAAAAGGTACCACTGGCAGAAAGTCCAGTGGTCCGGGGGGGCTGCAGATTGTTAAACAAGAAGAAAAATGCTTGTGCTTTGAGAAACCTAACTGGTGAAGTTCACATGTGTAATTAACACAACTGACCAAAAAACAAAGAGGTCAAGAAGATTGCCGTTGTACTCCAGACTTAAAGGGAGATACTAACTTGAGATATTCCGAAGTTAAAGGCACATCCTCCTTTTTACTCTCAGTGAAGTTCAGGAATCATTAGAACCGGGACCTTTTTTTTTTCTTTTTTTAGGACGAACAGACACTATGCAGGACCTTAACTGCTTTCAAAGGGTTTGGAGCACTGATTAAACCACAAATAAGGCTGTAAGGGACCATTTGAGAAAAGTGTGAACCTGGGAGTCATGCCAGATTTAGAACTCTATCTTGCAGGCAGGGAAAGACTCGTCCTGCATGACAACCGTGCTGCTGCTGGCCAGGACCATGATGTTCAGCTCCTGCTGCTTCTCGTGGGTCTGCTGGTACCATTCCCTCATCACTTCAGTGTCGTGAGTAGGGATCAACGTCACCTAAACACAGGACAGAGCGACATATTTCAGTGAGTTTAAGCAATTATAGGCATGGTTTAAAGTTATATTACATTTCTGGTGTATTTTATTTCCACTGTATGTACCAAAAACAGCATAATTCCTTATGACATCACCACTTCCCAACCTTGCTTTTATCCTTAGAATTAAAAAAAGGCTGTTTTGTGCCTTTTAGACTCAAACATGTGAATAACCTCTCTCCTGATTGGCTGTCCTGTATTGAGCATCCAGCCTGAAACACTCTTTATAACTTCAGTGTGAGTGGGCGGAGCTAAACTACAGCAAGCTGAATAATGGGAGGGGTTTTATGGCACCACAAAAAGAATACATGAATCCAAAATGGGCTGTTTATGAAGCTTGGTTGCCATAAATGGGCTGTATGTACTGGTGTGTTTTAACAATGTTTAAAAAATGACATCCTTATAATAATATGAGAATTTTATTTTCTTACAAGGCATTTAAATCATTTTACTTTTATTGCTCATTTCGTGAAATTATCTACAATATTTCATTAAATAAGCAACAACTTTACTAAGTAAATTGACTTAAAATAAGTAAGGATTTATAGAAATAAGCTAATCTTATTCTTACAACATCAAAATGAGAAATATTAGATATACACTTGATTTAAGATTAACTTAACTTGCTAAGATCTGTATTTGTTTGCAGTGAATTTGCTTACTCTCCAGTTTCATGGTATAACTCTTATAGAGACTCTTATAGCCTCTTTGCAAACCAGTTAGATCCATGATGAACTGGCATTACCTTGTTGTCATATCAAAACCTTATTAGAGATGGGACCGATCCGATACAATATCGGTATCGGGGCCGATATTGACGTAATGTAACGTATCGGATATCGGGCGAATGCGGCCGATCCACTTACCGAACCATTTTCTATTTCATTTCTATTTAGTTTTGCACATTATTTCAACTATTTGAAATCTTGTTGATGTTGCTGCTGCTGCTGATACAATTTTCTTAATACTTGAACTGTTTAGATCATGCAGTCGGTCATATTGTTGTATTTTGCATACTAGAAAGGTTTTTGATACATAAGATGTTTATTTCAGTTTTGTGTTTTAAATATTTGATATGAAAGAAAACTTTTGTGTTTGTATATGCCTTTGGAATGCATTTATATCAAATGCATGTGTGTACTCTTCTAAGTGCTGTGTGTATTTCAGCCTCTTTATGTAACCTTAAACATACCAATGATAATAAACTAAAGAGCCCTTATATCGGTATTTGTATTGGTATCGGTATTGGCAGTTATATATCGGTATCGGATCGGAACTGAAAAACACTGGATCGGCCCATCACTAAACCTTATATCTCTTTTATTTCTTTTTTTAACTTTTAGAAAACATCATCTGAACATTAACAATGAACCAAAAAAATAGTTACACATACATAGCTGATTTAAATTTTCCTTTTCTTATAAAATTATTGTTTGTGAGCTACAAAATCATTATGCCAGTGACGATTAGCTGTTAATATATATATATATATATATAGTATATATATAACTTCTATAATATGATATTATTATTATTATTATTACTATTATTGTGATATAGAGTAGGAGTGACAGCACATAATTAGCTCTGTCGTGCAGAAAACCTGCCTAGCTGGTATGTTCATCATCATTGCATCGTTTAAAATGCCATGTTGTTGTTGACCTTCACAGCACAAACACGACGTCTTGTGTAACACTCTACCTGCAGATTGGATCCCCACTGTGCTTTTCCCTCCAGCAATGCATCCAGAACAACGCGGCTGGGCTCCGCACTGCTGGAGTCATTTCCACTCACTACATAATAGGCAGAGCGCACGCGTTTGAAGAACTCTTGGTCAACATTTTTAGCACTGCAGTGGTTTGGAATGTAGGCCAGGTCCACGTAGATGGGAGCACCAGGGGGTGCGGAGGAACTAGATTTCGCAGAGTTTGAAACTGTTGGGAAAAAAAAAAAAAGATTGATTTAATAAAAGGTTTCATAATTCCACATAAATCATCCAGCTGACCCGTACCTAAAGCCGCAATAGATGCAATGTTTCACACACATATTTTCAACAAATCTCTAAAAATGTTAGATCTAAGTTAAAATTTTTCATCTTTTGTCATGTCGGGCGTGTCTCAAACCCTAGAGACTGTCTAAGTAGACTGCCTATGTAGGCAGCTGTTTAAGTATCAGCGTTCTCTCCTCATCTCTCCTCATAAAACAGATTACTGAGACGCTCTAGTTAGAGAGAGACTGCGTCACAGCTTGTTCCCGCCCACTGCAGCACGCGACCGGTGGTTCAGCTGGTTGCTAAGCTACCGGCCGACATCCAAAACAATAGCGCGAGGCTTAAAAATCCGCTAGCATAAATGCTAATGTCTGGAGTATAAAACTGCTAAATGGTAACGACTCGTTACAGAGTTGATAATAAAATCCTGTTTTGTGTGATTATATGACCAGAAACACATTAAAACTCCAGAGAAAATCAAAATAACTCACATTTTAAAACCACTATATTTAAAATCAGGTCTAAATAAGGTGTCTCAGTAGACAGCATGTTTAAGGTATGTAAGAATTGGGACAGTCTACATGTCGGGAGCGCATACTATGATGTAAAATGCTGCCTATGTAGGAGCTCACTAGGTTTTGAGACACACGTTTCATATTTTAAATCATATTTTAGTCGGTTGTCCTTCTGCCACCACAACTGCAACTACTACTACTACTACTAACAATGATAACAATAATAGTAATAGTAAAAAATTATTAATGTTTAAGCACAAGTGTTTAATTCCAGTGCTTTAATAATCAAAACTGCAAGTCAAAGCCTAATATATACAAATACATACCTGACATGCTTTTAATTCCATTGACAAGTCCCCGTCCTGTGTTATGACTTGACCTGGACACATCGTCCTCCATGTCCTTCTTCTTCAGAGAGGTGGCGCGAAGAGAGGAGTCCTTTGACGGGGACCTTTTACGTCTAGCGTCAGCCTTCCTGGCTGGAGACTTCGACTTGCCTGATTTACGCAGACCCTTCGTTTTAGGATCTTTCTTGAGAGGTTTGTCAGTAAGGCTGGACAGCGCGTCGGGGTCTACCATGCATACATCAGGATGAGGTGGATAAGGTGCTGGATCCATCATGGGCGAGGGCAGTGGGTCGTGACTCTTCTCTGAAGACCTAGATGAGTAATGTTTTCCCCCATAAGCTCCGGATGACTTATCTACGGGGAGGTAATCTGCATCCTCATCAGATTCCACGTTTCCCTCAGCCGTGATGGACGGACACTCTTCAGTTCCGGGCGGGACGTCGGAATCTGTCTGCGAGGGCAGTGATTCACTGACAGAGGTCGGGGGCGTGTCATCTCCGGCTAGTCCCATCTCGGCAGCTGCTGCTCCAGAGAGGTGCTGTGATTCGCTATCCTCCCTATGAGAGTGATGATGAGGTTGGTTGTGGTATCTTGTCTTGCCCGACGGCTGCTGCTGATCAACGTCCTGGCTTCTTTCTTCCTCGTCACTGGAGAGCTGGCAAAGGTTTGGGTTAATGAACGATGGGGAAGTGTCTCCTTTCCTCTGCTTGTACTCTGAGGATGAGTAACCTGGTGAAGCTGAGGAGGAGAACGGGCTGGCACCCATGCACACGTCTGGAGGATGATCCGAGTCATCCCTCCTGCCTGGGTCTTCTTTATAGTAGGAGGATGGAAAAGATTGATCCGCCGATGCGAGGGAAAGAGGACGGGGAGGGTGTTCGGGTTCCATTTCCTCTTCTTCCTCATACTCATCCTCATGGCGATAGTGAGGAGGTGAAGCCCCTGGGTAGATGCCTCTTTGTTGCAGCATTTCCCATTCAAATGGACTCCTAACCTTGGTGGTTTCAAAGTCCTCACTCTTCTCTTCAGTTTTTGACAGGCTTGATGTTACCTTACTCGCTCCTCCAAAGGCGGCCGGTGCCGGCATGCTGATTTCTGCGGGACCGTTTGCAGTATCGGGCTTGGTAGGTTGTGGTGCTGAAGAAGTATAGGTGAGCACATCTGGAAGTGTGCCTACCTTACTGGCAGATGTGTCCATAGTAAGCTTTTCCGCCAAGGAAAAAGGACCATCCTTCTTGTCTGCTTGAGCTGTGAATGGCGATCTTTGGTACTGCAGTTTGTCCTGTTCTGTTTCGCACATGTAATCCTCCTCCTCCTCTTCGCTACTCTCCGTATCTTCATAATACTTTTTCTCTGGGACATCAGCATGAGGCGAAGAAGCACCATACAAGCCTTGCGTCAGGGGGTCCTTCTCAGTGGCCTGGGACAAGGGATTGTAAGGCCCAGTAGCACCATACTCAGCTTGCAAGCTTGTATCATCCCCCCATTCTGGCTTGTAGAAGCAAGCACCCTGGGGACCCTTGTCCAGAGCACCACTGGCAGAGCTGGCAAGTTCTTCTCTCTTATCATCTGGGACTGAGTGAGCTGGAAAAGGCTTGATCTCTTCAAAAGGCGACAATGGAGAAAATCTTGCAAGGCTGGAGGTGGACTCAGCTGTGGTAGTGGCCGGAGTCAACTTCTCGGAGACTTCCAAATATTCATCTTTAACCAGCCCACTGGAATTGGAAAAGGGTGAATCCACCACGGGAGAGTGTTCATCTTTGAAGGATGAATATTCATATCCAGCGGCAGTCTCCATCTCGTCTCCAAACTGGCGGCTGGTAGAGAGAGAGGCAGAAGCAGAGGAAGAGTGGCTGTAGGAGGAAGAGGAAGAGTAGGCCGTGGCTGTTGCAGTTGCATAATTGAAGCCCGGTGAGACTGACTCTCCAGGCTTCTTGGCTGAAACGTCTGGTGTTTTTTGTTTTTCAAATTCAAGATCTTTCTCGTCCTGATATTTATGGTCACTTGCTTTTGTGGAGAGGGGTAAGTAAGACTGGTCGTAGCTATCATCTTTCTTTGCTTTCTCTTCGAACTTGGAGGATGGGAAAGATTCTTTCTCCTTACTATAAGAATAGTCATATCCAGAGGAATGTTCTGTCATCTGGCTGCCGGAAAATAGTGATGAGGCTTGATCTTTAGCCACTTTGAAGGGTTCTTCAGGGCTCTTATGGCTCAAAGTTGGTTCAAATGGAGCTGGGGCTGGGGGTTTGCCATAATTATCAGGACTAAAGCCATAGTCTTGTAAGTGGTCCTTCTTTTCCTCCTTGAATTCAGGAGGCACTGTGCAGGTGACACCACCAAATGGGCTAAACTCTTTCTCCGATCTGTCTTTGGCGCCCTTCTCCTGGTCACTATCACTGACCCGTCTTCCGTACATATCGTCATCGTCGTCATCGTCCTCTTCTTCTTCTTCTTCTTCTTCCTCCTCCTCCTCTTCATCGTCATCCTCCTCGCCATGCGCTAGCATGTTCATGTCTTTTGCAGCTGCTCCTTTCACGTCACTTAAAGACTGAGCTACGGCAGGACTGCTACTTTTTGCAGAGAAGCCAGAAGCGGTGAAGTCATCTAGATAATCGCCTGATGGTGCTGCACTGACCTCTGTCTTTCCGCTCAGTAGACTGGTAGGCTGACCGAACTTAACAGAGAATGGGTCTTTTTCTGCCATAAAGGAATGTGAGGATTTTTCATCCTCTGATTCAACTTTAGTCAAACCGTCTATTGATTTTTCTTTGGAAACGTCACTCACATACGATACCCCATAAGTGGTTTTTGTTTCACTAACTGATGATGAAGACACTCCCTTTATAGGAGATTCTTTCAAATCGGACGTCTTTGTAGTTTCTGTTAAACTGGCACTATATGTCTCCCTCACAGTGTCATCATTCTCATCAAATTTGTCCATGAAGTCCTTTGGTACATTGGGAGAGTATGAACTATCCACGGAACTGGATTTACTGTCGTATACATCAGAATATGTAAAACTCTTACCCACATAAGGGGTATCTTGCCTTATTTCCCGCACGTATTCGTCCTTGTGACCCTTCTCGCGCTCAGGGAAGGAGTACAAGTTGAAGTGTACGCTTTTATCGGCATCTTTGGAGGTCTCTGTTGCGTCATCTCTCTCTGAGAATGACACATCTTTTTTGCCTTGGCCTACTGACATTGAATCTAACATGCCCTGAGGCCCTTTTACACTCGAGTAAGTGCAATCTTCAGTTTCACTGTCTTCCTCCTCCTCCTCAAAGCCGAGCATCTGGGCTTTAGGTTCCTTATCCGAGTGGGTCATGTCCTGAGGTTTCTGTTCCTTCTCCGGTTCGTCCTTCTCCTTTCCAAATAGCTTCTCCTCTTTTAGAGACTGTGGCTCACATGTGTATTCCTCGTCCAGGAATGTGCTCTCCCTCTCTTCTTTGTATTTAGTTTTACTACAGGTCATAAAATCTTGCTTCTTGTAATAGTCATCATCGTCTTCTTCTTCTTCCTCCTCCTCCTCCTCCTCTTCTTCTTCACCTGAATCATCGAACGTGGCCCTGGTGCTAGAGAAGCCCTTTTTGAACGGGTCACCTTCGTCCTCCATTATCTTCACAGATGTCGTCTTCTTAGCATCGCTACAGGGTTCCATTTCTTGTTTCGCAAACGTTTGAATGTCCTCTTTCTCCACAGTTATGGACTTCGGTGCCTTCTCCTCGGTAGGCGAGTAACCACTGCTAGTGGGACCTGACTGTGTAGGTGAAGCCATTTTCATGGTGCTATCATCCGGACTTAGACATCTCTCTTCTGGTTCTGAAGTCCCACTGGTTTCTGATGTGCTGGAAAAGAAGGGTGCTGCAGTTACAGGTTTCTCAGCAACTTCTGCTTTGGTGGGCTCATCCTGAGCAACAGGGGCCACTTTTTCATCCTTCACTTGCCAGGCAGGTGAAGCAAGAGGTGCCATTGGTGAGGGCGGCTTATCAAAAGCTTGCTCTTGGTCTTGCATTGCGGCAGACGCATAACTTTCATGCAGCTTTCCAAGAGGCATGTCAACATTTGGCGTCTGGTCTTCGTCCTCTTCTTCGTCTTCATCATCATCTTCATGTGCCAGAGTGGTGGGTTTCCTGGGAGCTTCCAGTTCTGGAACAATGGGCTGGTACTCTTCCGATGGAGGTGACTTAAAGCACTTGTCTTCTTCTAAAGATGATGTTGGAGAGATTGTGCCAGCTGAGTGTAGATACTCTTTACCTTCCGTGCGACTGGATGATGGTATACTGTTAACAGTGTCCAAGAGCAAGGAGCCTTTCCCTGTATCCTCAGTAGGAGGTGCTGTCACAGATGCAATAGACTGATCTTCTGTGACAGATGTGGCGAAGGAGGATAATTTATCATACTCCGTAATGGAGGTGGCTGAGGATATGTGTTCCTCTTCAGCCAATGGTGCTGCAATAATATTGGTGGCGAAGGCTGCTAAAGCTGGCTCTTGGCCCACGCTACCTCCTTTTGCTGCCAGATCAGATAGAACAGATATTGATGGGGGTTTCATCTCTTTAACACCATGGACGGTGTCAAACGTGCCAGGCTGATCAGGGACAGAAATGTCATAGGAGCCGACATCGTAACTGAGATGAGGGATCCTATCTTCTGCGTCTTCATGGATCTCCTCATCAGAAATGGTCTGTTCAGTCTCTGAATATCCAGGAATGGTCTCGTCTTGGATGAAAGAGATGTGCTCGGTGGCTCCAGCAGATTTAGCTAATTTAGTCTCGCTCTGTTTGGCGTCCCAGTCCTTGTCGAGTTTTTCTTTCTTGGCTGCCTCGGATTTGTATTTCAGCTCATCTTCATGAATTATATCCTCCGCTTCCTCCAGTTCAGCCTTCTCGATAACATCCTCCTCCTCCTCGCTGTCACTCTTCTTCGTTTTCTTTTCAAAATCCTCTTCTTTCTCCTTCACGTCTTGCCATTTCTTCTCATCCGCCTTCCCAATGTCATCTGAAGCTTTTGTTGTCTTGGTGTCCGTGTTGTATTCCTCCTCATTGTCATCTTCTGTACCAGCACCTTCATCCTCAAATTTCTCTCCACTCTTTGTTGGGGATTTAGTTGGCTTTACCTCAAGTGGTTGCTTTTCCTCGTGAGGGGATTCGGTCTCAACATCAGTAGTGGTTATTCCTTCATCGGGAGACTCAATATGAGGGACCTTTGTGTCAGTATATGTTGTGGACTGAAGATTCAGGAGCACTTTGCTCTCAGAAAGCTCTTCTTGTCTCAGTGCTTCAAAGTCCTTGGTCAGGTCTTCTGGGGACGAGACCAGAGATCTGTCGTTTTCCTGTTTCTCCTTGGAAACCTGTTGAGCAGCAGGCCTGTTCTCTTGCTCTTTGACTGCTTTTGTTTTTTCCGTCTTTGGCTTGGCTTGAACCTTCGCTTTATTCAGGGTCTTTCTGACCTCTGGTGTGAAAGGCTTCAAGTCAGGTTTAGTGATTTTCCTCAACTCTGGTTTACTCGGTTCGGCTTTCTTTTCGTCTTTCATTTTGGATTCTTTATTGTCATCTTTCCTGAGAGATTTCACTTCCCTCTTTTCTTTCTTGACCTCTTTCTTTTCTTTATCTTTCTTTTCTTCCATTTTAGATGTCTTTTCTTTGTCTTGCTTTTTAGGAGACTTCTCTCTCAGCAACTTCTTTTTCTCTTGCTTTACTGGATCTCTTGTATCCGTGAGGGTTTTCACAGGTTTAGGGGTTTTAACGCTCTCCTTCAATTTCTTCGGCTTCTTTTCGACCTTGTTCTCCTTTATAGAGTCGCTCTTTGATTCTATGTCTTCGTTCGCCTCCTTTTTGCTTGCTTTAGTAGTGGCATGCATCTTGGGTGAAGATTTGAGACTCTCCTTGCTATCGGTCCTTGGCTTGAGTTTAGTTTGTTTAATGACTGGAGGGGGAGCTCCAGATGATATGTCTTTTTGAGTAGCGACAGGATACCGCAGAAAGTCAAGATGTCGCAGCTTTTCCAGGCCCTCGAATATTTTGTTCTGTGGGGCATTTCCAGGAAACAGCACCCTCACTATCTTTTCGGTAGGGCTGGCAGGAACCCAGACGACAAGGGCCGTCACTGATGTGAGGTATGGAACCGAAATTTCTCCTTCTTTTCCATTCGCCAAGATGATGCCAGTCTTAGCCTTACTGTTACCTGCCCACTTCTGCATGAAGAACTGCATTTCCTTACTGTCCTTGACAGGGTTCAGGACGTACATGTCTAACTTGCCAACGCCCAGCTTGTGAAAAAGTGTGACAGGTTCAATTGTGTTGCTAACAACACGATACAGGGGCTCAGGCCTGATTCCCAACTTGCTGAGGTACTGCAAGGTCAGCGAGGCCTCCTCGATACTCCTCTTCACTTTCAATGTTGGTTCTGACGACTTTAGCTTGTCTGGAACATTGAAGAACACTACGCCAAGCTCGGGTGAGATCAGGTTTTTCATCCAGTCTCCATAGGCGTTAGAGCCTTGGGATTGTTCTTCCTCTTGCTCTGCAATTTTCCTCTGCAACAGTCCATTTATCCCAGCCAGATTGTCTGCTCCGATGTGGGTGAGCAGAACAGAATCAATCCGATCTAAGTGCCGCACCAGCTTCCAGAAGCAGGACTTTCGGTCTGAACCGCCATCAATCAAAATATTGAAGCCGTTGACCGCGAACAGGGCCGAATCACCTCTGCCTCCGGGGAAGATGTAGCAGCATGGCTTGGACAACTTCAGGAAGCCCCCTGAGGTGGGTGGCTCCAGCAGCTCAAAGGGGGAAGGAACATCCACCGTTTCAGAGACATATTCCGTAAACTCCGTTACGCCCTCCATCTCAGGCAGCACAGGCTCAGGGTTCAGTCGAATGTCCAGCAGGTACTGCTCCTTGTTGAGCTCCAGGGAGCTCCAGGCCCCCTCTGCTGCACAACACACTGTCAGACACGCTTGCTCGCCTGGATCTGACTGACTCAGGAAGTCCTTAATCTATAAAAAGGGAAGAAGGGATAAAGTTTTAAATAGTTTAATGTGCATCATTTCACATTCTCTAATGAACCGACCCCTCAGAGGTCATGTATGGGCACACACTCATCACTGTATCACTCATAATCACACAGCTTACATTGTAGTTTCCTATTGCTAAGATTTCGAATACAAATAAAACAAGCAAATATTTCAGAACTACTGAATGACCACACTTCTTTCTGAATTTATTCTGATCAGTGAGTGGCAGAGAGGTGGAGCAGCACATGCAGCTCACAGCAGAATCTCAGAAGAGAGAATGCTATGGCTGACGGAACTGGTACAAGCTGCTTGTAGCTCACAAGAATATATTTCATTGTCATTATATAAACTGGAAATGTGGAAAAAAGTGGAAATCTTTAATGTTTCTAGTTTTAATATGGAATATCTAATCAAACCTAAAAGCTGCACAGAGAAAAAATATATAGGAACCGCTTTACTGGGAAATCTGTACTAAAATACAGTATGTGAGCACAGACAGCAGGAGATAAGCAACTAGATGTGAAGGGCTGACACATCTGACCACAAGCAGAATGCAAATACAACACAATGGTGTCACAAATATGCTAATTAGCCCATGAGGTCATCTAGTTATTGTTGCAAATTACTGAGCTGGCTTTAGCTCTATGGAAAAGAGTTGGCAACACTGATTAAGCAGGCACTGTTTAGGCAAATACTGATCAGCATACATCAGATGTTTATATGACTGATATGACAGATATTTCAAGCCAATATTTAATGATGTGTCTATTGAAGCAGAACATCTAAGCAATGCTAAATTTCAGGGCTGAAACATCTTTTCATGCATTTTAGAGCAGTTGCATTTCTCTACAATGTCAATCCAGTTTAGTCTCAGTTTGTAAATGTCAGAATCAGAATCAGAATCAGAAATACTTTATTGATCCCAGGGGGAAATTGCAGTTTTTACAGTAGCAGTAGAAGAATATACACTCTAATAATAATTTACAACATAAAAGAAATTTGTCATATGTACACATATATAAGTCGTATGATACAATAGAAGAATAAAATGTAAAGTTATGTCTATAGTAATAAGTACAGATATACTGTATACAGCAGTAAGAGTTTTAGAAGTAGGAAAGTTATTGCACATTTGAGTTCTTACATACATAATTAAATTATAGTTCTACTGGTATCACTGTACATGTGAAAGATGTCATACATTAAGGGAGGAGTTATAAAGTCTAGGAATGACCTCCTGTGGCGTTCTGTAGTGCATGTTGGCTGAATGAGTCTTGAACTGAATGTGCTCCTGCGTCTCATCACTGTGTGATAAAGAGGGTGGGAGCCATTCTCCATAATGGCCTGCAGCTTAGACAGCATCTAATGTTTGTGTTTTGGTATTTACAGACATGTGTATGAAACATTGTCACTGTCCAAAGAAACACACGTCTCCACGTTTATCAGTTTTTATTTTTTTCGTCATCATTTGAATGCAGCAACTGCCGTTTACATTGTTTGAAAATATACTGATGAATGGACCAATAGAAAGGCACCAAAATGTTCTGCTTCCATTGACTTACACTAAAAGTAAAGAAGGTTTTTAGCCTGTAAAGTTGCCATTTTTGAGATACATGTTTGTTTTTGGCACTGATGATATTGAGCTTGCTGTCTTTGGCCTACAGTTTCATTACCTGTGTTTTTTTTACCTGTGTAATTTATATAACCATGCATCCTAATAATACCCCTATGATTTTAGGAGTTAAAAATGTGTGAACACAATATATTCTCACTCTTTGACTTGTGATGATATCAGAGAAGTTCCTCCAGCCGAAGACTCCTCTCTGTAGGATGATGTCTCCACCTTGTTCGGTGCTCTGACCGCCTAGGACCAGTAACTTGTGTTGGGCTGAGTCACAGAGCAGTGTCCGGATCTGTTTGAGAGAACAGAGGACGCATGTATTTTCTGCACTAATTCTGGCTGTGACTAAACAATGCACACACATTACACCTCTGTGAGAGAAGCTTATGAAGCCTTATGTAGACACGGCTCCTGTTACCTCTATAGCAATATTATCCTCTGATGGATTCACCAACACAACCGTCTCAAGGACATCACTCTTGTACTGCAGAAGTCGTTGTCCTGCAGGACGGAAATAAACATTTTAATAGGGAATCCCAAAACATCTACACAAATAAACAATTGGCAAGTACATGTAAGTCATTTGCAGAGGTTGAGTCAGAATTGTTCACAGTGGCAGTAAGTGTAACCAGATGCCTCCAAAAGCTCCCTCGCAGAAAGTTATTAGATGAAATGCTTATGAATACGCTCCCTGATGCCTGAGACATGAGTGCAAGTACATGCAGAAAATCTGATTTTGTCAGTAATCCATTTAGTGCGTTTACATCAGATAATGGGAAAACTCTACAGTCTACATGAGTCAGACAGTAATCAGATTTCTGTTTCGCAAGCAGACAGCGAACTCACAAAACAACACAGAACATTAAATATCACTTTAAAATAAATATAAACATATATCATCTCAAAGATGAAGAATATAATAATACTTTAACTCTACTTGCTCATTTTTTGGTACACTGCTCTGTTGTTGGACATGTGCAGACTGAGAGAAATGAAAGAAATCAGAGTAAGGGTACACATGCATTAGAAAACCTGATTACTATTGGCTCAAAACTGATGCACCTACAGTAAGGCAGTGGATTAATATTATACAGGAGATTTTTCAGATGGAAAAAATGACCCAAGCTTTAAGGCATGAATTGGACTCGTTTAATGAAAAGTGGCAAAAGTGGACAACACACATGAGTAAGGTTTTCTAAGAAGAGACACTGGCTTTATGTGCTCTTTGTAATTATGTTAACTGGAAATGCTGAAATTTCTTTTGTACTGAGCTAGAATTGTCAAGTGTTTATTTCGTTATTTTTTTTTGTGTGTGGAACCACCCCCCCATTATAAAAAAAGAAAACCTAATTACTGAGCAAACAATCCAGCTCTTAGCCCTTAATTTGATCTAAGATATCGTTTACATGACCGCTTGTATCATCAGATAACTGCAGAAATCTGTAAACTCATGTTTTATTTTAAGAAACTTTTTTACCCAGATTTAACTAATTTACCATCATTAACATTGGGACATCATGACTCCTGGTTCCCATCAGCATCACTGTGAAGACCTCTGAGCCGGCAAGTCTCTCTATAGTCAATCATTTCACATCAAACCACTCTGTTTACATCTCATTAGACTCAGCCAAAGAAGCTCCACCCATCACAAAGTTCTGTCTTTCCCGATGCACTGTTTATGTCATGACTCTGTTTTCAAGACTGCCACCTTCTATACATCATACACCATGGTGTGCCAAATATGCCAGTTAGTTGGCATCTAGTTGGCGACACTCATCAGGAAGGCACTGTACATAAAAGTTTATGGAAATTTGAGCCAGCAAGTGTCTCTATAGTGAACTACTTCACATCAAACCACTTTGTTTATCTCATTAGACTCATTGTAGACTTCTGTGTTTCCCGGGGGACGGTTTATGTCTTGACTGCATGACTACTCTCATATATGTCGTTCCAAAATAGAAGGTTTGTGATTGGTTGTTTTGCCTGTCACTCAAATTCTCTTGTCATGCAGTAGTAGGTGGTTCTTGGGCATGTTTAGTGGCGAACAGTACCAGACTCTCAGTTTCGGGAGCCCAGCAATGTGAGGCGAACATCTCATCGACTTTTTTGAAAAGTCTTTGGAGTCCCTTTTATGGGAATCGTAATGAATAGCTTAGGAAAATGCAGTGGGAAGCAGATACACTGGAAAACAAGTGCGGCGATATAGTAAGCTTGGAATTTATATATATGCTATGAGATGTGACCGCACACATCTCTTCGATGTGCAAGACATCCCTAATCTTTTAAATTCCATGCAACCAAAACAATGTTGCAAAGCTCCTGCATGCAAATCTATTGGCTGTTGCCATGGAGACGGCAGGCGGGCGAGCGAGCGAGCGAGCGATTGCCGCCAGCCGCGTTACACTGACCCAGTCTTGAAGCTGCGCGACGCATTGCAGCATTTCTGTGAGGGGAGGGAGCTGGGGGGGGGGGGAGTGTTTAAAAAAAAAAGCCCTCCCCTCCACTGCATATGAAAATGCAAGGAAACAGGAGCTTCATGCAGAGGCATCCAGGTGTCACATCATGCTATATTAAGCAATAATCTCTCATTGGCTGCACAAAAAAAAAAAAGAGATACATATATAACAGCTCTTTCCATAAGGTGTGGGTACTTTCCACTGCAGTCGGGGAGGAGCAAGGGCACTGGGGCTTAAACCACACACAGATGATTTGCCGGGGCTTTTCTCACTCTCGCAGCAGCTTAACACATATAAGCACATAAAAAAACCTCCCATAATTAGCATAAGCAGAGTTGCTGGGTAAATCAGGGCGGGTGCACGAATGAGAAAGGAACAGCGAAATATGATGGGAGCTTCTCCATACAGTGGCTTTGGTGTCCTGACGTCAAGTGCAATGAATTAACTGTGAATTTTAGTCTGGACAAGAGACACAAAGAGGTACTTCATCGCTCTGTTAAAAAGGAGGAAGACCGAGGATACTCTTGAGTATTGCCGACTGATAAGCACTTAATTGCATCATTCTGGTTAGGAGTTCTTTCCCAAAAGAGCCCCCTTGAGGGAAAATGGGTACATAATTTCCACACTAACGCCGCCTTTGACTACACTCACTTGCATAACAGGGTCAAAATGCCTTGATTCAGAAAACACTTCACTATTTAACATAAAAATAACAACGTTCAATGCGTAAGTGCTGTGCCTGAGGTGTTGTCGATATGACCTTCCAGGGCTTTTGAGGAAAAGAGGGGGAGTAATGGCATGAAGGGTCGAAAGAGACAGTCCCCAGTGACACTGCACATTCAGACAGAGGCCAAACCCACGCAAGGTCACCTTTCTATACAATGGAATACGATAACGCATCAGAAATTGCTGAACTTACTTGCTTTAGGTGTGTACGTCATATCCATAGGACCCCTATCCTACATCCTGTCGTGCATTTTTGGGTCCACTTGTAAGGTTTGAGTGGATTTATGCTCCAAAAGTGGTAATAATTCATTTTTATTATAATAAATGATAGAATTTTAATTCTGTTTTCATTACCTAGAACAAATAAATGTATGTACATCAACAAGAACGTGCTGGAATACACTACACAGCTGTATATATATATATATATATATATATATATATATATATATATATATATATATATATATATATATGCTGCAGTTTATTCCAGCACTTTCTTGTTGATTTTGAAATAGGATTGTGGTTTGACTATATGATACACATGATTCAATAGACTGTGATGTATTCTGATACTGTAAGCGAGGTGATTATATATTGCAATTGTTTTAATTTAATCTTAGTGTTGGAGTTGAAGAGCCTAATGGCTGAAGACAGATTACAGCCCTGTTATCTAAAATGTACCACTGTCTGCACCAATGTTTACATTAAACTGTCAATGAAAAATTCATACTGCGTTCAACACAATCATTAACAGTGTTTTAAAAAGAACAATGTTGATTTCCATGGTATGGTCCTTTAATGTTTAGGCACTATGTATATATGGCGGATATTTGTAGGTATGCTGGATCTTGTGACATCACAAAAACACTTAATTCAAGCCATTCAGTGGTTTCTCTATATGGACCATATGTACTCTATAGTAATTAGTACTAGAGCTGAAAGATGAATTATATTTACATTATATTACATTATACATTATCATCAATGTTCTCTTAAAAAGATAACAGCAACTAAGACTAGGAGCATGTGATCTACATGTTCTGTATACATGACACCACAACTAGCAATCTTCATGCCAGGAATGTGAATATTGTTGAAAGACATGCATCTCAATTTTTGTCAATTTTCATTTTTCTACATTATTTGAATATGACAGCAGCTGTTTACATTGTGTATAATTTCCATGATAAATGGACCAATAGAAATGCTTCAAAATCTCCTTGAAAAAATTCTGGTTCCATTGATTTACATTAAACATAAAGACTGTTTTTGGCCTCTCCTGTAAAGTTCCTATTTTGGAGATACTTATTTTTCATTGGACAGTGACGATATACTGGTGTTCTTGTCCAAAAAGCAAGCTTAGAAATTAATTTATGGAACATTTCTGCATCACAATTAAATATTTTTATCTTCTTAAGCTCTCAGTTGTACTGTTAAAAACTTTAATGATGCTTACATACTGTCTCCAAATCTTTTATTAAAGAAAATAATGAATATATGATCTTGAATATGATATTCATGGAAATGATGTACACATTCAAATCAAGCCAATGCATTACTTTTCTCAGTAGGCATGAATGACTTATGGCAAATATATAATAGCATGACACTTCTGACTTTTTCAGCACTGCCACATTTCACAAACCACTACCAAATCTATGAATGATTATAATTCCACATTTACCTACTGATGATATCCATGACATCCACTATATCCAGCATATAGTGATGTATCATAATTCATCTCAATGACAAATATCATCTCCACCAACACATTATCATATTTAGGGCTGGGTATCACCACTGATTTCCCGGATCGATTTGATCCCGATTCACAAGGTCCCAATTCAATTCGATTTCTGATTAGATATCAGTTTATTGAGGGATATTTCAGTTACAATAATTCGATTTCCGATTAGATATCAGTTCATTGAGGGATATTTCAGTTACAATAATATGTTTTGTTTAAATATGAAAAGAGATTTTCAGAGAACTAATGTGGTAAACGTACAAGGAACACTCAACCTACCATCACTAAAAACATTAGTGTTTATATGTTTATATACCGTCATGCTTTCTGAATCTAAAAGGGGGGGCTTGGGGGGCTGGAATGCTAATTTTAAAGGTTGATCTCGGGTTCATACGAATCGATATCGGATTATTCAAATGAAGATCGGTTTGAATCGAAAAATCTAAGCTAAGTGTTGTTGCAGACTGTATGCACAGTGACCCATTTTACACGTCTATGCGTAGTAAACATGTACAGCACGGTTCAGTTGTTTCCTACACGCATTACTTTAAATATAGAGTACAGCCTCCAGAGAGGCCGTGTAGACCTAAAGACCCACATTAGCGCACGAGGATGCTGACAACATGACCAAAACACACTGCAGCGTGAGGCTCTTCCTCTCCGCGAAGCGGATTACACTCCTCCCGGTAGGCATGCTGTACTGGAGCTGACAGTTAACCCGGAGCTCAGGTCATCTAAACTTCTGCTCCACTGCACGGAAAAAAGACTCAGATTCTCCTGCTCGTTATTTACTGGGCGAGATGTGGGTTATAACAGGGCAACATGGAATCGTATTGGAATTGAGCCCATCTGTGTACTGGACCGATACTGATAGAGAAGAAAAATGAATTCCTCAGAAAAATAATAAACTGATTATAAAAAACAAGGAAACAAAAAAAATTAACTAGGCTAGATGAAGTAGCTCTTAAGGCCAGATTCAACAGAACATACTTTAAAGAACCTGCCAGGAAAAATTCTGAATGTGAGTATTTCCATGTACACAGTGCCATTAATTAAACGCCGAAGAGAGGAACCCTGAGCAGTTTGACAGCCACTGTCAGTCCAAAAAGAAATCAGAGTGTAATTGCTGTTTACGCCTGCTGTCTGTCTCTGTATCGTATTTAAATTTCTGCTCCGATTCAGCGTCTATTTACTCAGATAGCTCAACAGGCTGGAAATATATGGAAGAACCTGCGTCAGTGCTCTGTCCAGAAAACGAATAAACAGTGAATAAATCATTCTAGAGGCTGAAACTGTAGAAAAACTGAGCTGAGAGTGACAGCTTAAACCGTAAATGCAGAGATAAATCCATCCCAATCTGACAATACGGGACTTGGGACTGAATGAAGGCAACATAGAAGCATTCTAACAGCTGTTCAGACAACAACAGCTTCACAATTTGTTACAGCTGTTAATGACTTTATATAAATAGTCTGATGGAACTGATTTGCTTTAAGAAATCCTAGGAATTGTTCCCACATTTCTCCATAATTCAAGTGTTGAGATGTAAACAAAGTCATCCAGAGTTGTTTGATTTGAAATGCTTCAATACAAAGAAATGTAATCAGAGATTTTCTTTACAAATCCATCGATACTGTATCAATTTTCTGAAACACTGTATGGATATTTAATTAATAGTTTATTTAAAGAAAAAGATGCCAAACAGTGGTTCAATACGCGTTGTGTTCAAACTTCCGACCACTAGATAGCAGTATTGTAATCTTCGGCTATTAAGTCAAGTTTATTTGTATAGCGAAGCAGCTTTACAGGAGTTTCAAAACATGAAAACATGAAGTCACAACATATATCCCCCTGTGAGCAAGCCAGAGGTGATGGTGGCAAGAAAAACTCCCTCATGACTGGAGAAAGAAACCTTGGGAGGAACCAAGACTCACAAGGGGAGACCCATCCTCCTCTGATCAAATAGTATTTAAGGTTTATTAAGCTAAATTCAAAACAGAACTAAGAGAATCTCTGCTTGAAGTCTGAATAGTAAAAGATATAAGACTCTTTCACTCCAATGTAAACTAGTAGCATAAGGGTGCTAACGTTGGTATTAGAAACCTATACATATAGGAGTTTGTTTTTTATACTATGACAGATTTCCTAAAATGAAAAAGAAACTCCACACTATAATATATCTCCTTGCTTGAAACATAAGTCTATATCACAAAACGTATCGCATCATCAGATTTTTGCCAATACACGGCCCTAATAGGAACCAGAGTGCTGATATGTACAATACTATATATTTCTGTTTTATATTATATATATATATATATTATTTATATTATATATATCTTTTTAGTTTAGTTTAAACTAATGTAAATTCTCAGACATTATATCTGCAAACATTTCATATAATAATTTTGTTTGTAAAGGAGAATTTGAAGGCATTGGACATCTGGTTCCTATCACCACCACTGTAAACAATTCTGAGCCCACTCTTGTAATGGGGTGGCCATACTTTGCGATATGTGAAATGCATCATAAAATTCTTAAAACTTTCTTAATTTAATAATATTTAATAAGTCGAACTAGACAATTTAGAACATGTAGTATCACATATAATCTAAATTACTACTAATAAAGCAACTACAGTGATTTTTGGTTTAATATTTTGTAAAATAGTGACCAACTACATGTTTTGGACATTATTTGTAGTTGGAATAGTAACCTACTATGTTTTATTACAAAGTAAGTAATTGGTTACTATTCAGTAAGTACAGACAACATTTACAACATGCTCAGAAAAGCATATAGTAACATAGTTTATCAAGATAATAATAAATATATTCGCCATATTGCCTGACCCTACAGGTCTACAACACCAGGCTTATGATTCAGTCATTAGCATCCTCACTATTCAGTCTTCTGAATATATATATATATATATATATATATATATATATATATGTTCATCAGTGAGTGATGGAAGTCTGGAATTACTCACAGGTTTATTTAAGCATGGACTTCTTTGATATTGCACAGGAGCTGTGATGCTGCTAACACCGCTAACGCTTTCTTAGCTAATTGGTTTTCTCTCCACGTACACCGGAAACGGTGGTCCTCCCAGCGTGAACTGAGGTAATGGTGATTTACATTTTGTATACATGCCATAATTTTTGGGTGGAACCGTCCAAAGGTCACTGCATCTGCAAGCAGGCTAATTCGCTAATTCGCTAGAGGCCAGCAACTGTGCAGTTTCCATCAACCAAACTCACCAAGCTGTAAAAGCTGACTATGATTTAAATACTCTGTAAAAAGAACAAACAACATGAACAACGTTTTATATAGACTTTATATATCAGTTCAATCGTGCTAAACGCTAAGCAATGCCAGCTGTAATCACTATCCAAACCAAAGCATGAACTGAATGTATGAGTCTTCATTTCTGGATGGAGCTCAAAAGCTGAATTTGTTCATTAAACTGTTTTGTAATGTGAGTAATCGCGATGAAGGCATTTGGAAAGTCCCTGAATAGAACGTACATTAGCTGCATTACACTCGACGCTCTCTCTCTTAATGCTAGATATTAGGCTGCATTATGATAAGGCTCTTTTATATCAATTCATCTGCTTCCTGTCCATCACCACAGCTCAGTCCTTCCTTGAAGTATGAGAAATAAAACTCAGGAAGACAGAAAACGAGATAAGATGTGGTGAAAGAGAGAAAGAGAGAGAGAGAGAGTGCCCTAGTTTTACAGTTATCTAAGGCTGCTGCTTTAGTAAGCAGGGGGGGCTTCTGTCTTTAATCCTGTTAAGGCCTCTTAATCACATCCATACCAATGAAATTCTGACCACTACCCGAGAAGCGCCTTCTACATGCCTCCAAAACCAGTTTACGTCGATCAAATAGCCAGTTAACAAGTGAGGGTGATGCTGGAAATAGAACCCGTACAACAAAGGACAAACATTGTTATACTGTACTGTCATACATACATTATAACCAACAGCTAAAGCAAATGAATACTGAATGATGGCTGAGATTGTGCTAGCGGTCTTTCAAGCACAATAAATAAGTAAGAGGAACAAGCAGAAGTGGGCACAGCCTGGCATATGATATGCCCACACTTGGGCCTCTTTGTAATGACAGACGACAGATACTTGTCCTTCCGTAGATCTTCAGTATAATAAGCTTAATATAGTGATGCATAAAAGTGAAACAGCTTCCAGTAAATCAACACAACCACCTTAAACCTGAACTACAGACTTGTGCTGATGTAATAAGTAAATATGATGTAATAGTATTAAGCATCTGAATATCCTTAACTAGGAGCTGTGCATACAGTTCAGCATGGTGGAGTGTTACTGGAACAGCTAGTGCTCATCTAAGGGTCCGTCATCCATCTCAGATGTGCAGACCACGGGGCTAAATTAAGTTATCTTACTAAATATCTCAAAAACTGAGATGAGCATAGAGGATCCTGCATACAGTGTCATCACACCAGGCCTAATATACCTGGTATTAATAGCAGACCAGGCCTCGGATTTACCAGGCCTTGGAACTACAGGCTGGCTGTCCAAAGAAAAACATGCATCTCCATATTTGGCTATTGTTATTGTTCTACTGTATTGGAACACATGGGCTGCTGTTTACATTATGTGAACATTTCATAGTTAAAAAAAATTCTGGTTACATTGACTGACATTAAAAGTAAAGAAGGTTTTTGCCCTCTCCTGGAAAGTTATCAATTGGGACGTACTTGTTTTTCTTTAGACAGTGATGATTTGCATATAAAGGCTTCCTGTACATAAAATTAAATAAATTAATAACATATGTCAACTGATGTAACTGTCACTGCCCACATACTTCGATATGTCCATTACTTTGAGATAAATGGTGAGTAGTACGTCCATTAGCAGACAGTCCAGAGTCTAAGGTTTCTGACTAGAGCTGAGCAATATGACAATATATATCATTACTATTAGTAACAATACAATGCAGTAGGATATTTTCTATAAACAAGTCATTACTATCATTAGTACTTATCACTCTCATCATATAAAGTGCAACCCTTTACACCAATTTCATTGTATCCACAGCTTCTTTTTAATGTAGCACGGTTGGTTTCTATACCTCTATTCTATTCTAACTGATCAGATTAAAAAATATATATTGTGATATACTGTGTATCATGAAAAATTCTTAAAGTATCGTGATGTTCGATTTTTTTTTGCCATATCGCCCACCTCTATAGCTAACAGTGATACATGATGAAAAGATTTATAACCAACCTCTTTAAAACAAAAAGTTCTGCCATTATTAAAGTTTCTACCCATTGTATCTATAGATGTATGGCTATGGTCCTGTCTATTAGCTACACTGTCCCTATGATCGGTGGCACTGCTCTGTTTCATCCGTATAAACAAGCTTTCAGAGAACATGTGCAAATACAGACGAAACGAATACCGAGTACAGACAGAAGGCTGGTATGTACTAGACTATATGAGTTATACTTCAGTAGCTATTGGGCCTGCACTATATAGCTCTTCAGTATTGTGTGCATACACAATAGTCACATCGCAGGACATGCAACATCAAGTAAGGCCAATTTAATCAAACACGTCATGCTCCAGCTTGATAAAAGAAAAACTTGCTCGTGCCTAAGCTATAAGAAAAGTCTGTCTAGTGTAGTTGAGCGTAGCCACAGCACTCACCTGCTTTTGTGTTTGGTGTTTTGATACCAACTGTATAGCATTACAGTAACAGAAACGATGACACGCCTTCCCAGAGTAAAGTAAGTAAGAGCTGATGTAACAATGCATTGCAATATCATGATATCGCAATGCAACACTGAGACTATGAGTAGGTGAGACACTGCATCGTTCAGGATATACCTTCTATTATTTGTGCAATCTAATGCAACTGCTCTGGTTAAACACCAACATTTGTAAACGTTCGGCATCAATCAGCCCCTTACTACTTCTGCCACCCAGCTCCAGTGCCATTAGAAAACTGTGCACCAACACAACATCACTGTAGTATCTCCAAAACGGCAACTTCACCAGAGAGGACAAAAACAGTCTTTACTTTTAATGTAAGTCAATGGAACCAGACTGGGCAGCACAGTGGTCAGCACTGTCGCCTCAAAGCAAGACGATCCGGGTTCAATTCCTGGTCCGGGCCGTTCTGTGTGGAGGCGGCATGTGCTCCTTGTGCTTGAGTGGGTTTCCTCCCACTCTCTAAACACATGCATGTTAGGTTTATTGGTCACTCTAAATTGCCCGTAGGTGTTAATGAGTATGTGTTGGCCATGCGATGGACTGGCGACCTGTCCATGGTGTAGCCTGCCTTTGCCCGATTGCACTGGGATTGGCTTCAATGACCCCGACTAGTGGGATAAAATGAAAGATAATGGATGGATGGAACCAGAGTGTTTTCCAAGCTATTTTGGAGCATTTCTATTGGTCCATCAACCATATAAATTAAATTTCCATATAAATAAACACCATGTAAAGGGCAGCTGTTGTGTTCAGATTTCTTTGGATTTCTTTGGACAGTGACAACAAACAAAGTGTCCTTCAAACAAATTTTGATTGAAATATTTTAAATATTATTAGAATTGTGGACTGAGTATTATGAACTGAATCGAGTGTATTTTCAGATGCACTTCCCTGCAAAGCCGTCCCAAATCTTTCTACACTGACCAATTCTTTAGAAAATAGGCTTAAAATTTCTGTATTTTATTTTCATATCGCAAACATTGCAATGCCAGTTTTTTTCCAGTATCGTGCAGCCCTAGAAGTGATAGAATAGAATGCATCTCATCACAGGCCTGGAGAAATACTACCACAGAGCAGCTAATGGCCTCAAACAGAGGATAAAGAAGTGGGTCAGATGGGCAACGCTCAACATACTTACCCACCTCACTATTATCACTATCACCAAAACCACAGCAGGTCAAGCCTCCCTGAATGAGCAGGTAAGGCACAGACCCTGCGAGCTTTAATGGGCTCAGGGATCTCAATCTTATCCTCTGTTTACAACTCAAGCCATCCACCCGTACACTGCACCCACACGCACTGATAAAACACACTGACATCTCAGAAGCATCGCTCCGCACAGCATCAGCCGTCAGGACCGGCGCTTCTCCTCCGGACTGCATTTGTGCACGAGATCTCACATTCCGCGCACAACGCAATCACGCGCATTCACGCCCGGTCACAGCTCGCTCTCATTAAACACCAGCAACACATCAAACCCACAGACCCACACAGAAAATCACTGACCAGCACAGAAGCACCGCCGACCTGCACACCGAATAAGACCACTGCCGAGGCTGGACACGCTGCTCGCGCCGTTTTAATCCCTGGTGAGAATAAAGGTCACTTAATTAGCAGGAATAACAGAGGAGGACTGAGACTCACCGACGACGAGGGGCGCGCGCGCATGTATGTGTGTGTGTCAGTGTGTGTATATGTGTGTGTGTGTCAGGCGGAGCGCGTTCACGGGCAGCCAGGACACACACGCGCGCGCGTGCGCGGGACAGGCAGCAAGTGGGCGGGACGCGTGTGCGTGAGAGAGAGAGAGAGAGAGAGAGAGGGCGTGGTCTATGTGTAGATAGGCAGGAATTACTACGAATAATCAAGAAATTGAGACCCCCACAGAGAGGGTATTATTTTGGTGGTGGATCATTCTGAGCACTGCAGTGACTGTGTGGTGGTGGTGTGTTAGTGTGTGTTGTGCTGGTGTGAGTGAATCAGAATCAGTGTTTAAACACTGTGTCCACTCACTGTCCACTCCATTAGATGCTCTAATCTTGCTGGTCCACCTTGTAGATGTAAAGTCAGAGACAGTAGCTCATCTGCTGCTGCACAGTTTGTTTTCTAGACCTTCATCAGTGGTAACAGGATGCTGACCACAGGACACTGTTGACTGGACAGTGTTGGTTGGTGGACGATTCTCAGTCCCACACTAACAAACCACCACCACATTATTGTCACTGCAGTGCTGAGAATGGCTGGCCTCTCTAATAGTACCTATTCTGTTGTGGTCCTGACCATCAAAGAACTGAACAAACAGATGAACTACAGTCTGTAAGTGTAGTAAATAAAAAGATGCAAGGTAGGTGTACCTAATAAAGTGATCAGTAAGCGTATGTAAGTGTATGCCATTCATAGGAATATGATTTAGTCACTGTTGCACATATACACTACTTCTCAAAAGTTGAGGATCACTTTAGAATTTAATTTCATGCAATTTTCATGCAATTCACAAACAATATTGTCCATTTCACAGTTAAGTGTATCAGATGATTTTTAAAGAATAATAATGTTTGTAAGTCTATTTTTGTATAGAGTCTTATTTTACATATAGTCCTATTATCAGTAATTCTCAGTCCTCTGTCTAAATCTCCTGGTACGACCACCAATCCAAGTTAAGGATGTTATTGGGCTAATTGGTTGTTTGGACACTCTTGCTCAATTGTGATGCACAGCTGAAAAACATTCTACTAATAAGTGAGTATAAAAGGGAGAACAACATTCTAGGTTAGTTTAGTATCTAAAGATCAGCAGTTGATGGCTTGCTGACCGACTCAAAATGACCAGAAAGAAACAACTTTCTTTAGAGACCCGTCAGTTCATTGTTGTGTTAAGGAAGAAGATACTCCATTAAAACAAGAACGTTTCACTGTGATCCCAAACTTTTGAGCGGTAGTGTATGTTTGAACATATGGCTGACAAACATGTCCCATATTTGAAACTACATCATTTCTACATCAGTCTATGTAAATCTAATAAATACTTCCAGTTTCCATGAACTAGGCATAACATTTTCTCCATAAAAGGCATATTTTTTGTAAATATTGTTTGTTTGGCTGTAAACTGGGGTAAAGGATGGGACTTCTTTTAGAAACGAATATAGCACTAATGGCAATGCTAATGGATGAGTGGAAAGTAATTTTATGCCAAGAATCTGGTCAGTGCATTAAGGCACTCATCTGTCATATTTCACAGAGAACTGGAGCTGTGGATTAACATCTTTTTTGTAATGCTTGCAGTTGTTTAAGGCTATTTTGAGCCCAAAAACTGAATGCTGGTCTTTGCTTCACTGAAGGCCTGTCACAAATATTGTGGCTGACAATTAACTGGCAGATTTTGAAAGACAGCCACTAAAGCACAGGCCTAAAGGAGCCGGGTCTCACTTCTAAGCTGTCAATGATTACTAGACCCTAATATATCTTCAATTATATGATGTTTTCTTTGCTGCATTAGTGTTTTTGGTCATAATACTGAGTTCATCAGTGAACTAATCTAGAAATATACCTATAAGAACTGTAGTAGTGCTGAGCCTGACCCCTTATGTCATGCATTGCAGGAGAAAAGCAAGTCTACTTTACCCATACCGTGTAACCAATTATGTGGTGACAGAGAATGATCTCCATTGCTTAGACTCAGTGAGATACCTTTGTGTGCGTGCCCTCTTCCCGGTCAATAAAGTCAAAGAGGTTGGCTTAAGATGGGGGAGCAGATGGGGTTCTTGTTGTTATTCAGTTGCAGGACCTCTTCTCAAGTCTACTCGTCTATAGCAGCGACGCATGCATGCACCAAATTGAAGGAGATGAGTGCCCTCAGGCGCCATTCCTTTCAACTGTTTCTCCCCCTAGTTCCCCTTCCTTTAATGTGTAATCATATCCTAAGCCCTGATGGTGAAACCACACGCCTCTTATCGATTGATTGAGCGGGAGGAGGAGAAGCAAAGGCCTGGAGCGGAGCACGTTCTCCTCCACCGAGCTGTACTTTAATATTAACGTGTCTGCAGATCTGCTTTCATAGCTGAGCCTGTATAGATTCTTACTGACACAGCAAATGTAAGTGCTATAGTACTGGGCAAAAAGCCGAGACCACCCATTTATTTCATTTCCAATCAAAAACGGCTAGGAAAGGTTGTTCATTTTTTTTAGGAGGGCTTTCTGGACAGACGTGTAGCTGCTCATGGACAAATTAAGCAAAGAAGCTGATGATGATCTCAGAACAACAGACTGGTCAGCCCAGAGGCCAGACCTCAGCATCACTTAGATTGTAAGAAGCAGAAATTCCAAACAACTTCTAAGTGTAGAGAATTATTCCTGCAGAGTCCTTTTATTAAACTATCTGAATCTCCTGAAAAGAATAGTAGCTGTTAATGATAATTAATCATTGTTTTAACTGACTTAAAGTCTTTTAACTAATGTTTGGACTTGCTTTAGAAGCATCTACTGTAGCTTTTCTATGTTATTAATATCGGTATCGATTCCAACCAACCATATAATTAACTTGTCATAATTGGTCTTCTGGTGGTCCCTTACATTGATAGACGTTGTAGAAGCGGGCTGATAACTTGTGCAGCAACATATAGCCAACAAATTGCACCTAGACCCTAGGTGTTTCTTGTAAAATGGCCAAACGTTGTAGGCACATTGTAGGTCTTTCTTATAAATAACCATGACTGAAGGTACATGGTAGGCTTTTCTAATAAACTTCCATGATTATAGGTACATGGTAGGTCTTTCTAACAAACTCCCATGATTGTAGGTTCATGGTAGGTCTTTCTAACAAACTACCATGATTATAGGTACATTATAGGTCTTTCTAATAAACTACTATGATTATAGGTACATTATAGGTCTTTCTAATAAACTACTATGATTGTAGGTACATGGTAGGTCTTTCTAATAAACTACCATTATTGTAGGTACATCTTAGGTCTTTCTAACAAACTACCATGATTGTAGGTACATGGTAGAGCCTTCTAATAAACTACTATGATTATAGGTACATTGTAGGTCTTTCTAATAAACTGCTATGATTAAAGGTACATGGTAGGTCTTTCTAATAAATTACTATGATTATAGCTACATGGTAGGTCTTTCCAACAAACTACCATGATTGTGGGTACATGGTAGGTCTTTCTAATAAATTACTATGATTATAGCTACATGGTAGGTCTTTCCAACAAACTACCATGATTGTAGGTACATGGTAGGTCTTTCTAATAAATTCCAATGATTGTAGGTACATGGTAGGTCTTTCTAACAAACTACCATGATTGTGGGTACATGGTAGGTCTTTCTAACAAACTCCCATGATTATAGGTACATGGTAGAGCCTTCTAATAAACTATTATGATTATAGGTACATGGTAGAGCCTTCTAATAAACTATTATGATTATAGGTACATGGTAGGTCTTTCTAATAAATGACTATGATTATAGGTACATGGTAGGTCTTTCTAATAAACTCCAATGGTTGTAGGTACATGGTAGGTCTTTCTAATAAACTCCAATGGTTGTAGGTACATGGTAGGTCTTTCTAATAATTCCATGATTATAGGTACATGGTAGGTCTTTCTAATAATTCCATGATTATAGGTACATGGTAGGTCTTTCTAATAATTCCATGATTATAGGTACATGGTAGGTCTTTCTAATAATTCCATGATTTTAGGCACATGGTAGGTCTTTCTAATAATTCCATGATTTTAGGCACATGGTAGGTCTTTCTAATAATTCCATGATTTTAGGCACATGGTAGGTCTTTCTAGTATACTACCATAATTGTGGGTACATGGTAGGTCTTTCTAGTATACTACCATAATTGTAGGTACATCTTAGGTCTTTCTAACAAACTACCATGATTGTAGGTACATGGTAGAGCCTTCTAATAAACTACTATGATTATAGGTACATTGTAGGTCTTTCTAATAAACTGCTATGATTAAAGGTACATGGTAGGTCTTTCTAATAAATTACTATGATTATAGCTACATGGTAGGTCTTTCCAACAAACTACCATGATTGTGGGTACATGGTAGGTCTTTCTAATAAATTACTATGATTATAGCTACATGGTAGGTCTTTCCAACAAACTACCATGATTGTAGGTACATGGTAGGTCTTTCTAATAAATTCCAATGATTGTAGGTACATGGTAGGTCTTTCTAACAAACTACCATGATTGTGGGTACATGGTAGGTCTTTCTAACAAACTCCCATGATTATAGGTACATGGTAGAGCCTTCTAATAAACTATTATGATTATAGGTACATGGTAGAGCCTTCTAATAAACTATTATGATTATAGCTACATGGTAGGTCTTTCTAATAAATTACTATGATTGTAGGTACATGGTAGGTCTTTCTAATAAACTATTATGATTATAGGTACATGGTAGGTCTTTCTAATAAACTCCAATGGTTGTAGGTACATGGTAGGTCTTTCTAATAATTCCATGATTATAGGTACATGGTAGGTCTTTCTAATAATTCCATGATTATAGGTACATGGTAGGTCTTTCTAATAATTCCATGATTATAGGTACATGGTAGGTCTTTCTAATAATTCCATGATTATAGGTACATGGTAGGTCTTTCTAATAATTCCATGATTTTAGGCACATGGTAGGTCTTTCTAATAATTCCATGATTTTAGGCACATGGTAGGTCTTTCTAATAATTCCATGATTTTAGGCACATGGTAGGTCTTTCTAATAATTCCATGATTTTAGGCACATGGTAGGTCTTTCTAGTATACTACCATAATTGTGGGTACATGGTAGGTCTTTCTAGTATACTACCATAATTGTGGGTACATGGTAGGTCTTTCTAACAAACTACCATGATTCTGGGTACATGGTAAGTCGTTCTCATAAACTGGCCACCAGGTTTTAGAGGCCCTGTACGACCAGGCAGATGTCATTACAGTCTGATCCAACACTCGCAGAGGAAGGATAGCTCAGGCAGGGTTGGATTTTAATAAACCCTGTAGAAATCTGAATCCAGCTCAGCAGCTGCGGGGTGGGGCTGACCAAATCTGACCCATGAGTATTCCTCTTCATCCGTGATCTCACAGACAGCCGAGAAGACAATGAGATTAGATTCATGCTGACTAAACGTAGCATATTCTTCTTTTCAGACAGCAAGACAAACAGACAGTCATTGTAGATTCAAAACATGTCAGGGTCCTAATGCACATTGAAATTAAGGGATCATGCCTTCAATAGCCAAAATACAAAAAGACAAATTTAGCATGGACAAAAATACACCTCGTATTCAGGCAGGAGCTTCTCAAGTGCTTGCATCTGTTAGATCTCACCCAAAATGGTATTATTACAGGATTATAAATAGTATCCCAGACAACTGTTTGAAGCAGCAGTCTGCATGCCACACCCTTACTGCCAGACAGGCCATACACCCCCCTCCAACCCCCCTCCTTGATTACTTCAGCTATTTCATCCTCTAATGACAAGCCTCCAGCTGCATCAGGCTTCAGCCATAACCCGGGGCTGTATTAGCATGCTAATTTTCAGATTTAATCCCCATTATCAGTAAATTACGTTAAAAGGATGGTCAATATGACAATCTGACGTTGTAAATCCAATGACTTACGTCATGATGATCTTTTTAGAGCATGTTGTGGACATCGTCAGCGCTAATCAGCTGCATGTTTTATTAAAAAGAGCTCTAAGAGGGGCCACCATAAATTGTAGGCATAATGCGATTCCATAATGAGGGCATTAATAGTCTTAGAGAGATACATATTTTTCAAATTAGTTATAGCCAATTTTGACCGCTCATTCAGTCTCCCACCCACTAATGCTAAAGCAACTTCACTGCACAGCTCAGCATGCTTGTAGGAGAACATTAACTGCTAATTCTGTCAGCTAACAGATGTCTGTGTTATGTAGCACAACACTCAGCGATATGGAGAGAGAGGACCATCCTAAACATTCAAATGAGCTTCATGTTACAGCAGTGTAAACACATCCAGGACTCTCCAGGACACATTCCACAAACAAAACCCATCTCGGTTCAACTAAGAACAAATAAAGGTCCTCCCAGTACAAATAAAGCTCTCCCAGTACAAATAACACCCTTCCCAGTACAATCAGAGCACCTCTCAGTACAACCAAAACGTCTCCCAGTACAACTAAAACCCTTCCACTACAGTAAAAAAACCTCCCATTACAACTTAAACTCCTACTAGTACAACTAAAACCCCTCTCACTACAATGAGAGAACCTCCTAGTACAACCGAAACTCCTACTAGTACAACTAAAACCCATCCCAGTACAATTAAAGCACCTCCCATTACAACCGAAACTCCTCCTAGTACAACTAAAACCCCTCCTAGTACAATTAAAGCACCTCTCAGTACAACCGAAACTCCTCCTAGTACAACTAAAACCCTTCCCACTACAATGAAAGCACCTCCCAGTACAACCGAAACTCCTCCTAGTACAACTAAAACCCTTCCACTACAATGAAAGCACCTCTCAGTACAACCGAAACTCCTCCTAGTACAACTAAAACCCCTCCCACTACAATTAAAGCACCTCCCAGTACAACCGAAACTCCTCCTAGTACAACTAAAACCCTTCCACTACAATGAAAGCACCTCTCAGTACAACCGAAACTCCTCCTAGTACAACTAAAACCCATCCCAGTACAATTAAAGCACCTCTCAGTACAACCGAAACTCCTCCTAGTACAACTAAAACCCCTCCTAGTACAATTATGCACCTACTACTAAAACCAAAACTCTTCTCAGTACAAACTAAACTTCTCCCAGTACAAACAAAACTCCTCCCAGTAAAACCCAAACACTGACCAGTACAACCAAAACTCATTCCTGTACCATCAAATCTGCTTCTAGTACAATCCCTATGCAGTATGTCACTGGGCATGTCTGCGAGTAAGATAATTATGGAATGGGGCTGGAGACGATAGAGGCTGAATGCATAAACAATTGGTAACTGGTTGCTGCGTAACGACTGGATTTGCATGTTCCGTCCCAAACAGCAATCAGATTTCAGTCCGAGACACATTTGAATACCAAGTGTGCCTAAAATCTTATCAGGATACAATCCAGAAACTAGTCACATGAAGTGACCAGGTGTAAAAGGCGTCCATGTCTATTGCAATGTCACTGGGCAACCTATCATAGCTGGGAGCCTCAGCCCCTGCCTGGTATTCTGCCAACTGAATTTATATCATAATGTTTTATATAGTTGCAAAAGGCTATGATTTATGGTTGTCCGTGTCATTTATTAAGTATTTGTTACTGTTAATCATCCTCAGGAGCCCTTTGGGTTTAGTTTAGCCCCTGATTTCTGCCCTTCCTTGGCCAGCCCACCAAGTACCACGTCATGTGCTGTAAAAGGGTGCTTACTTAATCAAAGAGCAAATGCATTGCTCATCCTGTCCATGCCTCTTCGACAGCAATACTACAATATATTACTTGCTGCATGTCCCATTCTCCCAAGGTCAATACATCAAACTGTAACATGATCTGTTGTACACATATTTTCTTATTTTGTCCAACTCGGCAGCACTATGTTCATAATTCCCGCAGCTCAGACTCTCAGCTCTGGGGCTAGAATCAGCTAACCTTGCCCTTGTCAGCGGGCGAGACGCTGTTTTCTGCATTCTGCAACAATACTCTCGGCATGGGAGCCCAGAGGGCCGGCCCTGGGACGTGGGCTCAGGTTTCGGCGTGCATGTAGCTGCTGTGGTGTAGGACCCTGCCCCACGATCAATGGCACCATCAGCAGGCCAGTGACGCCCAGCCTTCTGCTGATGCTCTGTGTTCACATCCAGACTGCAGAGACATAAAGGACTGAGATCAATGAACCCCTCTGAATTATTGATAATCTCTTAAAAACACACACACACACCAGATCTTCTTGAAACCTCTCACAGACAACAGTTCCACTGATAGACAGGACTGTGCTCTCTGCTGGTGTCTGTGCATTTCTTGTTCATGGTAACTTTAAAGGAAAGTGAGATGTTCTCAAGTCTACAGCTTGTCACACAGCTTCACTTACACTTATACTTGTGAAAATGTGATTGCACACCTCTGAAATCTATTCAGGGACTTAACAGCTTAGAGAAAGTCATTATCTTTAAGAAGCCTATAGAATCACAGTGAATATGTATGGAAATCACAGTATTTGTACTTAACTGCAGGTAGGGCTTAAAAATAGGGCCTGGGACCCCCTGAAAGACAGCAGCCCACATTTATTTCAAGTTTTTTAATGCCTGATAAAAACCAACTTATAATTTCAGGTGACTCACTTTTAGATTTTCAAAGAAATCTGCGTCTGATATTTTTCAACACCTCCAAAGTTCAGTTCCAGAAGTTGGAAGTTTAACATTTTCATGATCTAAATAATCCCAACCACATTAACGGAGGTTCTGGACTCTGTGGAGGTCAATCCATTGTTCTGTTTGAAGTGTCTGTATCTCCTTTTCTCAGTGAGGAGTGTCTTTAACAGCTCCTTTCAGACCCATAGCGCTGAGGTGCCTTCTCACAGTGGAAGGATGGACAGGAACACCAGTGGATGCTTTCAGATCTAAAGCAAGAGTGGATCTTAAAGTTCTCCTCTTTTTCAAAGATAAAAGCTATAAGTGGTGTTTATTTGATGGGGACTGTGTTGGTGGTCTACCAGGTCTTCCAGGTGGTTGTTGGGAGCCTTTTTTTATACTTTGTTTTGGAAACTAGTGGATTATCCTATTTCTAATCTCCTTAGAAACATCTCATTGGGAAAAAAATGGGCCAATTGTATTTATTTGCTATTTTGGCTGATAATTAAATAAATGAAGGGTCGTTGACTTTTGCACGATACTGCTTATGTTCAGAAATGAAACAAGGTCCATGTACTTTGCAATATGCACTTTCCCATGTTTAGGCCTGTCTGAAATAATATATGCTTAGAAAAACAGAAATTAACTAACAATGACTAGATATTAAAGATTAATAATACATTCTGTTTATTGTGATTATGATGGCCTGACCAATGTGTGTATATTGGAGATCTTTATCAAGGAAGCTCCTCAATGTCCTTGAAGGTGTATTTATGAGGGAGGGGATGCAATGCCCCCCTCTACGGTGGTCATTAATCATCCCCCTGCCTTGTCAATTTCCTCTATCAAGTGACTATATTAAGTGCCAGTTGGTCCCACAGCAGCTTGAATGTTTGAGTACCACAGTTTACAGGAGACTCAAATGTACGGGCTGTCATGGGTCAGGAATATGACGGCCAACGCTGTTTCGCTCAGCAACGCCACGAGAGCGACCACTGCAGTGAGTGATGGCGATGGTCATTAAGTTGTGGCGAGGTGCTGAAAGAATGTAATTAATTGAACAATGGCACAGGCAGCTGAGCCCGTAGAGGCCATTATAGCCTCCTTCGTCCGTTCTCCAGGGAGGTAAAGAGACGTGCATGACGGTCCACGAGCCCATCCATCTGCAAAGGTTGTAAAATCAGAGGCAGGGGTGGCCACAGCGAGATCACCGAGCAGTAGTCAATACACACAGGCGATCATATTACAGCTCCAGTACATCAATAGCATCTGTAAAAAGTGCAATGTAATACATTGAATTTACTGGATTCAAACCAGTGTGTGGATGTCATATAATCTATTCATGTAGAGTACACTCAAATAAGTTCAACATTATTTAATCCAAACTTTTTCTAACATTTATAAGGCAATTATAAAGCAGTACCCCTCCAAAATATACAGCACAGACCACCACAGCTTGTCACCAACAAAGCCATATACAGCAGATATGCTGGTCAACAAGCGTTAACCTGCTGGATGACCAACTTAACCAGCACTGGACCAAAATACATAGCATGTAGCTTGACCATACATACTAATGTTCACAGTCACTGTTCACAGTAGCTACTGGACACTTACTAATAGTACTAATTACTGGTTATTCACTTTCATACATTTCATCTGTCAGCAATATTAGCATTACTAAATGAGCATTTCCTGTGTGATTCTGTGGTGAAATGGTGAAATGTATTAAACTATTGATTTTATAGTCCAAATTTAAAATTGCTAGCAGTGTTAGCCTAACCATTTCTGCCGCTTTCCATCTGATATTTTTGTTTAAACTGATTCGTTTCTGTGGTAAAAGGTATCAACATCAATGTCTTAATAGATTTATTTACACATAATTAATTGTTATAATGTTTTTGTGGTAAGACTTATGAAAATTACTGTGTTATATTCTGTTTTTAAGCTGTTAGCAATATTAGCATTATTGATTGAACAGTTTCTAATGTTTATCATTTGATTTTTTGTGTGAGTTGATTTAATGTGCATACAGTTAATAATTTAACACTAATTAGTGCTTTAGTGGTGAAACTTATAAATATAAACATCTTATACAAGGTATTTAATATCGTTAGCAATGTTAGCATGACTGAATGGACTCTTCCTGTCAAGTTTGTCTCTGTGCATTTTTGTACATACAGTTTGATACATACATTTAATGCTGTTTATTGATTCTGACCTTTATTTATGAAGGGAAATGTCCATATTTTTGAAATCAAATACTAAACTGGCTTTATGAGATTCTTTCTGTTTCAAAGTAATGTTTTTTTCACTTGACTCAAATGTGCCAATGACATCAAAACAATTTAGTCCTTTGGTTTACTTTTGATTTGATATATTTTGATGAAATTATTTAAATCAGGTAATTTCAATGCCACACATAGTCGGCACGACTGCTGTTTCTTTTATTATTCTTCGGTGATTCTGAAATATTCCTGTCTAAGCCACGACATCTGACTGTTATTGGATCTCTGTGAGTTTCCTTGCTGACCTTTGCTGTCATTGTGCAGCAGCGCTCTGTCCGTCTCCGAGCTCAGACATCATTGAGCGGCCTGTCACCGCAGCTCACCCTCACTTCCGTCTCCATACTGCGCTTTTCTGCTCCTGACAGGACTTCAGACAGTCAGAGAAACAGTGAGTTTCACGTCTGCTTATCTGCTCCACGACCACACTGGCTGCTTTTTACAACACATGTCAATCCATCGGAGTGTCTGACATCAACAGTCTCACATAGGAACAGTGTTCACTCACCTGAAAACCACAGGCTGTGTGATCTCTGCATTTTGACACTCTGCTGAATCAAATGTGTACGTAATTTGTACTTGATTAAAATACATACACTTATTAGTAAAAAGACGAAGCTGTGCCAATGTAATCTAGTATATTTATTTTTGACATCATTAAAATATCCATTGTTTCTGTCTATGCACTCGAATCATTATAACTGTTGCACTGTAATAAACTATGGACAACTGCGTACCAACCAATTAATTATTTACATTCGCCATTTAGAAATAAAGCTGATGGTCATAAAGGGTGCTTGCAAAAGCCCAAATTTCATATTATTTTAAATTTTATGGCAGTAATAAGAGACCCCTGCCTAGAGAGAGCCCTGTAGCTAACAGCCCAATAGGCAGACCCTAAACACACCCCTGGACTAGCTCCAGTTCTGGATAGACAGTGACTGGCACATATGGCTGGCAAAAAAAAAGGGATGCATTATTTGTAGATGGTATGGAGCTACAATCAAATAGACTGTATGCTGATACAAATTAGACTTGGTGGTACGATTCAGATCCTGTAACCCCAACTTCCCCACCTTTATCCCACCAACTTTCTTTTAATGTCTTGGTTATGTGGTGTTATAAAAAGACATGGTAATGTTATGGACTCACTGGATATTTGCTAGCTTCTGGTGGAGTTTTATTAGCAGGGTTCTCTAAAGCTAGGCCAGCAAGTGGTAGAAGTGGTTAGCTGACAGCTGCAGCCCCCTCTGGTGGAACTGGAACTGGAACACACTGAGACGTTTGTATGTCAGCACTTCTCGGCGTGTTTTGCAATAGCATGGCCATATTTAAAGGGTCATTCTGGCTCAAAACTAGAGTTTAATGTTGTTTGTCATCTCTTGTAAATATCCTGTAGCATGACACTGCATCTCTCAGTCTTTGACAGAATTCACAATTTTGTATCTTATGTGGCTTCTTTATCCAACACTGTTCTCTCGCTATAATACCCAGCCTGTACTGCGCAAATACATGCAACCTTTGGGAATACCAACACAGTAATAAAGCAATCTACTAATGCAGAGATTAAAACTACCAGCTATCAGCTATCTTATCTGACAATCATTAAAATATCCAATGTTTATATGTATAAAATAAAAGGTTTCATGCACTTTAATCATGATGACAGTTGTACTGTAATAAACTATAGAAAACTGCATACTAACCAAGTAACTACGAAATTTTTATCTTGTGTGGCATTTTCATCCAACACTGTTCTCTTACTACAATACCCAGCATGCACAGCGCAAATACATGCAACCATTTGGAATGCCAACACAGTAATAAGGCAATCTACTAATGTAGAGGCTAAAATACAGACCTTCAGCCTCCTTGTAGTAATATAACTATCTGACATTCTTGAGCTCCTCGCTCTTATCTGGATAATTGTAAATAGTTTCCTTTATATTACTGCTTGCAACATTAGCATTTTCAGATTGGACCATCCAGCCATCCATTATCTTCCACTTTATCCCACTAGTCAGGGTCACACGGGGGGCTGGAGCCAATTCCAGCATCATTGGGCGAAGGTGGTATACACCATGGACAGAGCGCCAGTCCATTGCATGGCCAACACACACTCACACCTACGGGAAATTTAGCGTAAGGATCAACCTCACATGCATATATTTGGACTGTGGGAGGAAACTGGAGTACCCGGAGGAAACCCACTCAAGCACGGGGAGAACATACACACTCCACACAGAATGGCCCGGACCAGGAATCCAACCCAGATCATCTTACTGTGAGGAGAAAGAGCTTCCACTTTGGACAGTTTCTTTAATTTAATTTCTTTAATCTGGAATAACAAACCAGCAGGTTTACGGCAATGTGAGCTAGTAACTGTCAGTTAGCATGATGCATTATGCTAATTAGCAAACAATATACTTCCATCTTTCAGTTTGCATTTCTAGATGTTTTCTTTGTAATGACAAACCAAATGTGAGGTTTGTGGCATCATGAACATCACAGTAGCCACCAAGTAGCATGCATGATGTCAGTTGCAGGCTAATTAGTGACACTGTGCTTTTATCTAGCAGCATTAGCATTTTCAAACTGGACTTTTCCTCTAATGTAAAACCTTTCAGCGGCAAACAAATGTGATGCTAATGACAGGAGACCGTAGGCGCCGATTAGCAGGAGGTCATTTGCATGTTAATTGGTGACATTTCACGTTTATCTGTTGCCTTTTCATGCTGAACTGCTCGTGGAGAGTAGCAGGCTGACAGCGTTCTGCTGCTCTGATGTTCAGACCTAGTCAGCCATGATGACACTGCAATCCACGAAGCCTGATCAGTATTCCGGACACGGAGGCAGGATGGGCGTTACTGAGCATGCTCACAACTCCTGCCTCACCTTCACAGGCCGAGAGTGTGATTTTCCTAAAGAGCAGCCAGGCGTGTTTCCTGTCCAAGGACGGGGTCACACACAGACGGCCTTCACCACGCAGAGAGAGAGAGAGAGAGAGAGATGTAATGAGAGATGACTGCATCCATTCCTTTCCTGGAGAGACACAGCATTCTCTCTTTCTCTCTGATCCTCTCTCGCTCTTTTTGCTTCTCTCTTTGTATCTGTTTTCTCTCCTGGTGTCTTTTCTCTCTATTTGTCTCTCATGTCTGTCTCTTTTTACCTCTCTCTGTTCTCTTTCTTTCTTCTCTATTTTCTCTATTTCTCAGATTTTTTTTTCTCTGATTTCTCTCTTTCTCTCTCCCCCCTGTCTCTCTCTTCCCTGCCCCCCACCTCTCTCTCTCTATTTCTTTCTCTATGTTGTTTCTCTATTTTCTGTCTTTCTCTCTCTATTAGTTTTTCTCTTTCTGTCCATCTATTTTTTCTTTCTCTCCCTATTCTCTCTCTCTTTATCTTTCTCATTGTTTCTCTTTATCTCTCTCTCTCTCTCTCTCTCTCTCTCTCTCTCTCTCTCTCTCTCTCTCTCTCCATTCCCGATGGCCCCATTCTAAAATAACAGCCTGCCAATCTGCAGCTGTGATGTGTTTATTACTTAGACTGGGTGACAGCCTCCATCTTGATGGCAGAGCTAACACAGTCTGTCTTTCTGTTTTAGTTTCCGCTGCTGTCAGTTACTGAGGGGTTCAGGCTGGGAAGTGCTGTGTGTTGCTGAGAGGAGTGCTAAATGCCAATGAGAGAGATATTACATATCAAAAGAGCACTCGTTACGCAGTACTTGCCTTAAAGATCAATCTCTGACTGGTTTTAATTGTGACTAATTTCTCAGTCAGATCGATCTTCTGCACTCAGAGCTACTGTACTACAGCCAGACGCTGTTACATAAGTGAGCTGAACATTCCAGTAATAAGAAAGGAAGCCAAAAAAAGCTTCAGTGAAATGCACTTTACTAGTTAAATATATGATGATAGCACCTATATACACTACCGCTCAAAAGTTTGGGATCACAGTGAAACGTTCTTGTTTTAATGGAGTATCTTCTTCCTTAACACAACAATGAACTGACGGGTCTCTAAAGAAAGTTGTTTCTTTCTGGTCATTGTGAGTCGGTCAGCAAGCCTTCAACTGCTGATCTTCAGATACTAAACTAACCTAGAATGTTGTTCCCTTTTATACTCACTTATTAGTAGAATGTTTTTCAGCTGTGCATCACAATTGAGCAAGAGTGTCCTAACAACCAATTAGCCAATAACATCCTTAACTTGGATTGGTGGTCGTACCAGGAGATTTAGACAGAGGACTGAGAATTACTGATAATAGGACTATATGCAAAATAAGCCTCTATACAAAAATAGACTTTACTACAAACATTTTTATTCTTTAAAAATCATCTAACGCACTTACATTAATTGTGAAATGGACAGTATTGTTTGTGAATTGAATTGAATGAAAATTGCATGAATTGCATGAAATGAACTTCTAAAGTGATCCTAAACTTTTGAGTGGTAGTATATATATATATATATATATATATATATATATATATATATATTATATATATATATATATTATATATATAAACTGATACAGCAGAACCAACACAGTTTGAAGCATAGCCACAGCCGTGTGGGGGCAGATCTTGAGTCAGCCACAAATGCTGTTTCTATGAACTTAAAGACAAAACGGTGAAGAAGGCTGGGCCTGACCAAGGACAGGACGGGTGGGAGTATTTGGATGGTGGCTAGTGAGAACCTGCCAGAGGAGCAACGTAAAGCCTGGCTGAAACAGCCCTCCAGCAACACTTCAAGCTAAAGCAGCATGAAAGGGGTCAGCACAGGGCACCTCCTGGGTGCACTGCTGCCAGAGGAGCACGCTCACAGGCTTCGGGTAATGTCAGCGGATAGTGGTGTTTCTCTCTTGCTGCATTTGTTTATTGTTGCAATGTTTCAGGGATCTTCATTGTGTTTCCACTCTTTGTTTACTTTTTCTTGTTTACCTGTAGGTGTCACTGTGTTTACTGTGTAAATAGAAATTCTTGGGTATGTTGGGTATTTTGATTATTCAAGGCATTTAATTAAAATAACTTTTTAATATTGCAGCCCTGTTTCCAGCCCTGTCCATCACCGTTTGCCGAGAGCTCTGTATGTGTGGAATTTTTGGAGACACTAAGTGGACTCCTGCCGCGCAGCATTAGTCGGAACAGCAGGACACATAGAAGGGACACTGTGGTACTGAACCGTTTATCTGATAATGAAGGAGAACAGCAGTGAATCAGAAAAAGAGAAGCAGTGAACTGCGGTTAGGACATTGCCTTCCTTCACAAATCCACATGTCTTGGAGTGAAACAGCCAGTTTGAACTTACTATAAAAGAACTTAAGGTACTGAAAGTGCTTAATTTTGGAACAGCAGGTATACCTTAAATCAACTGGAATGATTTTATGACTAATTCTAATTTCTTTACAGGCATCATTATTATTTATATATTAAAATATATTCAAAAAAATTGTCCTCACCTTCTAGCTAGGTCTCTCTTATCACACAGTGCTACCAGGCTGAGTGGGTAAAGGCTAACACATGCTTCCACTGCAAGCACCAGCTGGTCTTTTCAAACTGCTGCTAACACACCGCCATTAGACAGCTCAACCCACTAGGAGGAGAACATCAGTTATATCTGCTAACAGACCGCCCACATTGGCTAGCATCATGCTAGAGTAGGAGGCTGATTAGCACAATAAACATGCTCAGTTATGCTGACACATTTTAGTATCGTCAAACAAAATCCATTTACTAGTGGATTATCATTTTGCTGCTGCATCAAATGGTTGCTCTCTCTTGTCCGCTGAGCAAGTATCAGTAAACTAAATATCTTATTTAACTCTAATATGTCATTCAGCCTTTTCAGCTTTATCTAGAGCGACGTTGATCTGGATAAAAACTACACTGTAGTCATATAATCATCATCACAGCACGTCAATGGTGGCCCACTTGGTTTATATGACATATTTGAGTAGTACTAGACATGTACATTGTTTTAAGGCATCTAAGTCTTAACAGTCAGGCTTCTTTTTACAAGAAGAGTATTATTGTAGTGTCGATATGTAACCCACATGAAATATGGAGTTACTAAAATCCCATATTATTAGAAGTGCAATAGCATGCAACATCCAAAAGAGGGCGCCGCCCATTGTGCACAGTAGTAGTAGAAGTAGCTTCTATCGTTTTTCCCTCTTTTGCCTCGATGAAAGAGCCTGTGAACAACGTGCTGCTACAGCTGAACTCCCGTATTTCAGCTGTAAACTTGAAGAGACGCAGTTTCTGTCGTGTATTAGATGATGAGAGCTCCGATTGGTTTTTTTCCTAGAGTTAAAAGAATATGTTGGAAATCTGTATTGGCGAGCCGAGCCCAGTGAGACTGCTGATGGTTGTTGAGGCGGTGTGGCCTACCGTTCGACTGCATGCAGAAACTCCCTTGGATTTCTTCAACTGATTGTCCAACAGCAGATAAGATCTCAAGCACAACATTTATTCTACCCGGGTAGATAGGTCTTAAACATAGTCGGAAGAACAGCTTCAAAAGTCATTCCTTTGCACCAGGACACCACTTGAACTCTATTTTGGATCCAGGGACAGTGTGTTTCACGGAAAACATTTTTCATTGTCTTATTTCCACAGAGCTCTATTTTATTTCTTTATTTTCTCTCATTTTATATATCAGCGCTGAATGTTCATTGCATTGGTTGTAAAATAATAAATGTGTCCTTCAACTTCCCGTCAAGGTCCTCTGTGACTTAAAGTACCGCTATTCAAACCTAGCTAGATGTGTCACTTGCTACTAGTTTTAGTAAACACAGGTGCTACAGATAGATAACAGTCATGTAGCGTTGATGAAAGCAGAAGTTTACTGTTGGGCTAGCTGCTTCACTAAGTGCTGCTGCACTTACAGAGACTTTGAGTCTACAAATGATAATGTTTTAGTTACACAGTTTCAGTCACTGACTGTTTTTTGTAGATTGCAGACCAAAACCTCTGCTCTAAGGTGAATCTGCGATCACTCAGCAGTGTGAACTGCTGAAAGACGCTCGCCGAGCCGTCGCCGACTAAGTGCAGATGTCCAGCAGACGTCTAGCATGTTTAATATCTAGGTCAGTCGGCGACTGTGAGTCAACAGCAGCGTCTAGCTACAGCCAATGGGAGTACTGCGGCTGCGGGCGATGCAACAGTCGAGGAGAAGTACACCAACAGTAAACGACAGGCGTGTTCCACTTCAAGCGGCACTGCACAGCCCAGCCTGGCTCGGTACGACTTGAGTCGCTAGCGGCGCTTCACGATGACATATGGTGTTAAAAAACACAGTCGTTGCAGTTGCTCTTCTCTAACTGCACGAGACGAGAGACAGCTTGATGACGACAGAGCTTAATCCTCATTGGTTAGAAGCTCCGCGAACACCTATTATGTTTGACTTTTTTCATTGTTCACTAATTTACACATTTACACTAATACTATCGTATCTTGTAGCATGACAGTTAATTTTTCATGTTATATTCAACATATATCTATTTTCATTAAAATCTTTTTTTTATATCCATAGCCATAGTACCATAGCTAAAACGTTCTGAACTGCTCTTATGATTTGTAAATGTCTTTAAAAGCACTACATCACTGTTGCATTTAAATCTATTTTTCTTTCTACTCTTTCTACTTCTTATCTTTCTTTCTACTATTTTTCTATCGCGTCTACTTCACCAGCTGTAAAGAGCGCAAACACCGCGAGATCCGTCGTTGTTCTCGTAGGCTGCAGATGGCGAATTGTGTAAATGGTGACTCTCAATTACAGCACAACCAGTCATGTAGTGTAAATGGTATAAAAGACCTCACCACTAAAAAAGTTGTGTAGTGTGAACCAGGCATTAGTTCACATTCTCCACTGTCCCTGCTCTCCTTCCAGGTTTCAATAAACTGTGGGACAGTTCTGGACCATGCAAGGCAATAGTGTGACCCGTCTTTTTCCATGACCACTACATACGCCTTCCCCCATGATTGGTTAAGAAATGAGAAGCTACTCACTGCATCAGTTGGGTTAAGAGACTTGTTGCCAGTTAAAATATGTTAATCACTGCAGCAGTTATTCAATAAAACTCTGTAAAGTATTTACTTATTTAAATCCAAATGGCATCATTTATTTGTATAAACAACTTATCATCAGCAAGTCTGTTTCAGTACCAGAGTATGGCTACCTCAGCTACTAGGAGATAAAGGGTGATCACCTGTTAACTACATTAGCTTTTACCTTCAGTGCAAAACCAAAGAAACTCCAGACACTAAACATGTCTTGTCATCAGCTACATGTAGGGTATTTGTGGAGGTTCGATTTTGGGCTTAACTCACGTGTCAAACTCAAGGCCCGAGGGCCAAATACGGCCCGCCACGTCCTTTTATGTGGCCCGCGAGAGCTTGAATAGTCTTAGTGTCTAAAAATCAATATGTCAGAAGCGTGCTTTGACCAAAAAATACATTTCCCACAATGCATGTCGATTGTGTTACAGCTTACTGCCACTAGACGACAGTGTAGTCATCGATGTGATAATGCGGCCGATCCCATAATGTCCAGAAAAAGAAAAGTTGATGCAGCTGGACGGCTGTTTCAACAAAGATGGGAAGGTGAACACATGTTTGTGCTTCAAGACGAAAGACCGGTTTTTCTTTTGTATCATGAAGCAACATGTCGGTTATTAAAGAGACAATCTACACCGGCATTTTCACACCAAGCACAGAGCTCAGTACGGCAAAGCTAGCCTTCAAGAAAAGCAACAGATTGCACAAGAATTAAAAGACAAACTGAAGTCACAGCAGAATCTGTTCACGAAAGCCAAAAACAATGCGGCGGTGAAAGCTAGCTTTATCGTGGCTGAAGAAATCACCCGTGCTTCAAAGTGTTTTTCAGAGGGAGTGTTCTTGAAGTAGTGCTGCTGAAGGTGTGTGAGCAGGTGTGTCCCGACCAGACTCAGACTTTTAACAATGTTAGTTTGTCAAGAAACACCATCGCTGACCGAGTTAAGGAACTAGCAGGCCGAGGAGTCACACAGCTACTCAGCTTCTTCATTAGCTGTTGATGAAACACAGATATGTGTAGTTGCTGTTGCAGTGTATTTAGTGTTTGCAGGTTTTATGTGTTTATTGTAATCAAAGCATCTGATTAGTTTGATGCAAGGCTGTTTTTTATCTGTCACATGTTCTTAGCAGCTCACAATTTTTGATTTTATACTAATTAAGCCTCATTTCAGATTGTCAAACGTTTTGATCAAAGTTAATATTATAACTTATGTTTGATGCTATTTTTTATTCACTTGAATAGTTTGATCCTTGATTGATGGAGTTTGTGGATTTCAAAACATGACAAATTAAAAGGATTTATGTTATAACAGAGCAACAAGCAAGCATATTTTTCCCATGCAACTGTAATGTTTTAATTGAACAAGTAATACATTCATTCAGAGTTGTTTAACATTAAGGATTTCATTCATTTTATAATACGTTTTGTTACATTTATAAGTCAGATCTGGCCCTTTGAGGACAGCCATTATGCCGATGTGGCCCTTGGTGAAAATGAGTTTGACACCCCTGGCCTAACTACTGGTTTAATGTCAGTGTGCTGTGCACATAGGTCCCTTCGGTGGCTGCTGAAGAAACAGTCACTCATCTCTTGTGCTATTTGAAGTCTGCTCCGCCAGTTATGCCCTTTAAACCGGGCCGTTTGAGGTCAGCTTGTGTACTGAGATCTGTAGAATGACGGTAATTGGCTGGTTCTCCGCGGCTCCACCATTTCAAGTCTATGTATGAGAAAAGAGCATCTCTCTGGCTTCAAAGCCTCTTGGCACTCGGCGCTGGTGGTGCATTATGGCTCTTTATCTCTTTTTCTTTTTCTTTCTCGTCTGCCAGTTAATTGCATCCTTCACTCAAGTACGTTCTGCGGAGCAGAGACTTACTGGAAGCAGCCGCAGAACAATGGAGATTGTTGCTATGACGGTTCGTAGCTGTTACTAACAATCTGCTTCTGTTTTTTCAGATCCCACCCACACATCCAAACACTTACCTGTTTACTAATATCGTTTCATGCCTTCAGAACTATATATAGTCCCTCATATCTGCATAACTTACATATTATTGAATACTTCTTGGTTACTGAATAATTGACTGAATCATTTATAATGTATAAAAAGTAATTATATTCATATTACATTAAAAATACATTTAGTATTTAGTATACAGCGACATAGTGAAAGCTGCTGTAATTTGTGCAGTGGTTCACACTGTTCCTTGCTGTTTGCGTCATGTAATCTTTTTGTTAGTACGTCTCATAAAACATTCAGTCCACTGCCGCTCCCACAGTTCCCAGAGCAGGGCAGCGTCTGTGTCTTTAACTAAGCAGTTTGCCTGACAAAGTCCTGACAATTTGACTATAAAATGGGTTGCTTTGGTACAACACTGATGCTCACCCTACCAGTCGTGAACATCATTCATCAGTTTCAGTTTGATCCCTTAAAAGAGCTCAGCAACACTTTGGCTTCTCAGTTGGAAGACGTTTGAAGACGAGCTCTTCTTTAGAACCTCTGTCTAATGAGTGTGTTAACTTGGCACTGTGCAATGATTTTCATAAATGAAAAGAACTCGTATTCTGATTCTTGTCTTTTCAAAATATGATGTGTCTTATATTTGCTTTCTGTATGTATCTCTGGTGACTGACCCATCTATACTGTAAAAGTTTGTTTTAACTTAAAATTAGTGTCTGAATAGTAAGTTTGCAGAAGCTAATCTGTGTTTTATGCCCAGAGACTCAATTTTAAGGCAATCCAAACATTTCAAGTACACACTCTGCCAACAAATACACTCTTTCAAAATGTCTGTGCCAAGTGGCCATGCGGAGAGGTCCTGATATGAGCCGTACTCACAGTTTAAAAAGGTGCTGCTCTACGCCACTAACAATGAAGTTATTACTTTAGTTATTTATGCTATTTTGTGTTGGGCTGTGGGATAGTGGGTTCAAGTCTATGGCTAAGAGTGACCTGCCTGCTATTGGATAGTGCTGGGTGGCGGTACTAGCTGCCTGGTCAATAAAAAACATTTGTTCACGCATATTTTGCTACACTGGTGTCAGAAGTGGGATAGCACCCAACCAGTGGCCTGGAAAGGACTGATGGTTCAACAAAGTCAAAGGCGGATGGTGACAGAAAACAAATAAAAGACAGAGAAGAGAACAGTGTGGTGAGGCCCGGCAGCTCCGAGGGTACCTGGATGGTGGCCGCTGACGATAACCTGCCGGTTGGGCAGCATAATGGCCGGTTGGTGCTGGCCAAGGCCTCCTAAAGATGCTTTCAGTGGGTGGCTTGTTTGGCCGCCTGTGATGAGCAGTGCTCAGTGTTGAGCCAACAAAATCCATCCATCCATTATCTTCCACTTTATCCCGCTAGTTGGGGTCAAGGGCGGGCTGGAGCCAATCCCAGCGTCATCAGGCGAAGGCGGGGTACACCATGGGCAGTTTGCCAGTCCATCGCAAGGACAACATACATTCACGCACACACATGGGTATGTTTAACATAACACACCACCGTACTAACCACTACACCACCGTACTAACCACTACACCACCGTACTAACCACTACACCACCGTACTAACCCAACACCACCATACTAACCATTACACCACCAATAATCCACTACACCACCACTTACTAACCACTACACCACCGTACTAACAACCACCACCATACTAACCACTACACCACCATACTAACCCACACCCACCACTACCACTACACCACCATACTAACAACAACACCCCGTACAAACCACTACACCACCATACTAACCATTACACCACCGTACTAACCACTACATCACCATACTAACCACTACACCACCTTACTAACCAACACCACCTTACTAACCACTACACCACCATACTAACCACTACACCACCATACTAACCTCTACACCACCATACTAACCACTACACCACCATACTAACCACTACACCACTATACTAACCACTACACCACCATACTAACCACTACACCACCGTACTAACCACTACACCACCACACTAACCACTACACCACCATACTGACCACTACACCATCATACTAACCACTACACCACCATACTAACCACTACACCACCATACTAACCACTACACCACCGTACTGACCACTACACCACCATACTAACCACTACACCACCGTACTAACCACTACACCACCATACTAACCACTACACCACCATACTAACCACTACACCACTATACTAACCACTACACCACCATACTAACCACTACACCACCATACTAACCACTACACCACCGTACTAACCACTACACCACTATACTAACCACTGCACCATCGTACTAACCACTACACCACCGTACTAACCACTACACCACCGTACTAACCACTACACCACCATACTAACCACTACACCACCATACTAACCACTACACCACCATACTGACCACTACACCACCATACTAACCACTACACCACCATACTAACCACTACACCACCATACTAACCACTACACCACCATACTAACCACTACACCACCATACTAACCACTACACCACCATACTAACCACTACATCACAACAAAATGCTTTATTTTATTGTGTTTATGTTCTTACTATTTCTTTATTTGTTTTTATAACAGCTGTTTTGAATAATAAGCTGTGTTCTGATTGGCTGTTCTGTATTGTACTTTGTTCACGCTGAAACACTTCTTAGAATTTCAGAATATATGCGCGGTGCTGAGCTGCTATAGGCTGAATAGGTGAATATATGTAAATGAGTTGGTTTTCATGACATCACAGAAAGCTTAGTTTTTGCATATGTGGACTGGATAGAGACTGTTCTGAAATTTTACAGTGTTTACACATAAAACACTCTATGAAATAGATGCTATTAGCGTACATCAATTTATAGCAGTTAATGGATAAACATGCAGCTTTAACCAGCTTTAACCGCTTATTTGGTTTGCAGACTTTAAAAGACAGACAGCTTAAAAGAGGCCATCCAGAGAGCCCGAGCCTCCTGGTTAGTCCGAGACCTCCAGCAGAGAGACTCTAATTGATTTCTGCTCCAGCAAACCTGACGGCCCTACTGACTCCGCAGTATATTGATGGAACTTCACTCAGACTTCATTAATACACGAAGAGAGAGCGAGGTAGAGACAGAGAGAGAGAGAGAAAGAGAAAGAGAGAGGGAGAGAAGGTTGAGAAAGGGGGCTGTCGTTATTGTTATTTATGGGGGAAGTATAATTGGAGGTGGGATGGATGTATTATTCATTAGAAGGCAGCAGAGGTGGCAGTACAGAGCTGACTGAGGCATCACAGAATTAACCCTGAGGGTCGGTTTCTCATCCTTGTAACGATAGACTGGTTTGATAATAATTACTGAATAACTCATATTAGTTGTTAAATAATACGGATTAAGATTAATAACAGGATTTAATCTTTAGGTTCAGGTTTAAGGGGAATGTTTCTCATAAAGCTACAAAACTGTTATAGAGAATATTAGGAGTGCAATTTTTAAAAATACTTTAAAAGCTAAATTCCAGGCTTATTATGTTCCAATGCTTATTTGTCAGCATCTAATTGGACTACAGTGTAAATTGGCAAAGTTATAGATAGACAGATACCTTGTCACGACCTGCTCTGTCCCGCCTGTCTTCGTCATTTTGTTTACATTTCCCTCGTTGTGCTGTTGTTTACGTTCCCAGCGATGTGGTTATGTTTTGTCATGTGATCTGTGTCTCCACCCCCGAACCTGTTCCTACTCTGTGTCTCCTCCCAGTATTATCAGGTGTTTCTGGTTCCCTCTTGTTAACCTGTGTGTATATATTGCCTTTGTGTGCCTTCCTGCGTGGTTAGTTCTCTGATATGTCTGTGTTCTTGTGCGTACGTGTTCCAGCCTGTTTACCTCTCGTTTTGTTTGTATTTCCATTTGGGTTTATGTGCTTTCTGTTTTGTTCCCTTGTTTCTTTTGTTTTATTAAAGTCTTTTTGGATAAAGCTTGCGACTGTAACATTTATTGATCCAAAAGGGAAATTCAAGACATACAGTAGCTATTCCACATATGCACAAGGTAAGACAAAACAGGACAGTTACAACAAAAAATAGAATATAAAATAAATAGAACACAGTATATACAAAGTAGAAATAGAAAAAGTCTAACAGTGCGTCAGTGTGTTTGCGAGAGTGATGGCAGTAGTGCAGTTAGCCAGTGTAAACAGTGTAAACTCTGGTAGTGCAAATATGAAATAAAAAGCAGCAGCACTATTTATATGTATAGACTGTATAATATAATAGGCACAGTATAGTCATTAGTATATTATATATACTATTATATATATAATGATATGATTATTGGTTATAGAAGTTTGTATTAGAAGTCTGGACTGTAATGAATTGATATAAATTTACTGTGGATATACAACATTATCTTTCTTTTTTTTTAATAATTATAAAATACTGTCAAATAATCACACAGCGTATGTAAATTAACAGTAATGCAGTCAGTTGCCCAGTAACAGCAAATAATTGTGATTTATTAGCATAATACAGTATTTTCTGTCAACCTTTTAAAATATGCACCATCATCCCTTTACAGTCCAGTCACTATCCATTAAACTCATACTGGTGATTGCAGACTAATGTTTCTTTGAATGATAATCCTTTTTTAATAAACTGTTCAAACTGCTTCTACTCTTTTAAGTGACAAAATATATGCAGTGGGCGGGGCCAGCCTATTGGGCTCAGCTGAGTTAAGACTCTTTCAGCTCATTCAGTCAGTGCAGGAATATATTGTGTTCATTCTTAAATAAAGAAAGATAATCTAAATCAGTTCTTAGACGAGGAGACGCGAGCTGGTGCATTTACAACTTACATGTTTGGACTGCAGCTGGTAGCTGTTAACGTTGTGTCTCCTAATGTTTGCAGTGATGTGGTTTTGTCAGAATAATTATTAAACTTTTAAGATATAAGATGTTGTTAAGTCTGTTGCATTTAGTGACTAAATTTAGCAAAGAAACTGTAGCTTGAACAGTGTTAGCTAGTTAGCTAGCTGGCTGGCTGGCTAGTTGGTTAGTACCATAAATACACAGTTATTTTACTGACATATACTGTAATTCAATTTACAGTACAATACTGTTAAAATACATTACAGTAGAGGCAATGTAAAATAACAGTAAAACATAGCCGTCTCTGTTGCCAGTATTTTACTGTAAATTTACACTGAAATATTTTACAGTGTGGACACTAGCAGTTTAATAGTTAGTATATTGTTGCTGTTGAAAAAAACGGTGTATTCTCCTGTATAATTACAGGACCAGGAAAGAAACATACTCCACTCTATTGTATGATTACTGTGAAAATCATTTTTCTCAATTTTGTCAGTAAAATGAAAAACAAGAAACAGAGGTGCTCATATCTGGAATCATGAATTTAGTCATCAAAACAAAAAAAACAGACAAAAAAACGTGTATCTATCTCAAAATAGATTTATAGTGCACATTTAAGGAACTCCATAATAATAATAATAATAATAATAATAATAATACATCATCCATCCATCCATGCATTATTATGGGGGGCTAAAGCCAATCCTAGCATCATCAAACAATGTAGGGTGAAGGCGGGGTACACCATGGACAGGTCGCCAGTCCATCACATGGCCAACATACACTCACATGCACACTCACACCTACAGCCAATTTAGAGTGAGCGATCAACCTAATATGCATGTGTTTGGACTGTGGGAGGAAACCAGAGTACCCGGAGGAACCCACTCCAGCACAGGTAGAACATGCAAACTCCACAGAGAACGGCCCGGACCGGGAATCCAACCAGGATCGTCTTGCTGTGAGGCAACAGTGCTAACCACTACACCACCTTGCTGACCACTACACCACCTTGCTGACCACTACACCACCACACTAACCACTACACCACCGTACTAACCACTACACCACCTGGCTAACCACTACACCACCTTGCTGACCACTACACCACCACACTAACCACTACACCACCGTACTAACCACTACACCACCTTGCTGACCACTACACCACCACACTAACCACTACACCACCGTACTAACCACTACACCACCTTGCCGCCTAACTGCATATATCAAAACTGACAATAGTACAGACTGTATCAGGAAGGTATATGATTAGAAATCAGGTACACACTTTAAAATATATGGTCTTCAAGTGAAGTACTGACTGAATCTGTCAAAAACGAAATGTAAATTGAAATGTAGTGTGGCTGCCCCCAAGTAGTAATACCACTGTGATGAAGTGACATTCTTCAAAGCCTGGATGCTCAAACAGATCAACCCATCAGCACTATTGACCCACATCAACACGCAATGCAGATTAAAGCCAATCCTAGCATCATCAGGCAAAGGTGGGGTGCACCATGGACAAGTCGCCAGTCCATTGCATGGCTAACACACACATTCACACCCACACTCACACCTACAGGCAATTTAGAGTAACCGATAAATTACTGAATACATAATAATAATGTTAAATAATAAGAATTAAGATTAATAACAGTCGTAAATCCTGTAGACCGTCTTGCTTTGATCCGGGTTGGATTCCCGATCCGGGTGGTTCTGTGTGGAGTGTGTATGTTCTCCCTGTGCTTGAGTGGGTTTCCTCGGGGTACTCTAGTTTCCTCCCACAGTCCAAACACATGCATGTTAGGTTGATCCTCACTCTATATTGCCCGAAGGTGTGTGTGTGTGTGTGTGCAGGAATTTTGACCATGCGATGGACTGGTGACCTGTCCATGGTGTAACCTGCCTTCGCCCGTGAACCTGACTAAAGAGGAAGATAATGGATGGATGGATGAATTCTGTGTTCTGTGACATAAGGTCCTGTTACCCCTTACATTCCATGAAGAACAGATCAAAAGAAATGGGCCAAGATTGCTTGGAAAAAGTGTGGTTACATTCAGTTACACTAAAAGTAAAGAATGTTTTTTCCTTCCCGTGTTAAACAGTGAGGTTTCATTTCCGACAGCAGTGATTTGTATGTGTGTGAATATGATGTATGTCTGTGTACATGCACGTCCATGTGTGAACATCTGTGCTGGTGCTGTCAGGTCACTTTGGGAACAGAGTGAATTCAGATTTACAGCTTTATTCCCTCCAGCGTCAGATGTGCTGATGGTGCAGCACTGGGTGCAGTGAGTGCTGCTGCTGCTGCTGCTGCAGAGTCAGGGTTATGGCTCAGTAACTAATAGAGATACGAGCTGATGTTGGCAGGTCAGCCTGTATATGGCACAAAGTAGAGTAAATGCTAATGAGGGACATATTAATAGAAGCTGCGAGACCCTGAACATATGTTCTCAGGTTATTCAATACAGGATGGTGCCTCTGATTTAGCTATACATTTTGTGCACTGTGAAAATCCAGTTTCAGTTGTAATGATGGGAACCAGACATCCAAAGCCTCTAAAATGTAAGTTATATTACACAAAATAATATACTGATTGATGCCTGAGACATTGTTTTTGCTAGAAAATGTATATATATATATATTATATATATATATATATTATATATATTAAATATATATATATATATATATAATGTTTGTTGAGCAAAAACAATGTAGGGTGAAGGAGGGGTACACCATGGACAGGTCGCCAGTCCATCACATGGCCAACATACAATCATGAGCACACTTTAGAGTAAGCGATCAACCTAACATGCATGTGTTTGTACTGTGGGAGGAAACCAGAGTACCCGGAGGAAACACACTCCAGCACAGGTAGAACATACAAACTCCACAGAGAACCGGGAATCCAACCAGGATCGTTTTGCTGTGAGGCAACAGTGCTAACCACTACACCACCTTGCTGACCACTACACCACCTTGCTGACCACTACACCACCTTGCCGCCTAACTGCATATATCAAAACTGACAATAGTACAGACTGTATCAGGAAGGTATATGATTAGAAATCAGGTACACACTTTAAAATATATGGTCTTCAAGTGAAGTACTGACTGAATCTGTCAAAAACAAAATGTAAATTGAAATGTACTGTAGCGCCCCCCTACTGGCTCTGCTGCTGTTGGAGGCCATGCAGAGCGGCCTTGCTGGTAGGCTCTCGGGAGCCACTATTTAATGTTGTAAATAGTTGTAGCTGTTAATCTGAAGTGTATATGTGTTATATATGCTATTCCGTGTTGAGCTGTGGGATTGAGCGGTGTTAATAGGCAGAATGTATGATTACTCTTTAAAGAGTGCTGAGCAGTGGTTCTCGGCTGCTTTGTCAATAAAAGAGCATTCGCTTGGAGTGCAATGTTTCCTGTGTCTTATTCTGCGCCACACTGGTGTCAGAAGTAGGATACCACCGCTCTAGTGGACTGGAAAGGAATGGCACTTTCATAAACCTTAAGGCATCAAATGCCCTCTCATTCTAAAATCATTTTAAAGAATAAAAACTTACAATTTATTTTTGCTTATTTAGTCATGTTGGATATGTTTAAAACAAGTTAATATTCTCCATGAGACTCCACCCACTTGCATCTAACCTAAATGCTCCTGTAAATACATAATGGGCAACATCCACATTTACATGTAATGTATATTTTTATATATTGTTTGAATGTTATTGTTTTGGTCATAGTATATAGGATTATATATATTATGTAATAATATATTACAGATTATATTATTGTGTAATATTATAGGCAGATAAACAGACGCCAGGTTCTGTCTGTGTTGTGCTGATGGAAGCTATTGTTAAGAAACTGGATCCTTCAGTGTGTCGTGGCTGTGCAGTCATGTCTGTATCTATAGGAGGGAACCAATAAAGATTTTAGGAGTACCATGGTCCCCAGTGTGGCTGCCCCCAAGTAGTAATACCACTGTGATGAAGTGACATTCTTCAAAGCCTGGATGCTCAAACAGATCAACCCATCAGCACTATTGACCCACATCAACACGCAGTGCAGATTAAAGTGCCAAATCAATCTGCCTTCCTGATGTACCGTCCATTTACAAATTCCAGTCATATCTACAGCCACGCGCTGCCGTGAATGACAAGATGTCGTAGTACGATCCCGAAAAAAAGACAATCAGCTCTTTTTCCCGCTGCCCTTCAGCTGCCACGCATTTACACACGCTCACTGTTAGCCGCCGAGGCCGAGGTCACACACACACACACACACACACACACACGCTACAGCATTCTCAGACATCTTACAAAGCATGTGTGAACTTCAATAACCCCAAATGAGAGTCTATAACTATAATAACTAAACAACTGTACAATAACAATGACTGTACATTCACTGCAGGATCAGCGGAAATCAATTATA